>JAXCMG010000110.1:373744-396498 GCA_034642415.1 Podarcis siculus
CGCTTCCCCCCACCGCCAGCCCCACAAGCTCGGGGGGCAGCGGGAAGACGCTGCTTTGCGCTGCTTCCCAACCTCTTTGAGGCTTTTCCCCCAAGGAGGGAGAAGGGACTGACTGGCCGTGTCAGTCCCTTCTCCCTCCTGGTCAAAAAGCCCGCAGGAGCCGTGCGCTCCTTAAAGGGTGCGCGGCTCCTGTGGGCTTTTGCGGGAGATGGGGGAATTCCCCACCTCCCGCAAAAGCAGGGAGAAGGCTCCGCTGCTCCCAGAGCTGGGGGGGGTCATATTTCTTTCCTTGATTTCCCCCTCTGAAAACTAGGTGCGCCCTATGTAGCGAAAAATACGGTAGGCAGCTGTGGTGAGGCAGTTAAAAAGTTAACTCCAACTTGCCCAGTGTTATTTTCTGCTGTCGCGCTCCTGTCAGAAGGGGAGGGAGTTAAAAAGGAACTTGATAGCTCCAGGCACCCTTCCTGATTTCATCTCACTTCTAGGTTTAGCTGGTCAAGATCTCTACCTCCTCAGTCCCAACAATAGCCATTCATTTCTCTGTCTCTTTAGTTCAAGATGTGAGCTCGGATCACGTTGGATCCAGCAGCGCTGAGTGAAGTGGATCCTTCCTTAGTGACCTTCTCAGACCACACCGCCTGGCAATTAACCCTCCTGACGGACTTGAGTCCCAGCTCTGAACAGTGTTTCAGCTCCGCAAAAGGTGAACAATTTGCTCTTGGGACTCGGCTAGATTGGTAAAGGAAAAACGTTTTATATGCGATACAACACTGTGGCACCAGATGGCGCTGTGGCATTCTGTTTTTGCCAACCTTATTTCTCATTATAAAGGTCATTTTTTCTGAAACCCTTTTTTGATGTGTCTAAACCCGGCCTTGGCTTGAGCGTTTCAAAGTTTGAGAACTCTTTCAGGCCACTTCACAGCTTGTTTATGTTGTGAACTGCCCTAATACCTGCAGGTCTTTAGGGCAGAACACAAATTTAATAAATAACCCTTGATCTCTGGGGCTTTCCAGTGGCAGGTTGCGCTGGTCTGGCTGCAACTGTCCGGTCTCCCAAGATGGTGCAAGATTTCCCAGTTAATAAAGTGTTGTAAACAATAAAAATCTGCCCTTATTCCCTTATGGGGGACTCAAGAGCCCTTATAGAGTCCTTTGCAGGTTCTCCATCGGTCGAAGAAAATAACAGAGGCCAACCAGAGACTATTGAGAAGCAAAGCAGCTTGTAAGCCTGATCTTTATTGATCTGTTGCAACAGGGTGCCCCCCTCACACGCAGGAAAGGAGGAGGACCTCGAACAGTGGCGCGCAAGGCCTTATATAGACATTTGAAATTCGCTGCCCTGGAGCTCAGGACCACCCCTCCATACATCATACATACATCATAGAAGGGGTGTAAGGCAAAACCACCCCCCAGATACATCATACCTGCATCACGGAAAAGGTGGTCTACAACAGAAATTTGAATGCTGTTGTTTTTCCTGTCTGCCAGGTTATCTGATAATGCCATACCTGGTTGCCTTTCCTGGTAGTCTTTTCCTGGTCCAGTGGTACCTCAGGTTAAGTACTTAATTCGTTCCGGAGGTCCATACTTAACCTGAAACTGTTCTTAACCTGAAGCACCACTTTAGCTAATGGGGCCTGCTGCTGCCGCACCGCCAGAGCACAATTTCTGTTCTCATCCTGAAGCAAAGTTCTTAACCTGAAGCACTATTTCTGGGTCAGCGGAGTCTGTAACCTGAAGCATCTGTAACCCGAGGTACCACTGTAGTCTGTCGCCCTTTGAGATGGTGATTACTAAATTCCTGTGACAAGGAAGGTTTTCCCCACCGTGTTTGCTTGGTACATTTATGAACATTTATTATATATCTTAAGACCTTAAAATTCTTATTACACAAGCTTGAAGCATCTTCATCTGTATATCAAGGCTGGTGGACCTCTGCCTTTCCAGATATGTTTGCACTACATATCCCAGCATCCCTGAGCAGTGGCCATGTTGTCTGGGGGCTGATGGGAGTTTGACAGCATTTGGAGGACCTGTGCTTCGTCACCCCTAGCCTAAGGCAGATGGAGATTCTTCATATCGAATAATAATAATAATAAATTTCATTTCTATCCCGCCCTCCCCAGCCAAAGCCGGGCTCAGGGTGGCTAACAACAATTAAATAATACAGCATTCTCAAATCATTCCATTATAAAATTAATTCAAATCAAATTGATGGTAACCATTGGGCTAGAGTTCTGTGAGGATTACCAAAGGAGGGAGTCAGGCTGTGCCTTGGCCAAAGGCCTGGTGGAACAGCTCCGTCTTGCAGGCCCTGCGGAAAGATGTCAAGTCCCGCAGGGCCCTGGTCTCTTGGGACAGAACATTCCACCAGATCGGGGCCACAGCCGAAAAAGCCCTGGCTCTGGTTGAGGCCAGCCTAACCTCCCTGTGGCCCGGGATCTCCAAGATGTTTTTATTTGAAGACCGTAAGTTCCTCTGTGAGACATACCAGGAGAGGCGTTCCCGTAGGAATACTGACCTAACAGCAGCTCTTGCGACAGAGGTTGAGCGTCTGTCTTTGTCCTCTCATTCTTTTCTTCCCGCAAGCCTTCCAGCGTGGCTCGGTCATACCCGTGACCCTGATCATTCCTGTAGCGCTTGCAAGAGCAAATCTGTGACGTTTGAGGCCTCCCTCTGCTCCATCTTCGGGGTGAGGTTATAGAAATCTCAGACAAGCGTTTCCCAGGAGAATCAGGTGCGAAGAAGGTGCATCTGCAGTTAGAACAGGGCAAGCTGAGTGTACTGAGGCTTTTAAAACCACCTTGCAGTCTTAAGAAATCTGTTGCCAGTGGAAATGAAAATGAGTTTGTAGATCTCTCTTTCAAAAAGCAAACTAGCAAATGCCTTTTTGTTTTGAATGGGTGCTTTTGTCGGACAAGAGAATCTGTCTTTAGTTGCTGTCCTGGGTGCATTCATTTGAACCGAGTGGAATTTGCATCTGAGTACGGAAGTGCATCTGCTCAGACCTTGCGTTTGGTTTGGAGAGGCTTGGGTCGACAGTCGTTTCAGAGGGGTGGCAAAAGCGAGGACTCCTGAGATCCTGAATGGGGTCACTGTGCCCCTAAAGGACCTGGTGCACAGCCTGGGAGTTATTCTGGACTCACAGCTGTCCATGGAGGCGCAGGTCAATTCTGTGTCCAGGGCAGCTGTTTACCAGCTCCATCTGGTATGCAGGATGAGACCCTGCCCTTAGAGTGTCTCGACAGAGTGGTGCATGCTCTAGTTATCTCCCGCTTGGACTACTGCAATGCGCTCTAAATGGGGCTACTTTTGAAGGTGACCCGGAAACTACAACTAATCCAGAATGCGGCAGCTAGACTGGTGACTGGGAGCGGCCGCCAAGACCACATAACACCGGTCTTGAAAGACCTATACTGGCTCCCAGTACGTTTCCGAGCACAATTCAAAGTATGGATGCTGACCTTTAAAGCCCTAAACGGCCTCAGTCCAGTATATCTGAAGGAGCGTCTCCACCCCCATCGTTCTGCCCGGACACTGAGGTGCAGCTCCAAGGGCCTTCTGGCGGACCCCTCACTGTGAGAAGCCAAGCTACAGGGAACCAGGCAGAGGGCCTTCTCAGTGGTGGCACCTGCCCTGTTGAACACCCTCCCACCAGATGTCAAAGAGGAAAACAACTACCAGACTTTAAGAAGACATCTGAAGGCAGCCCTGTTTAGGGAAGCTTTTAATGTTTAATAGATTATTGTATTTTAATATTCTGTTGGAAGCCGCCCAGAGTTGCTGGAGAAGCCCAGCCATATGGGCGGGGTATAAATAATAAATTATGATGATGAAAGTGACCTTTCTCAGCTAGATCTTTCAGGGTTGCTGTGCAGATTTTAAAGCTCCTGCCTGTTTTGTCTTCCAGATCCCTGAGGAAGAGGAGCTGAGCAGAGCAGTTCAGCTGCTAGGATAAGTGACCCATCCCTGCTGGACAACTGCTGCTGCTGCTGCCTTAATACCTGAGTCCGGCCGGCCGGCTGTTGCGTTTAACCCGTGGGCGTGGCCTTGCGCTTTCCCCTGACTCACCCATCCCGTTCTGAGTCATTTCGCTGGGTGACAAAATCTGGGCAGGATGTCAAACCTGAAAGAGGAAGTCTCTGGTCATAGCGCAAGATTCTTTTAATAAATAAGCAAATACAGTAAATCGTGCAGCGTTTTGTCTCTTGCGGGGGGGCAGGGTTTGGCTTTTTTCCTCTACTCTGAAAAGGAAGTGCTTTTGCAAAGGGCTTCTGGGCTGAGCTCTGGGCAACAGGGTGCGGGCAGGTAATCAGGCATCTTATTAAGCTGTTTCCTGAGTGTGTGTTTGTTTGCCTCCCCACATCCTCTATTCCAAGGAAGAAGGAAGTTCGCTCACTCTGAAAAACATCTGCCATTTTTTCCCCACCTGCTTTATCTACTGGACTTTGTTGTTTAGTCGTTTAGAAGTGTCCGCCTCTTCATGACCCCCTGGACCAGAGCACGCCAGGCACTCCTGTCTTCCACTGCCTCCCGCAGTTTGGTCAAACTCATGCTGGTAGCTTCCAGAACACTGTCCCACCATCTTGTCCTCTGTCGTCCTCTTCTCCTTGTGCCCTCCATCTTTCCCAACATCAGGGTCTTTTCCAGGGAGTCTTCTCTTCTCCTGAGGTGGCCAAAGTCTTGGAGCCTCAGCTTCAGGATCTGTCCTTCCAGTGAGCACTCAGGGCTGATTTCCTTAAGGATGGATAGATTTGATCTTCTTGCAGTCCATGAGACTCTCAAGAGTCTCCTCCAGCACCAGAATTCAAAAGCATCCATCCTTCGGCGATCAGCCTTCTTTATGGTCCAGCTCTCACTGCCATACATCACTACTGGGAAAACCAGAGCTTGAACTATACAGACCTTAGTTGGCAAGGTGATGTCTCTGCTTTTTAAGATGCTGTCTAGTGGACTAGTTAGCTGCAAAGTGGGACGCTGCAGTTGTTTAGAAGCTGGAGGGCTAAGGCTGATGGATCGCGAAAGCAGCAGGAATAAATTCAGGACACATAAAACAGGTTTTTTTTATGCAGCCCATAGTTAAACTGTGGAACTCACTTCCGCAATGATTGTGGGGCTCATGGGCTGGAGAATTTTAGGATCATGGGCACATTTTGCCTGGTTGTGGGTTCCCCATCACCCTCTCGTTAGTTGGGGCTCCCTTTCCAGGCTGTTCAGACATGCAAAATTGGATCACAACGTTATCGCACCTCTTCTGCAAAATTCACTCGTAGCAAAGGAGTATATTATTAAGTCTGTGCGCCACCCGTGTCCCCTGGCCAGCAAGTTCTGAAATGGAATAGTCACACATTTACACATCCTCCAAGTTTCCTCCGTTGAAAATAGGAACGTTTCTTATTCCCACCCCAACTGACCCTTAAAACCCCATTTTCGCCCCCATCTCCCCAAGAGCATTTCCTCCAATCCCTTGCGCCATTTTTGTCTCTTCTCCATTTTGAACCAGGCAGGTGATGGAGCAATCAAAAGACTTTTAGGGACAGTGTCCTAGCAGGACGACCGATGAGAAGACCCAGCCTCTCCCTTGCTTTGCCCATTTTGAAAGAGATGCTTGCACCCTCCGCGGCTCGATTTTGCAGCACTCGCTCAACCATCCCGACATTCAGCGCTGGCCTGTGGCTAATGATGTAATTTCCTCCCTTCTGCGAGACGCCTTTGCACCAGAAAGTGCTTCTAGCTCGGATCAGAGAGCCCTAAACCATCCTTGCTGAATCAGCCGGCAGAAGCAGCCGCCCTCTGGGGCTGAGCATTATTACAGTTACTGTATGCCATTGCGGGTGGCGCTGTGGGTTAAACCACAGAGCCTAGGGCTTGCGGATCAGAAGGTTGGCGGTTCGAATCCCCGCGACGGGGTGAGCTCCCGTTGCTCGGTCCCTGCTCCTGCCAACCTAGCAGTTCGAAAGCACGTCAAAGTGCAAGTAGATAAATAGGTAGCGCTCCGGCGGGAAGGTAAACGGTGTTTCCGTGTGTTGCTCTGGTTCGCCAGAAGCGGCTTGGTCCTGCTGGCCACATGACCCGGAAGCTGTACGCCAGCTCCCTCAGCCAGTAAAGCGAGAAGAGCGCCACAATCCCAGAGTCGGCCACGACTGGACCTAATGGTCAGGGGTTCCTTTACCTTCACCTATAGCAAGAGGGGTGGAATAACTTGTCTCTCTTTCTCCACGCAAAGTCCCTGTGTTTTTAAACCTCTGGTCGCTTTTTACCATATGTGGTGGGAATGTGGAGAAATTAAAAAAATATGGGAAATGATATATAATGAGTTGAAGAAGATGTTTAAATTAACATTTGTAAAAAAAAAACCAGAAGCATTTTTGTTAGGGATTGTAGGAAAAGACCTGCGAAGGAAAATAAAGAACTTATTCGCGCATGCGACCACGGCGGCGAGAGTCTTAATAGCACAAGGATGGAAGAATGAGGAAATCCCGACAAAAGAACAGCGGCAAGAGAAATTGATGGGTTATGCAGAATTGGCGAAATTGACATACAAACTGCGAGACAAGGACAACTGTGACTTTAAAGAAGAATGGGAACTCTTTACAAATTACAGTGGACACTCCGGTTGTGAACATGATCTGTGCAGGAGGCACGTTTGCAACCTGCAGCGTCCGCAACCTGCAGCGCTGCGTTTCTGCGCATGCGCCAAGTGCGATTTGTCACTTCTGCGCATGCGCAAGCGCCAAAACCTGGAAGTAACCCGTTCCGGTACTTCCGGGTTTCGGCACATCTGTAACCCGAAAACGCACAACCTGAAGCGTCTGTAACCCGAGGTATGACTGTACTTAAAAAAATGAACAAAATGAATTGGCAGGCTTTGAATAAACATACACAAATTTATTGATGGTTGACATAATAGATAGATAATTTAAGGATCTTTACAATTTCACACTATGCAGAGAATAACATGTGTTAGAAAATCAGAGAGAGGAACTGAGGGAAGTTTCGGGGGGGGGGAAACTGGGGGCGGGAAATGAAGATGATGTGATAATTTGTTACGTAAAATTCGTAATAAAACTATTTAAAATAAAATTAAAAATAAACCTTTGGTGGCCCCCCTCTCCTTAGTCATCGTTCATGTAAGTTTGGTCTATGGGTTTGCAAGGGCGCAATTCTTTTTTCATGCACGACGACACCCGAGCGAGCGGAAACGCAAGTGTCTCAAAAGCCCCAGCTAACCACAGGTCTCCACCCTCGCCTCTTTGAAGGAAGCTCTCCCCACCAGCCATCGCCGACTTGAGTCATTTGCTTTCGGTCTGCCAGTGGTGGGATCCGGCGGCCCCACAAGCCTCTCTCTTTCTCTCCCCATCTCTGCACCCTTCACACGGCGGATCATGGCCGAGCAAGAAAGCCTGGAGTTTGGGAAGGCCGATTTTGTCCTCCTGGACCAGGTCACCATGGAAGACTTCATGGAGAACCTGAAGCTGAGGTAACTACCTGGAAGTCCCGAGGGTTGCGAAAAATGGCTGGGCCGGGAGTCAGTTGTGTGGGGCCTGTGGGACTCACCGCCTCAGGATATGGCTTGGGAGGGTCGCTGGCAAGAGACTGAAGAGGAGAAGGAGGAAGAGAGCTGCTGGATCAGGTCCAAGGCTGGATTTGCATTTCCCAGAGTGGCCAGCCACAAGCCACAGCCATTTAGCTGCGACTGCTGCGTTGTAAGCGGGTCAGGCTAGATGACCGCTGCTGTCCCCTCCAGCTCCACAGCTCTATGATTTCCCACAGCTGACGGGTAATCTACCTCTCCTTTAAATCAGAACCAGTGAAGGCGGTGAAGGTCCTGTGTGAGTGCCTGGAGGCGGTTGGAGGATGGATGGCAGCTAACAGATTGAGGTTGAATCCTGACAAGACAGAAGTACTGTTTTGGGGGGACAGGAGGCAGGCAGGTGTGGAGGACTCCCTGTTCCTGAATGGGGCAACTGTGCCCCTGAAGGACCAGGTGCGCAGCCTGGGAGTCATTCTGGACTCACAGCTGTCCATAGAGGCGCAGGCCAATTCTGTGTTCAGGGCAGCTGTCTACCAGCTCCATCTGGTATGCAGGCTGAGACCCTCCCTGCCCACAGACTGTCTCGCCAGAGTGGTGCATGCTCTGGTTAGCTCTTGCTTGGACTTCTGCAATGCGCTCTACGTGGGGCTACCTTTGAAGGTGACCCAGAAACTGCAATTAATCCAGAATGCGGCAGCTAGACTGGTGACTGGGAGTGGCTGCCGGGACCACATAACACCGGTTCTGAGAGATCTGCATTGGCTCCCAGTACGTTTCCGAGCACAATTCACAGTGTTGGTGCTGACCTTTAAAGCCCTAAATGGCCTTGGTCAAGCATACCTGAAGGAGCGTCTCCACCCCCATCTTTCAGCCCGGACGCTGAGGTCCAGCGCCGAGGGCCTTCTGGCGGTTCCCTCATTGCGAGAAGTGAGGTTACAGGGAACCAGGCAGAGGGCCTTCTCGGTGGTGGCACCCACCCTGTGGAACGCCCTCCCTTCAGATGTGAAGGAAATAAGCAGCTATCCTATCTTTAAAAGACATCTGAAGGCACCCCTGTTTAGGGAAGTTTTTAATATTTGATGCTGTATTGTTTTTAACAATTGATTGGGAGCCGCCCAGTGGCTGGGGAGACTCAGCCAGATGGGCAGGGTATAAATAATAAATTATTATTATTATTATTATTATTATTATTATTATTATTATTATGTTTTATTGAATACTCCATCCTTCCTGCAATGAACTCAGCGCGTGCTATGAGGTTCTGCCAACCTTCCCCCGTTTTATCTTCACAAGAACCGGGCGAGGTAGGCCTGGCAGAGAGATGATGACTGGCCCAAGGCCGGCCACTGAACTTCAAGCAGGGATCTGAACCCTGGTTCAGATTTAGTGCCGTCAACACTTCTGAATCTAAATATGATTTCCATATAGCTACCATCGTTGCTACCAGCCACTGACAGGACAGCCCACACATTTGTGGCTTACGGCCCTTGTATTTACGGGACAGCCTCTCCTGGTCTGCCCCGCAGAGGACCTTAAGGTCCATGAATAATCATAGCTTAGAGGTCCCGGGCCCTAAGGAAGTCAGACTATCCTCCTCCAGGGCCTTCTCAGTGGTGGCTCCGACCTGGTGGAATGCTCTGTCCCAGGAGACCAGGGCCCTTCAAGATTTAACCTCCTTGCATTGGGCCTATAAGACAGCTATTCTGCCTGGCTTTCAATTTGAACTTAGCCTGATCTTTTATTCCCCTTCCTTCCCTCCCTCTCCCCTTTTTATGAAGATTACCCGCTCTGGGTTCCCACAGCTAATTCTCCCCTGGTCTCCTCACTGGCCCAAATAGGACAAATTCAGCCAGCTAGCCCTGGTGATCATCTGATGTTTATTGGATGGATTTCCCCCCTAAACTGAATTTTGAATTCTGAATTTATTGTTATTCACGTTTTATACGGTATTTTATGCTGTTTTTTGTTGAGTCTGGTTTTCTGAACTGGGAAGGGTGGGGTATAAATAAATTATTATTATTATTATTATTATTATTATTATTATTAGTCTCATGTTCTTTTCAAGTCACCTGAGCTGGTGGCTGTTGCCACATCTTGTAGCAGTGAGTTCCAAAGGTTAATGGTGCATTTTGGGAGCCAAAGAAGGAATGACTGCTACACACACACACACACACACACATGTGGTGGCGGTGGCTCACGAGACTCCAAGTTCCCAAACGAAACTGGCGACAAAAAGCGAGGCAGAAATACAAAGAAACTGGGTGGAACCAAAGAGGTTTGGACGCAGAGCAGACCCTCCCTATTGCGCGTGATGTTGCTGAGCAGCTTCTGCAAATGAGAACTCAAAGCAGTTTGCTGCTCCTCTCCTTCCCTGGCCGGGAGACGGAAGGAGCGATGGATGAAAAGGCAGAGGAAGACTGGAGGGTTGTTGGTTTTTTTGAGTGGGTGGAAGCAAAGGCTTGCGATTGGGAATTCAGGACTCTGTGTGACAAAGTGAGAAGCCGTGATGGCTTAAGGGTTTGCGTGAAGGTTCCAGCGTTTTTGTGGCAATTGGAGACTATGCTGTCAGCATTCTTAGTCATTTAGTCATGTCCGACTCTTTGTGACCCCCTGGACCAGAGCACGCCAGGCCCTCCTGTCTTCCACTGCCTCCTGCAGTTTGGTCAAACTCATACTGGGAGCTTCGAGAACACTGTCCCACCATCTCGTCCTCTGGCGTCCCCTTCTCCTTGTGCCCTCCATCTTTCCCAGCATCAGGGTCTTTTCCAGGGAGTCTTCTCTTCTCATGAGGTGGCCAAAGTCTTGGAGCCTCAGCTTCAGGATCTGTCCTTCCAGTGAGCACTCAGGGCTGATTTCCTTCAGAATGGAGAGGTTTGATCTTCTTGCAGTCCATGGGACTCTCCAGAGTCTCCTCCAGCACCAGAATTCAAAAGCATCCATTCTTCGGCGATCAGCCTTCTTGATGGTCCAGCTCTCACTTCCATACATCACTACTGTATGGAAAACCAGAGCTTGAACTAGCAAACTGCAACTCTCAGAATTCTTTAGGGGAAGCCATGACGATTTAAAGTGGCCTTAGCCCTTCCGGGCGGCTTCCAACGGATATAAAAATGTAACCAAACATTTAAAAACATCCCTATACAGGACTGCCTTCAGATGTCTTCTAAAGGTTGTAAACTTCCTTATCTCCTTGGCTCGGGGGTCGCATAACCGTCCAACATTTCTCCAATGAAAATAGGGACATCTTAAGGAAAAGTGGGACATTGCCGGATAAAATCAGAAGCCAGGACAGCTTCTGTAAATCCAGGACTCTCCCTGGAAAATAGGGACGTTTGGAGGGTCTTAAAGTTGGAGGCAACAAAGCTTCTGAGTACGAGTTTCTGGAAATCGCATGACGGGCGAGTTCTCTTGCATTCAAATGCTGCTTCTGGGTTTCCCATGATATCTCCACCCCCATCGTTCAGCCCGGACACTGAGGTCCAGCTCCGAGGGCCTTCTGGCGGTTCCCTCATTGCAAGAAGTGAGGTTACAGGGAACCAGGCAGAGGGCCTTCTCGGTAGTGGCACCCGCCCTGTGGAACGCCCTCCCAGCAGATGTCAAGGAAATAAGCAGCTATCTTATCTTTATTTTTATTTTATTTTTTTAAAAAAAATTATTAGGGATTTCAGCATAAAAATTTATCAAAAATACATCATCCACATTCCCCCCCATTTCCCCCCTCCCCCCATAAAAGAAAAAAAAAACCTCCCACCCACCCTCAGACTTGCCTCAGCTCCTCTCTCTGATTTCTCAGCACATGTTATTCTCTGCATGTTATAAAATTGCAAAGATCCTTAATTTATTTATATATATGTTACCAATAAAAAGTGTGTGAGTGTTTATTCAAAGCCGGCCAAGGAGTCCAGTTCATTTTGTTGTTTCTTTAAGTACTTTGTGAAAGGTTCCCATTCTTCTTTAAAGTCAGTTATCCTTATCATGTAGTTTGTGTGTCAGTTTTGCCAATTCTGCATAACCCATCAGTTTCTCTTGCCACAGTTCTTTGGTCAGGATTTCCTCGTTCTTCCATCCTTGTGCTATTAAGACTCTCGCCGCCTTTGTCGCGTACATAAAAATGTTTTTCAGTTTCCTTGGCAGGTCTTTTCCTACAATCCCTCACAAAAATGCTTCAGGCTTTTTTTTACAAATGTCAATTGGAACATTTTCTTCAACTCATCGTATATCATTTCCCAAAACTTTTAAAATCTTACTACAGTCCCACCACATATGGTGAAAAGTCCCTTCTTTTTCCTTACATTTCCAGCATATATTTGAAGCAGTTTTATACATTCTTCCTGTCTGCACTGGTGTGATTCTCCTTATGTTCTTATGTCCTTATTTTCTTGCTGCCTGGCTCACACAGCTGTGGGACACACATGTTGGCCACATTAGTAATAATAATAATAATAATAATAATTTATTATTTATTTATTTTTTAAAATAAATTTTTATTGATTTTCCAACATAAATTTTAAACAATACACAACACAATACATAAACAAACAAACATATAAACACGTATAATTTCATAACCTTTTTTTCATTAACCCTCTTTCACCGACTTCCCCATGCCTCCCTTTTCTGCATCCCTGTTTAGTAATTTTCTTCAGCAACCCCTGACTTCTATTAACTTTTAAACTCTTTTCGTTTCCTTCTTCCTTTACCCAATCATTTACAGCTGGAATCTAAATTTTTTATGTTACCCTTGACATTTTAGCATTCATTAACTTTATAATAGTTTTTAAGATAAGCTTTAAATTTCTTCCAGTCTTCATCCACCGTCTCTTTTCCTTGGTCACGGATTCTGCCAGTCATCTCCGCCAGTCCCATATAGTCGATCACCTTCGTCTGCCATTCTTCCAGTGTGGGTAGTTCTTGTGTCTTCCAATACTTTGCTAAAAGAACTCTTGCTGCTGTTGTGGCGTACATAAAAAATGTCTTGTCCTTCCTTAATACCATTTGGCCCACCATACCCAAGAGAAAGGCCTCTGGTTTCTTGTGAAAGGTGCACTTAAGAACCTTCTTGATTTCATTATAGATCATTTCCCAGAAGACCTTAATCTTTGGGCACGTCCACCAAAGATGATAAAAAGTACCTTCAGCTTCATTACATTTCCAACATTTATTATTGGGCGTATGATATATTTTTGCAAGCTTGACTGGGGTCATGTACCACCTGTAGATCATTTTCATTATATTTTCTTTCAAGGCACTACATGCCGTAAATTTTATACCGGTGGTCCATAACTGTTCCCAGTCAGCAAACATAATATCATGACCAATGTCTTGCGCCCACTTAATCATAGCTGATTTAACTGTTTCATCTTGTGTATTCCACTTCAACAGCAAACTGTACATTCTTGACAAATTCTTAGTATTGGGTTCTAACAATTCAGTTTCTAATTTTGATCTCTCCACCTGGAAGCCAATTTTCCTGTCTTGTTTGAACACCTCATTAATCAATAATTTATTATTTATACCCCGCCCATCTGGCTGAGTTTCCCCAGCCACTCTGGACGGCTCCCAATCAAGTGTTAAAAACAATACAGCGTTACATATTAAAAACTTCACTGAACAGGGCTGCCTTCAGATGTTTTTTAAAGATAGGATAGCTGCTTATTTCCTTCACATCTGAAGGGAGGGCGTTCCACAGGGCAGGCGCCACCACCGAGAAGGCCCTCTGCCTGGTTCCCTGTAACCTCACTTCTTGCAATGAGGGAACCGCCAGAAGGCTCTCGGAGCTGGACCTCAGTGTCCAGGCTGAATGATGGGGTTGGAGATGCTCCTTCAGATATACTGAACTGAGGCCATTGAGGGTTTTAAAGGTCAGCACCAACACTTTGAATTGTGCTCGGAAACGTACTGGGAGCCAATGCAGATCTCTCAGAACCGGTGGTATGTGGTCTTGGCGGCCGCCCCCAGTCCCCAGTCTAGCTGCCGCATTCTGGATTAATTGCAGTTTCCGGATCACCTTCAAAGGTAGCCCCACGTAGAGCGCATTGCAGTAGTCCAAGCGGGAGATAACCAGAGCATGCACCACGCTGGCGAGACAGTCTGCGGGCAGGGAGGGTCTCATCCTGCGTACCAGATGGAGCTGGTAAACAGCTGCCCTGGACACAGAGTTAACCTGCGCCTCCATGGACAGCTGTGAGTCCAGAATGACTCCTAGGTTGCGTACCTGGTCCTTCAGGGGCACAGTTACCCCATTCAGGACCAGGGAATCCCCCACACCCACCCGCTCCCTGTCCCCCAAAAACAGTACTTCTGTCTTGTCAGGATTCAATCTCAATTAGCACATCTGAGCCTGGCTGTCGCAGCTTGCGTCCTTGTTTTTATTGCACAACGGTTGTGTATGCCGGAGGAGGCCCGTCGTTCTAAGGCAGAGCATCAGTCCTTGCATTGCAGGAGGCGGCTGAGGCGAAGATGGTTCTGCCCATCTTCCGTCCTCCAACCTGGCCTCTGTGGTTAGTCCCCCTTCCTCTTCTCAGTTTGACGCACCCTGGGAGTTTCCTGCAAGCCGCCCTTCTTCCTCTGTTTACAGGAAGGCGTTGGTTTCTCAACTTCAGAGCAGATTCTCGCCCTTGACAGACAGGGGAGCAGACTTTTGTTTCTGTAGCCCCTGTAGGCAGCTAGTGCCCAGGGGCGCCCAGCGGGCAGAGACAGGGCAAAGGGACCCGTTGTAGGTGGCGCCGTGTTGGGGGCAGACAGAGGAAAGGCAAAGAGTGGCCACTTCCGGACTGTCACTCTTTGGCAGGTGGGATCCAGTCGTATTCTTGCAAATTCAGTTTGCAGAATTAGAGCGGGTTTCGCACTCTGTAGCGGCACGCCCAGTGCCAGATTTACATATAAGCTAAACAAGCTATAGCTTAGGGCTCTACTGTCTTGGGGCCCCCCAAAAAATATAAAGGGGAAAAAACTGGATGTACATTTCCCAAATATAAGATAAAAGAGAAATACAGTGGTACCTTGGGTTACATACACTTCAGGTTACAGACTCTGCTAACCCAGAAATATTGCTTCAGGTTAAGAACTTTGCTTCAGGATGAGAACAGAAATTGTGCTCCGGCGGCACAACAGCAGCAGGAGACCCCGTTAGCTAAAGTGGTGCTTCAGGTTAAGAACAGTTTCAGGTTAAGAACGGACCTCCGGAACGAATTAAGTATTTAACCTGAAGTACTACTATACTGTATATTTCTGTGTATAAGACTATATTTCCCCCCTCCCCAATTTTTTAAGTTTAAAATTGGGGGTCGTCTTATATACAGAATGTTGCAATTAATTATTTCTTATTTTTGGGGTCAAAAAATCTGGGTTGTCTTATACATGTGGGCGTCTTATGCAGGGGGAAAGACGAGAGATGTTGGTGGGTTACTAGACCCAGGGGCCGCCTCAGCCTCCCCTGACCCAACTGGTAGTGGAGCAGCTGTAAGGGATTGCCCAGCTGAAGGCGACAAGGTCATCCCTGCATCTGGAGCCACGGCAGGATCAGGCCCCTGACTCGGCCCAGCTGGTGCTTGTTGCAGGGGAACCTGTGCAGACTGGGACCCTTCAGGATCAGGTTCCAGACTTGGTTCAGATGATGCCCGAGGCAAAGGATCTGGTGCAGACTGGGACTCCACTGGTTCTTAGTCCGAGCCCGAGTCCCAGGCCATCACAAAACCTCTTTTGCTGACCACCAGCATCACGCTTTCCATTTTTAAGTTGGAAAGAGAGTATCATATTTGGAAGACAATAATCAGACATGCCCTCCTAACTGTGCTCCTCTGGCTTCTCCAAGGTTCGAGAAAGGGAGGATCTACACATACATAGGCGAGGTGGTGGTCTCCGTGAACCCCTACAAGCAAACGGCGCTTTATGGGAAAGATGTGATTGAGCAGTATCGTGGCCGGGAGCTCTACGAGAGACCGCCGCACCTCTTTGCGGTGGCCGACGCAGCTTACAAGGCCATGAAGCGCCGGGCAAAGGACACCTGCATTGTCATCTCAGGTATGGCAGGGGAGAGGGCTCTTGGTGCTTGAATCCTGTTTGTGGGTTCCTCCGTATAAACTGTTATAAGAAAAAAACTGCTCCTCTTCCCTTATGGGGTACCCAAGAGCCTGTATAGAGTCCTTATGTAGGTTCTCTGTTGGTAGGAGAAAATAACAGAGACCAACCAGAGAATATTGAGAAGCAAAGCAGCTAGTAAGCCTGATCTTTATTAAACTGTTGCACCAGGGTGTTCACACCCCCCCCCCCATGCAGAAGGGAGGAGAACAAAGGTGTGCAAGCCCTTATATAGATTTTTGAAATTGCCACCCTGTAGATCAAGACCACAGAGCCTAGGACTTGCCGATCGGAAGGTTGGCGGTTCGAATCTCCGCGACGGGGTGAGCTCCTGTTGCTCGGTCCCTGCTCCTGCCAACCTAGCAGTTCGAAAACACACCAGTGCAAGTAGATAAATAGGTACCGCTCCGGCGGGAAGGTAAACGGCGTTTCTGTGCGCTGCTCTGGTTCGCCAGAAGCGGCTTCGTCATGCTGGCCACATGACCCAGAAGCTGTACGCCGGCTCCCTCGGCCAATAAAGCAAGATGAGCCCCGCAACCCCAGAGTCGGTCACGACTGGACCTAATGGTCAGGGGTCCCTTTACCTTCACCTAGCTCAAGACCACCCCCAAATACATCACAGAAGGGGCGGTCTACAGCAGAATCCTGTCCGGCAGGAAACCTGTTGATGGGTTTACCTGGACAGCCTGGCCATTCTTTTGTGATGATAAATACTTAATTCCTGAGTCCAGATCACAGGCTCTCCCTGTTCACACACAAATGTGCCGTTAAGGCAGTATTTGTGAGCACAGAGACAACGGAGAGGCTTTTCCCATTTCCATCCAAACTGCAGAGGAATATTTGAGGTCACTGAAAGAGTCAAAATGGCTTTAGGACTGTTCTCCTGTCCAGTGGTACCCCGGGTTACAGACGCTTCAGGTTACAGACTCCACTAACCCAGAAATAGCACCTCGGGTTAAGAACTTTGCTTCAGGATGAGAACAGGAATTGCGCTGCAGCGGCAGCAGGAGGCCCCATTAGTTAAAGTGGTACCTCAGGTTAAGAACAGTTTCAGGACCTCCGGAACGAATTCAGTTCTTAACCCAAGGTACCACTGTACTGTTTTCAGACATGTGGTTTATATATCCATATATGTGTTTGCCTGGTACATTTATGAACAATTATTTTATATCTTAGGGCGACCTTACAATTCTCATAACAATAGCAGAACCATCACATCGCCACCCGCAGTCTGAAGGGGGACCTGTCCTTCTCCCTATTGATGGAGGAAGCATCTCCCAGTTCCATTCCGTCCCTCAGTGTCTTGTTCTTCTTTATAGGGGAAAGCGGTGCTGGAAAGACAGAGGCGAGCAAGTATATTATGCAGTATATTGCGGCCATCACAAACCCCACCCAGAGGGCAGAGGTAGAAAGGTAAGCGACTTTGTGTGTGCTCTTCCTGAAATTGTAGTCGAGAGTGTGTGGTTGTTTTTGGCTACTAGCCATAGCAACAACTCATAATGGTAGTGTGGAATTTCCACACCCAGAAGTACTCTATCCCCAAGTAAAGGTAAAGGGACCCCTGACCATTAGGTCCAGTCGTGGACAACTCTGGGGTTGTGGCGCTCATCTCGCTTTATTGGCCGAGGGAGCCGGCGTGCAGCTTCCGGGTCATGTGGCCAGCATGACTAAGCCGCTTCTGGTGAACCAGAACAGCGCACAGAAACGACGTTTACCTTCCCGCCGGAGTGGTACCTATTTATCTACTTGCACTTTGATGTGATTTCGAACTGCTAGGTTGGCAGGGGCAGGGACCGAGCAACAGGAGCTCACCCCGTCGCAGGGCTTCGAAATTCATGGGGGAGGAAAAGGCTATTGATGGCTATGTCTGTTTGCATTTCTTAGGGCAGAAAGTATTGTTCTGATGTGTAGAGATCTTTCCTATTCTAATTAATTCAGGAGGGTTCTCAAAGCTTCTCTGGGTGAAAGAAGCAAGCAGAAGGTTCGTGATGTTTGGGTTATTCCTTCAGAGAGTACAGCTGGTTTAAACTGGCTCTGTTATCTCTTCTGTCAAGGTCATGCTGATTATAAAAGTAAGGTATACACAAAAAAAGGATAGCTGTTATAACGATTGTAATACAACAAAACCAAAATACCAAACCGGCTTGAAAATATAAAGGATCATTTTACTTAGTTCAGCAACTTAAAGTTCAACGTGCATATCAAAGCCTGGAGATACTTATAGACATACAGTCAACTAGCGGCACAACTCTGCCAATAATGTATATAGTGGCGCTGTGGTCTAAACCACTGAGCCTTAGTGTCAGGGCAGAACAATGGGGGTGGAGACGCTCCTTTGGGTCTACTGGGCTTTCAAGGCCAGCACCAACACTTTGAATTGTGCTCGGAAACGTCCTGGGAGCCAATGCAGATCTCTCAGGACTGGTGTTATGTGGTCCCGCCGGCCACTCACAGTCACCAGTCTAGCTGCCGCATTCTGGATTAATTGCAGTTTCCGGGTCACCTTCAAAGGTAGCCCCACGTAGAGCGCATTGCAGTAGTCCAAGCGGGAGATAACCAGAGCATGCAGCACTATGGCAAGGCAGTCCGCGGGTAGGAAGGGTCTCATCCTGCGTACTAGATGGAGCTGGTAGACAGCCGCCCTGGACACAGAATTAACCTGTGCCTCCATGGACAGCTGTGAGTCCAGAATGACTCCCAGGCTACTCACCTGGTCCTTCAGGGCCACAGTGACCCCATTCAGGACCAGGGAATTCCCCACATCCACCCACCCCCTGTCCCCCAAGAACAGTCCTTCTGTCTTGTCAGGATTCAACCTCAATCTGTTAGCCGCCATCCATCCTCCAACCGCCTCCAGACACTCACACAGGACCTTCACCGCCTTCACTGTTTCTGATTTAAAAGAGAGGTAGAGCTGGGTATCATCCGCATACTGATGAACACCCAGCCCAAACCCCCTGATGATCTCTCCCAGGATTGAAGGATTGAATACTGAATTTGATCTTGGATGTTATATATGAACTCAGATTAATGTCTTCGTTTGTGCTGCAAAAGCAAAGTGTAGCTGTACCTTCAATTATCTGTGATGATTGATTTTATACACCTGTGATGTTGGTGTGGTTTAGTATCCTAAGAATTTTTTTAAGCAATGTTCAGGATTCGGGGGGTGGGGTGAACCCAAGTCCCACAAGCCTGCGGTGTGTTGCACTGAAAAGTCGCTCCAAATCCAGCAAGCTTTGCAGGGATGGGCATGGAATTTGAACCAGAGTCTCTCCACTCGGAGACCAGCCCAGCAACCGCCACATCCCCCTGGCCCTGATTCTTCCCTCTCTGTCTTGCTTCCTACCTGTTTTTCTTCAGGGTGAAGAACGTCCTGCTAAAGTCCAACTGCGTCCTGGAAGCTTTTGGCAACGCTAAAACAAACCGCAATGACAACTCCAGCCGGTTTGGCAAATACATGGACATCAATTTTGACTTCAAAGGGGACCCCACGGGAGGCCACATCAACAACTACCTCCTGGAGAAGGTACTGGGTGTGGGTGAAGGCGGGGTGGCCCAAATGAATCATTGTGTTATAAGGGGGGGGGGGACTGTTCCTTTTCCCTTATGGGGTACCCAAGAGCCCGTATAGAGTCCTTAAGTGGGTTCCCTATTGGTAGGAGGAAATAACAGAGGCCAACCAGAGAATATTGAGAAGCAAAGCAGCTAGTAAGCCTGATCTTTATTGATCCGTTGCAACAGGGTGCTCCCCTCACACGCAGGAAAGGAGGAGGACCCAGAACCCAGGTGTGTCCATCCTTATATAGACATTTTAAATTGCCCGCCCTGGAGTTCAAGACTGCCCCCAGAAACATCATACATACATCACAGAAAAGGCGGTCTACAGCAGAAATCTGAGTGCGTTGTTTATCTCCTGTTGTTGTTTACCTCCTGTCTGGCAGGTTACCTGTTAATGCTTACTTGATTGGATACCCTGGGGAGCCTGGCCAGTCTTTTGTAATGATAAATACTTAGTTCCTGAGCCAGGTCACAGGCTCACCCTATTCATACACAGACATACCCTTAAGACAGGATTTGTGAAGGAAAAGACAATGGGGAGACTTTTCCATTTTTCTTTGACCTTGCAGAGAAAACATTTGGTCACTTTGGGAATCAAAGTGGTTTCAGGTCGGTCTTCCTGTGCTGATCTATGTACGTGCTTGGTTGGTACATTTATGAACATTTAACATATATCTAAGACCTCAAAATTCCTATCACACTATCAGTAGGAGAAAATAACAGAGGCCAACCAGAGAATATTGAGAAGCTAAGCGGCTAGTAAGCCTGATCTTTATTCAAGGAATTGTTGCAACAGGGTCCCCACTCACCACACACAGGAGGAACCCAGAACAATAGGGTGCAAGTCCTTATATGGACTTTTGAAACTGCCCACTCTGTAGCCAGAGACGACCCCCCAAAACACCATACCTACATCACAGGAGGAGGCGGTCTCCAGCAGAAATCCTGTCCGGCAGGATACCTGATAATGGTCACTGATTGCATTACCTGGCCATTCTCTTGTGATGGTAAATACTTTAATTCCTGAATCCAGGTCACAGGCTCACCCTAAAGGTAAAGGGACCCCTGACCATTAGGTCCAGTTGGGACCGACTCTGGGGTTGCGGTGCTCATCTCGCTTTATTGGCCAAGGGAGCCGGCGTACAGCTTCCGGGTCATGTGGCCAGCAGGACTAAGCCGCTTCTGGCGAACCAGAGCAGTGCATGGAAACGCCATTTACCTTCCCGCCGGAGTGGTCCCTATTTATCTACTTGCACTTTGAGGTGCTTTTGAACTGCTAGGTTGGCAGGAGCAGGGACTGAGCAACGGGAGCTCACCCCGCTGCGGGGATTCGAACTGCCGACCTTCTGATCGGCAAGTCCTAGGCTCTGTGGTTTAACCCACAACCCCACCCGTGTCCCTGCAGAGATATATTTGAGGTCAATTTGGGAGAGTCAAAATATCTTCAGGATTGCTCTCCTGTACTATTTCAGACACATGGTTTATATACTTATGTATGTGTTTGCCTTGTACATTTATGGATGTTTATTTGGGACCTTAGATGCAATTTCCGGCGCCGCAAAAGCGAGCCCCCATGCCGCGCTGTGCCGGTTTAGCGCAGCGCGCAGGGACTCGCCGAATGGGCAGCTCGGTTTGGGGACGGCTCAGGGGCCGGTAAAACGACCCCCGCAGGCTGCTTGTGGCCCATGGGCCTTAGGTTGCCGACCCCTGAATTAAACTGAAGCATATTGGTTATATGAGGCTGGTTATCCCACAGTTCAAAGATGCATTTTGAGTCTTCTCTTCCCTTGCAGTCTCGCATCCTCAAGCAGCAGCCGGGCGAGAGGAATTTCCACACCTTCTACCAGGTGAGCAAATCTCCAGAAGAGGACCCAATCCTGCTGGAATTTCTCCTCATTCCTGACCTACTTCTCGGTACTCAGATTGTGCCTGAACCTCAGGGCTGTTATAACTCTGTTGATGTTGCTCCCTTATCCCTCAAGATCTCAAAGCGACGTACGCCATCAGCTAAATATTTTGGAAAGTGGTTTTCCATCCATTTGTCCCCTAAAGGTTTGGAAGCCTCTTGAGATATCGTTGCCAGACTTGACCTGAGGGTTCCCAAGGGTGAAGGCCATGGCTTCCATCAATGTTTGACCGCCATTTTGAATCAAGAAGTCACTTTGGCCTGGCTTTGCCCATTTTTGGCGTAGGTTCAGCTGTCGCTCGAAATACTGTCGCTAAACATACCCTAAGGTGGGGGTAGCAGTCTTTGCCAATGTTTGGACCCAGGGCGTCATTTTGATTCAATATGGCAGGTGGAAACAAGACCATGGTGTGACTGCTTTTTGTCATAGGTTTGGCCACCTCCTAAGATGCTGTTGCCAAACTTGGTACTCTTTGTCAATGTTTGGTTTCCAGGCGCCATTTTGAATCAATATGGTGTACCAAAATGCGTTGTAACGCCACCTGATTTTTGATGAGGTCTAATAACTTGCTGGCTTTTAAAGAAGCAACCACAAAGCTGGACAATAAAGAAGGCTGATCGCCGAAGAATTGGTGCTTTTGAATTCTGGTGCTGGAGGAGACTCTGGAGAGTCCCATGGACTGCAAGAAGATCAAACCTCTCCATTCCGAAGGAAATCAGCCCTGAGTGCTCACTGGAAGGACAGATCCTGAAGCTGAGGCTCCAAGACTTTGGCCACCTCATGAGAAGAGAAGACTCCCTGGAAAAGACCCTGATGTTGGGAAAGATGGAGGGCACAAGGAGAAGGGGACGACAGAGGACGAGATGGTGGGACAGTGTTCTTGAAGCTACCAGCATGAGTTTGACCAAACTGTGGGAGGCAGTGGAAGACAGGAGTGTCTGGCGTGCTCTGGTCCAGGGGGTCACGAAGAGTCGGACACGACTAAACGACTCAACAACAACGACAAAGAAACAACACAGCAAATGCAGAGTTCTGGTGCACAATCGGATTTAGCATTTCAGGCCACAATTTTATATCGCTCCCTTGCATGCATGCCTCCCTCCTTCTACATGTCGCATATTTGTCCAACAACACAACTTTCAGAATCTGGCTGCTCAGACTTGGGTTCAAAAGCTGCTGCGCTGGGCTGTTTACGAGAGAGTTCTTCTTTCTTGCAGTTGCTGCTTGGAGCCTCAGACGCTTTGCTGGGGTCCCTCCACCTGAGCAGGGATCCGGCAGCCTACAGGTTCACCAGAGAAGGTGCCAACAACCACGTAAGTTTCCCTGGGGTTTCATTTCCCCCAAAAAACACCTTTTAAAAATGCTTCCGACCAATTCCAGCTTTTCCCAGGCTAATTAATCTGAACACATCTTCTCTCTCCCCCCCCCCGTCTTTCCTTGTTTATTTTAATTAAACATGTAATGGTTAATAAACTGACTGAACTAGTAGGTTGGTATTATAACATTTATTAAAATAATACTATGGGTTAATAGAAACAGCAAAGAACCAAAGAATTAAAATGCAAGCTCTGTAAAAACCCAACTAAGACCCAGATATGTCTAATGTATTCAATTCAGTAAAGAAATTCAGCAGCTAAAAAAGCCAATGCAATTCTGGGCTGCATCAATAGGAGT
>JAXCMG010000110.1:396898-428503 GCA_034642415.1 Podarcis siculus
CGATGGCCCTTGTGGTCTCTTCCAACTCTAGGATTCTATGATTCTATTCTATGATTCAGTAGCTAACTAAAAGCCCAAAGACAACACTCCCAATATAATAATAAAGTACTTCAAAACAATTGGCAATTTTCAGTTATCAAAACTGTGGGTTTTGCATTTTTGTATCCTTTTCTCAATCAGGAAAAAAAATCTTCCGAATGTTATATAACATACATATAAAACAAGGTAGAAAAATACATTATAAACTTGTAACACATCTGATCTATCAGCAGGTATCTTGGAGCATCAAATAATGTAAGAATTTGCCTTTAATAATAATAAGCCTCTTCAGCAGAGAGGAAATAAAAAAAGCACACGACACCTCAAGTTTCATATCTCCAAAATCAATGGGTTATTTTGGTACAAAACGAAACGAAACAAAAAAACCTTCCCTTACCCTGGGATCCAAGGTATGTTTTTAATTTTAGGATCCAAGTATAGCGTTTTTCTTGTTGAATGGGGTGGCAGGATTTGTGTTACTGCAAGAGCAGAGACCCCAAACCGCCACTGGGGGGCACTGATTTTTCATTTGCCACTGAAAGCTCCCCATTCCCAGCTTGGCTTGAAGGCAATAAATATTGTGCTGTTTCCCCTGGGGGTACGCAGGGGTACGCATACCCCTAAACATTTTGTGAATCTCAGTTTGGCCTCACTGAGGGGCATTATTTCAATAGGAGTAGGATTGTGAGAGTACCCCTAAACATTTTTTTTTAAAAGAAAAAAAGCACTGGATAAATGGAATTTAAAGAGGCAAATCTGAAAGAGTTCATCTAGCTCTGTGGTCCCCCAAAGCTTTTTCGGGCTGCCACCCCTTTGGTGCCACAAATCCACCCCATTGCCCATTATCCTACCCTATAAAATGCCCTCTTCAGGATACCTGTCTGCACAAGCGAGATAATTACACAACAAGGTTCAAAGCAAGGGCAATGAATTGCACATTTATCTGAAATCCAATCCGTTCATGTTTTTATATATATGTAAAAAGTCTTCCAGGTAGCGCTTAAGCATCATTCTTTTTCTTTCCCCCTCTTTTCTTCCTCCTCATTCATTCCTTTCCGGTTCCCCCCGGCATCCCTTTGCAACCCTAGTCCTCGGGCAGCGAGAAATCCAGCCACCGGGCCGTTGCAGACGCCATGACCGTGATCGGTTTCACTTCGGAAGAGATTGACTCCGTCTATAAGATCCTGGCGGCCATTTTGCACTTGGTAAATGAAAGGGGGGGGTGTTGTGTTGCTTGCTGGCGCCAGGAACATAGCTGTCAACTTACAGATTTGAAAATAAGGGACCAGCAGCCTCGAAAATAAGGAATCAGCAGCCAAAATAAGGGATTTTCCAAGGGGCACAGGTATGTTCAACTTCTGAGCCCCTCCGAGCCAAAGGCAGAAAGCCCAGCCAGCAGCCAAACAAAGCCTCAAGCGGTGGTTCCCACAGCGCAGCAACCCGGCAAAGGGGATGCAGCAAGGAAAACCACCGTCACCTCTCCGCTGGGAAGCGCTGAGCAAAGGCGAGTCCCCAGGCAACACGCCCGATTTGATTGGCACAAGGCATGCAAGCTCCACCCCCCAGTCGTTCTCAGACTCCTTATTGGGTGAGCAACGCAGCCAAGCAACACAGTTGGAGCCTCCCTCCTCCCTGGCCGGGAGGGAGAGGAGCTGCTTCCTTTGAAACCCGGGAAATTTAAGGGACATCATCCATAAGGGACAGCAGCAGGACACGGCGCTGGGATAAGGGACTTTCCCGCCAAATAAGGGACGCTTGACAGCTATGGTCCTCTGTGCTTTTGGTATGTGGGGAGAAATCCTGGGTACCCTCTCTTCTGCCAGGAAATGTATTAAGACGTGGTAAAAAACTGTTCAAAAGTCCTTCACAGGGAACATACAGCTCTGGGGGCCGGTTCTGGCACCATAATGTGGCCCTTGAGACTCTTCCCAAGCCACGCCCCCTTTCCCAGGCCACTCCCCCTCACACTTTCCTCAATGGCTTTTCAGCCTGGCTGAAATGTTTCTCCCATTTGGGATAAGGACTTTCACCCGCCTGGGTGGAGGTTAGAGAGACAGATGTTTGTAGAAATCCTTTGGTTTCGGTCAGAGTCGCACCCAAAGCTTTGCCCACCTCTGGCCCCATCCGCTACTGGGGTGTGGCCCCCGGAAAGCTACCTGTGAGGGAATGTGGCCCTTCAACCAATACCCAGTAGCATTTGGCATTGAGTGAAGCCTAACTGAAAGATTAGGGTTTCCCTTTTATCGTCCAGATTGACATACCGCACAAGTGTCACGGAAAAACTGGGGCACCCCGTTTTTTCTCATGACATGACGGCAGCCATTTTGGGTGCTGCAATCTCGCGTGATTTCATGCCACGATCTTTTTCCGGGGCCACAATCTCACTTGGTGCCACTTTTGGGGGCACCATGACTGGAAAAAACAATTCGGGGGGGGGGGAACTGTGGTGCAAAATTGCATAAAACCACAACACTCAAAATGGCTGCCATCCTCTTGCAATCAAAAACAGGAAGATGGCGTCCTGGTTTTTGCCTTGAATGTGTTGGAGGGTATGGCTTGGGAGCATTATGGTCTGCTTATGTGGAACAGGGCGATGCTGTATTTGGGATTCTGGGCCCAGTTTTTGAGAAAGTTTCCGCTGAAGACTCCCTGTGAGTTACACTGCAAAAATCTGTGACAAGGGTTTTGTCTCTGTGGTTTGGTCCTGAAAACGCTTGTCCAAAAAACCCTTTGGTATCTTATGGGAAAGGAGCGATTGACATTTCATGGTTTGGTGCATTTAATTTCAGGTTTCATATACCCTCATACCAAAATAAAATGCTTGTTTGAGAAACCTTCCCTTTCCCCGGAATCCCAGGAAGCGTGTTTATTTCAGAATCAAATGAAGCACATTCTTTCACTCAAAGAATTCTGGGAAATGTAGTTTGTTAAGAGTTACTGCTCTGCGAAGGGTAAATTGCACTGCCCAGAATGCTTTGAGGGAAAGATTGTGTTTTGGATGTGGAGAATCAGGTTCGTTATCCAACTTGGGAGATCCCTGATTCAATCCACTGACAGTGACCACCATTTTGGAGGAAGCTGCCAGAGAATCACTTGACTGGGATGGCGTCTGGGAAGGAGGGTGGCCGCCTAGGCCCAGTGGAACATGAGGAACATGGAATACGGCCGCCATCTTGGAACAGGCCTCCTGTTGGCTTCATGGTTGCTTCCATACCCACCAACATCTGGGTGATCCAAATCGGGATGTTCGTTTTTTGGGTCGCAGGAGCCAGATGACTCACATCAGAATGCAAAATAAAAAAAGAGCATATTTTTGTCCGGTGCTCTAGTGCAAAACCAGCTGACTTGCGCCGAACCCCAAAACTGGAATGTTCCAATAACCTGCAGTTACAGAAGAGTATATATTTAAAGAAGATAAATACAGTGGTACCTCAGAAGTTGAGCGTAATCCGTTCTGGAAGGGTGTTCGACTTCCGAAACATTCGATTTCCGAGGCACAGCTTCTGATTGGCTCTTGTAATCAGAAGAGCCAATCGGAAGCTGATTGTCTGCCACATCGGACGTTCGGCTTCCGAAAAACGTTCGAAAACCGGAACACATACTTCCAGGATTTCGACGTTTGGGAACCGAAACGTTCGGCGACTGAGATGATCGAAAACCGAGGTTTGACTGTTAATGAGTAAGTTAAGTGAATTTGGATATGCAGAAGATATTAAAAATAAACTTAAGGAACTGCAGAAAGAGGGAGAAGGACGTCAAGTTTTAAAATGTCAAGATGATTGTAAAATCAGTGAAATGTATATCTCTGAAAAGTATATGTATATATATATAAACCTGGAATGTTCCATGATCCAATCAGAAGCCGGGATGGCTTCTGTAATTCCGGGATGTCCCGCTTAAATCGGGACAATTCAGCAATATGTGCTTCTGATTGATTGCTGTTCTCTTGCCGGATTTCCCAGGGCAACGTGTGCTTTGTCGCCACGGGGGACGACGTGGAGATAGAGAACACCGAACTGGTGCACTACCTGGCCGAGCTGACCTCCACGGAGCCGGAAAGTCTCCTCAACACGCTCCTCTACCGGACAGTGGCCACCGGGGGCGGGGAAGTCATCCAAAAGGGCCACAGCGCCAACGAGGCCAACTACGCGAGGGATGCTTGCGCCAAGGTAGTAGCTATGGCAAGGTGTGGGAATATTCAGGGAGGCAGGAGAGAGGATATATTGTTTAATCATAGCCTTCCTAACTTGCGTTAGCAAGTCCCTTTACTTAGCCGAGTGTATTCCCCTTTTAAACACACAGCAGTTAGCTTCTTGCAAGCTTGTTTAAGCTTCTCAATATTCCTCGATTCCTGGTAATAATAATAATTAAAAATAATAAGATAGAAATAATAGATACAGTGGTGCCTCGCTAAACGAAAAGAATCCGTTCCGCGATTCTCTTCGTCTAGCGGTTTTTTCGTCTTGCGAAGCAAGCCCATTGACAGCTTAGCGGATTAGCGCTACAGCTGTCAAGCGGCTTATCAACGGAACAGCTGATAAGCGGCTTAGCGGCTTAGGAAAAGGGCAAAAAAACGAAAAAAACCCGTGGGGGACGCAAGATTTTTTTGTCTTGCGAAGCAACCCCATTGGGAAATTCGTTTAGCGAAGTGCCTCCAAAACGGAAAACCCTTTCGTCTAGCGGGTTTTCCGTCTTGCGAGGCGTTCGTCTTGCGGGGCATCACTGTATTTTTTTATTTATACCCCGCCCTTCCTGGTTCAGAAAACCGGGCTCAGGGTGGCTAGCAACAAATTTAAAACACTTAATTGTAGAAGCAGCATAAAATACAGTATAAAACATGAATAGCAATAAATTCAGAATTCAAAAAACAGTTTAGGGGGGAAATCCATCCAATAAACATCAGATAATCCCCAGGGCTAGCTGGCTGAATTGGTCCTACTTGGGCCAGCGAGGAGGCCAGGGGAGAATTAGCTGTGGGGTCTCAGAGCGGGTGATTTTCATAAAAGGGGAGGGGGAGGGAAGAGAAGGGAAGGGAAATAAGAGATCAGGCTGAATTCAAATTAAAGGCCTGGCGGAATAGCTCTGTCTTACAGGCACGATGGAAGGAGGTTAAATCCTGCAGGGCCCTGGTCTCATGGGACAGAGCATTCCACCAAGTCGGAGCCATCACTGATGGTCCCCTGAGGCATTTAAAGCCTTTGAAATTTGAAAACTCTGCTCAATCAAAAGATGACACGGCCATCACCCTGTTTTCATCTACAGGCCTTCTATGAGCGTCTATTCTGCTGGATCGTGGCCCGCATCAACACGGTCATCGA
The DNA here is from genome assembly GCA_034642415.1 of Podarcis siculus. Taxonomy (NCBI): domain Eukaryota; kingdom Metazoa; phylum Chordata; class Lepidosauria; order Squamata; family Lacertidae; genus Podarcis; species Podarcis siculus. The sequence continues at coordinate 402,256 of JAXCMG010000110.1, forward strand.
GGTCAAGAACTACGATGCCCGAATCCATGGCAAGAATACGGTGATTGGAGTCCTGGACATCTATGGCTTCGAGATCTTCGACAACAATAGGTAGGTGTCTTTCACCTAGGGGAGACATCTGAGGCAAACAAAATACAGTTCTGGCCCCCCCCTTCTGCACTACACATTTAAAGCAGTGTGATAACTATTTAAACAGTCGTCGCTTCCCTCAAAGAATCCTGGGAGATGTAGTTTGTGAAGGATGCTGAGCCCACAAATTCTCAGTGGGATTTACGTCCGGGGAATTCCCTGGCCAATCAAGTACCTGTATTTGTCATGAATTTCTTCACCGCTTTCGATGTGTGACAGGGGACTAGGTCCTGCTGCAATATCCCAGCACCGCCAGGATTCCTCTTTTCCAGCTCTGGAATAATTCTCTTTCGTAGAACCTCAATATATTCAATATATTCCTTCTGTTGGCTGCAGGCTTCTGACACCATAATAAGTGAAGCATCCCTAAAACATCTTCTTTTGTGGTTGCTTGACAGACTGATCAATGTGGCAGTCACAAAGCTTCTCTCCCTGTGACCTTCGAACATGCTGACTTTGTTCCAATTACCGTATTTTTCGCTCCATAAGACGCACTTTTTTCTTCCTAAAAAGTAAGGGGAAATGTCTGTGCGTCTTATGGAGTGAATGCGTAGTCCCTGGAGCCGAATTGCCCGGAGGAGAAAAGCAGATCGTGCTTTTTTTCGAAAGAGGGAAGGGGGTGTTGAAACAAAGCCGCTGAGCAGCTGATCGGCAAGCAATCGGGGAGGGAGATAAGGGACTCTAGCGATAAAGGAGGCTGCCTGGGAGGGGGGAGGTAAAAGCACATGGCTCCTCAGGATTTTTGCATTGGGTCATCCCAAATTCACATCAGATCACATAGCATGTCCATGGCTACAGCCTGCACCAAAAAACACACACATCCACTGTTTCGTGGGGCTGCAGTGGCACAAAAGCGTGTTTACAAAGCACAGATCCACATGGATCCTCAGGATTTTTGCATTGGGCTACCCCAAACTCACCATCAAATCACATATCATGTCTGTGGCCACAGCATGAACCACAAAAATCATGCATCCACTGTTTCGTTCAGAATATTTTTTTTCTTGTTTTCCTCCTCTAAGAACTAGGTGCATCTTATGGAGAGAAAAATACGTTAATTTGCGCAAGGGTGTATGATGTGAACAGGGCCTTTCTCCTCTTCCTTTGGACAGGCCTTCATGTATCAAGAGTGCCACCATCTCCCAAAACAGCCATCTCTTTTCCAGGCTCAGCAGTCCCATCCTTCCCTCACACAACTTCCTTCCCATCCAGTACGTTTCCGAGCACAATTCACAGTGTTGGTGCTGAACTTTAAAGCCCTAAATGGCCTCGGAGCATCTCCACCTCCATCGTTCTGCCCGGACACTGAGGTCCGGCTCCGAGAGCCTTCTGGCGGATCCCTCATTGCAAGAAGTGAGGTTACAGGGAACCAGGCAGAGGGCCTTCTCGGTGGTGGCTCCCGCCCTGTGGAATGGCCTCCCACCAGATGTCAAAGAGAAAAACAACTACCAAACTTTTAGAAGACATCTGAAGGCCGCCCTGTTTAGGGAAGCTTTTAATGTTTAATAGGTTATTGTATTTTAGTGTTTTGTTGGAAGCCGCCCAGAGTAGTTGGGGAAGCCCAGCCAGATGGGCGGGGTATAAATAAATAATAATAATAATAATAATAATAATAATAATAATAATAATAATAATTCCACTGACCGTCTTCCTGGCCCTCCTCTGAACCTCTTCCAAACTGCCTACGCTCTTTCCGAAAGTGTGACGTCCAGAATTAGGCCTGCTCAGATCTGGATTCCCCAATCCTAAAATGACATTGATGGACAGGTATTTCAGGGCCAACAAAAGAAAGCCCACTCTGCCCCGCGAGAATGCGCCATTAACCTATGGAACTCACCGTCACAAGATGTGACAATAGCCGCTGGCTCAGGTGACTTTGAAAGAAAATTAGACAAATGTGTGGGCTGTCTGATCAATAACTTGTAGTCGTGACGGCTATATAGAAATATTATTTAGATCCAGAGGCACTATGGCATTAAAACTGAACCCGGGTTCAAATCTCCGCCGTGAAGCTCACGGGCTCACCTTCCATAGTAATTAAATAAGTCTGGACTCTATGGTTTTGCCCTGGGGTGCAGAATCCCCTTTGCTCTGTGGGGTGCAGATTGGGGTCCTAAGTCTCGCCTGCTCCCTCTCCCTTTCAGCTTTGAGCAGTTCTGCATCAACTACTGCAACGAGAAGCTGCAGCAGCTGTTCATCGAGCTGATCTTGCAGCAGGAACAGGAGGAGTACCAGCGCGAGGGGATCGAGTGGCAACACGTGAGTCGCGGTGGTCGGTGAGGGGGAGATTATGTGGGGTGTGTGTGGGTTTTTGGCTGCATGTTTTGTGGTTTTATGTGGTGAACTGCCCTGTGATCTTTGGATGAAGGGCGGTACAGCGGTACCTCGGGTTACAGACGCTTCAGGTTACAGACTCCGCTAACCCAGAAATAGTACCTCGGGTTGAGAACTTTGCTTCAGGATGAGAACAGAAATCGCATGGCAGGGGGAGGCCCCATTAGCTAAAGTGGTGCTTCAGGTTAAGAACAGTTTCAGGTTAAGAACGGACCTCCAGAACGAATTAACTCCTATTTGGGGACTTCCCTGGCTTTTTTCTGGCCCATGTAGGACCAGTCTGGATAGTTGGCCTTGGTGAAGATTTGACGTTTTCATCCCCAAAAAGTTTTTGATTTGAGTTTCTACTGAAAGGAGGCTGCATTTTAATCTTGTTTTTAAGTTGTATCTTAAGCAATTGTTTTTATACCTGGTGTTAGCCGCCCTGAACCCGGTCTTGGCTGGGGAGGGCGGGGTATAAATAAAATTTATCATTATTATTATTAACCCGAGGTACCACTGTATATCAATTTAATAAAAAATAAGAACCACAGAATCTCCTCTCTGGGATTTCACAGGGGAACTGCATGAGTCCTAACCCGTTGCTTATCTAGCAACACATGGAATTTTATTTTGGTTACAATACTATTTCCTATTCTACCCCTGAGTCACAGTCCTTCCGAAAGGTGTCCCGGAGACTTTGTTTTCACCGTTTTCCCGCCTCGCCCTTGACAGATTGAATATTTCAACAACCAAATCATTGTGGACCTGGTGGAGGAGCCGCACAAGGGCATCATCGCTGTGCTGGATGAGGCCTGCCTGACTGGGGGGAAAGTCACCGACACCCTTTTCCTGGAGTCCATGAATACAAGGCTTGGCAAACACCCACACTATACCAGCAGGAAGGTAAGGTAAAGGTAAAGGGACCCCTGACTGTTAGGTCCAGTCGTGGCTGACTCTGGGGCTGCGGCGCTCATCTCGCTTTATTGGCCGAGGGAGCTGGTGTACAGCTTCCGAGTTATGTGGCCAGCATGATTAAGCCACTTCTGGTGAACCAGAGCAGCGCATGGAAATGCCATTTACTTTCCCGCTGGAGTGGTACCTATTTATCTACTTGCACTGGTGTGCTTTCGAACTGCTAGGTGGGCAGGAGCAGGGACCCAGCAACGGGAGCTCACCCCGTTGCGGGGATTCGAACTGCCAACCTTCTGATCGGCAAGTCCTAGGCTCTGTGGTTTAACCCACAGCACCACCCGTGTCCAAGGGGGGTATATAGGTAAAGGTACCCCTGACCGTTAGGTCCAGTCATGGACGACTCTGGGGTTGCACGCTCATCTCGCTCTATAGGCCGAGGGAGCTGGCGTTTGTCCGCAGACGGCTTCTGGGTCATGTGGCCAGAGCAGTGCACGGAACGCCCTTTACCTTCCCGCCGGAGTGGTACCTATTTATCTACTTGCACTTTGACGTGCTTTCGAACTGCTAGGTTGGCAGGAGCTGGGACCGAGCAACGGGAGCTCACCCCATTGCGGGGATTCGAACCACCGACCTTCTGATCGGCAAGTACTAGGCTCTGTGGTTTAACCCACAGCACCACCCACGTCTCTAAGGAGGGGATATCTCAAAGCAAAACAGAGGCAGCTCCCCACTCCGCTTCAGTACATGAGCCAAAGGAAGGAATAGAATTAAGCTGAGCCTTGAAAAGCAAATAGAGCTGGAAGGAAAAGTCGGCAAGAGTGCCATTCTTCCAACTTCCTCCATTGACTCTATGGCTGTTTCAGTGCCGGATTTAGGTTTGATGAGGCCCTCAGCTCCTGAAGGTAATGGGGCCATTTCTATGTCCAGCTGTCCTTTGTCAACAACAAATTGTCGCTGTTTTTGTGTGTGTTGAGTATATGCTATATGGTAATTTATGGACCTAATAGGTATCTAAAGCCATTTGCACATGCAGATTGTAGGCACCCTATATATGTTGTTCTTGTTTAGTCGTTTAGTCGTGTCTGACTCTTCGTGACCCCCTGGACCACAGCACGCCAGGCACTCCTGTCTTCCACTGCCTCCCGCAGTTTGGTCAAACTCATGCTGGCACCTTCGAGAACACTGTCCCACCATCTCGTCCCCTGTCATCCCCTTCTCCTTGCGCCCTCCATCTTTCCCAACATCAGGGTCTTTTCCAGGGAGTCTTCTCTTCTCATGAGGTGGTCAAAGTCTTGGAGCCTCAGCTTCAGGAGCTCCTTCCAATGAGCACTCAGGGCTGATTTCCTTCAGAATGGAGAGGTTTGATCTTCTTGCAGTCCATGGGACTCTCAAGAGTCTCCTCCAGCACCAGAATTCAAAAGCATCCATTCTTCTGCGATCAGCCTTCTTTATGGTCCAGCTCTCACTTCCATACATCACCACTGGGAAAACCATAGCTTGAACTATACGGACCTTTGTGAGCAAACCGGTGATATTTTAGGGAGCAGGCAAGCAGGTGGGGCCCATGACTAGGAGCCTACACAACACAAAACGCTGTTGCTGTATGTAGGTTTGATTTTATTTGTTTTCTATCTTATACAGCGGTACCTCGGGTTACATATGCTTCAGGTTACAGACTCCACTAACCCAGAAATAGTGCTTCAGGTTAAGAACTTTGCTTCAGGATGAGAACAGAAATTGTGAAGTGGTGCTTCAGGTTAAGAACAGTTTCAGCTTAAGAACAGACCTCCGGAACGAATTAAGTACTTAACCTGAAATACCACTGTATTTTGGAAATGTACACCCAGGTTTTTCCCCCTTTAAATTTTTTGGGGGCCCCCAAGGGAGTGGGGCCCTAAGCTATAGCTTGTTTAGGTTATACGTAAATCCGGCACTGGTTAAGGGAGAGAAAGGAAATCTCCAGGGGAACAGAGTTTACTGCCTTCTGAGGTAGCCTGTTCCACTGTTGAACAGTTCTTTCTGTCTATTTATACAGATCGTTTCTATAGCAGTTTATTTCTTTTTTTTAAAAAAAATCTGAGTAGTTTACAGCACTATCATGACACGGATAGAACATTGATAAAAGTAAAGGTAAAGGTACCCCTGCCCGTACGGGCCAGTCTTAACAGACTCTGAGGTTGGTGCGCCCATCTCACTCTATAGGCCGGGGGCCAGCGCTGTCCGGAGACACTTCCGGGTCACGTGGCCAGCGTGACATCGCTGCTCTGGCGAGCCAGCGCAGCACACGGAACGCCGTTTACCTTCCCGCCAGTAAGCGGTCCCTATTTATCTACTTGCACCCGGGGGTGCTTTCGAACTGCTAGGTTGGCAGGCGCTGGGACCGAGCAACGGGAGCGCACCCCGCCGCGGGGATTCGAACCGCCGACCTTTCGATCGGCAAGCCCTAGGAGCTGAGGCTTTTACCCACAGCGCCACCCGCGTCCCACAGAACATTGATAGAGCATTGCAAAAGAAAATCAAACAAAAAGAAATGCACATTAGAAGCTGCATCCTTGGCAGCAAAATAAAGATGCTCTTAAAAGAAGTCGCAGTCAAATACAGAAATACAATGGAAAAACATTGAAAGCATTGTCAGCAGCTGAGCAAAATCTCTGTGATCCAAGCGGCGCCCACACTCCACACACCCCCGACAGTGACTTCTCTGAACACAAACTCAGCGGCTTCCCACATACAGACGTCACTTTCCACCCTCCCAGCCATTCATACCCATATTAGCAGAGCTACCTCCTCCAGAAGGGACCGAGAAGACCGAAACTTCAATAAAGAATGGGGAATTTTTTTATAATTTATCTAGGAGATCACTGTCAACCAGGCACCCCCAAACTCGGCCCTCCAGATGCTTTGGGACTACAACTCCCATCATCCCTAGCTAATAATAATAATAAAAAAAATTATTTATACCCTGCCCTCCCCGGCCAGAGCCGGGCTCAGGGCGGCTAACACCAATAAAATCACAGTAAAAACATAATAGGGGGGAAAGAGAGAGAGAGAAAACCTAAATTAAAATACAGGTTAAAATGCAATTTAAAATGCAGCCTCATTTTAAAATAGCCGATAAATCAAGACCATAAGGGGAGGGAAACATGAGGCTCAGACTGAGTCCAAACCAAAGGACAGGTGGAACAGCTCTGTCTTGCAGGCCCTGCGGAAAGATGTCAAGTCCCGCAGGGCCTTGGTATCTTGTGACAGAGCGTTCCGCCATGTCGGGGCCAGCACTGAAAAGGCCCTGGCCCTAGTTGAGACCAATCTAACCACCTTGCGACTTGGGACCATTATTATTATTATTAATTGTGAGGCTCAAAGCCCTTCAGCAGAAAAACAACAGCAATTCCATTCCTTATTCTATACATAACATAGGGAGAAAGAGTCATTCTGCTGTTTCCATAGTTAAAGCAAGGAGGAGTCATAAATTCTTTCTGGTGTTTTTCAAATCAACCGGCGATCTAGTAGATCCTGATCAACCTTTGCCCAACACCGCTGTAGAAAAAAACCCCAGAATTAATAAGAATCACAAACGCCTCCACCCACCCCTTTTCTCTTGCCGTATGTGAATCTCTTTGTATATAAGGAACTAATAAGAGCCCTGCCGGATTAAGCCAGTGGCTCATATAGTTCAGCATCCTGTGTCAGGTCATAGCTGTCAACATTTCCCGTTTTTTAAGGGAAATTCCCTTATTCGGAATAGGATTCCTCGCAAGAAAAGGGAAAAGTTGACAGCTATGTGTCAGGTGTGCGTGCAGGAGCCAGGCCCTGTGACCAGTAGGACTTTGCAGGACTGGGGCCTTCCTAACTTTGTTCTGAAGAGGCAAGGCGTGGCCTCACAGGTGAAGCCGATTGGTAACTCACAGCACCTGGTGGCAAGAGCCGGGAAGGGATATAAGGTCAGCATTTCCCTTCGGCTCTTTGCCACAGCAACACGTTCCTTGCCTTGCTGTGTTTGACCCCTTGCTTCTTGATCCTCGGACCCCTGACTTCTTGACTCCTTGCTTCTTGTCCCTCGGACCCCTGCCTTCGTGGCTCCTTGCTTCTTGATCCTTGGATCCCTGACTTCGTGACTCCTTGCTTCTTGATCCTCGGACCCTTGACTTCTTGACTCCTTGCTTCTTGATCCTCGGACCCTTGACTTCGTGACTCCTTGCTTTCTGACCTTCGGACTCTTGGCTTTCTGACTCCTGGCTTCTGGACTCCCGTTCCTGCTCCCACCCCGCCATCTTGCCCCCAGTCCCGACGTCCCCTGCCGGGACTTCGATCACCCATGAACCGGACTGTGACACAGAGCAGAGACCCCCTGGCTAGGAGTCATCGACAGCCTGAACTCATCCACGAATTTGTCCAATTGTCTTTTAAAGCCATTTTAAAGTTGGTGGCCATCACTGTGTCCTGTGGCAGGGAGTTCCGTAGACGAACCGTGCTCTCTGTGGAGAAGTCCTTCCTATTTTCGCCTGCCCTGATTCTCCCCACATTCAGCTTCACTGTATGGCTGTGAGTTCCATTGTGAATGGAGCTGAATAATCTTCGCAGTGATGTGTTTCAGTTTCATGTTGTGAATTGCCCTGAGATCTACAGCTATAGGGTGGTCAAATGAATGAATGAATGAATGAATGAATGAATGTCTGCTTCTTTCCTCCTGCCTGCAGCTCAATCCTGCTGACAAGTCCATGGATTTCGGACGCGATTTCCGCATTAAGCACTATGCAGGAGATGTCACGTGAGTTTTGCTCTGGCTTGAAGGTTATACTCCATTATTTGTGGAAGGGGACATGGGGTTTGTAATAATAATAATAATAATAATAATAATAATAATAATAATATATTATTTATACCCTGCCCATCTGTCTGGGTCTCCCCAGCCACTCTGGGTGGCTTCCAACAAAGTATTAAAATACAGTGGTCTGTTAAACATTAAAAGCTTCCCTAAACAGGGCTGCCTTCAGATGTCTTCTAAAAGTCTGGTACAGTCATACCTCGGGTTGAAGTTGCTTCAGGTTGAGCGTTTTCGGGTTGCGCACAGCAACCCGGAAGTAATGGAACGCATTACTTCTGGGTTTCACCGCTCGCGCACGCACACTCAAAATGACATCATGCGCATGCGCAGAAGTGGTGAATCGCGACCCGCTCATGCGCAGATGTGGGTTGCTTTCGCTTCAGGATTCAAACAGGGCTCCAGAACGGATCCCGTTTGCATCCAGAGGTACCACTGTAGTTGTTCTTCTCTTTGACATCTGCTGGGAGGGTGTTCCACAGGGAGGGCGCCACTACCGAGAAGGCCCTCTGCCTGCTCCCCTGTAACCTCACTTCTCGCAGTGAGGGAACCGCCAGAAGGCCCTTGGAGCTGGACCTCAGTGTCCGGGCAGAACGATGGGGGTGGAGACGCTCCTTCAGGTATACTGGACTGAGGCTGTATACCTGCCGTAGGGTAGGGTAGGGTAAGCCTGTGTATTGGTTAGTGTCAAACTAGTGCCTGGGAGAGACCAGGGTTCGAATCCCCGCTCAGTGTCAGGTCATGGACTGGTTAGACGCGGAGGAGTGGTGTGAGGAACCAGTCAGGGAACCGCCGAGGGAAGAGGGTTCAGATCCCGGGGGAGCAGTGGCGGGACAATCATGAGCAGTCAGAGGGAGAAGAGGGGGAAGACTGGAAGGAGAAGGCGTCACAAGCATGGGAAGCTACACAGCAAGCAAACCGGCCGGGTTTTTACAAGCCTCTACGGATCTGTGTTTCAGGTACTCAGTGGAGGGATTTCTGGACAAGAACAAGGACACGCTTTTCCAGGACTTCAAGCGGCTGATGTACAACAGGTATGTCAGCCTGAGCCAGGTGACGCTTCCAGAATGACCTTGATCAAATGGCAATATATATCAGGTCAGAACATTTGTCCACTGTGCCTTCCCTGACCAAAGGGAGAGAGTTCACTCTTCATTGTTGGAGATAACACTTGTTTCTGCAGTTCCGGATACTGACAAAACTGTTAGAATATTCCGTTCCACCTTAAGAGGAACAGGCTGTTGTGTGTCACATGCCTGTTTACATACCAGTACAGTTTGCTGGGAACTTCTGTTTGTGTATAGATTTTGCTTACGCTGCTTGCTTGGACACGAAGGGGAGAAGACATGTTTTTCCCTTTGTCCTGATGCTGAATAAAATGCCTGTTTGAAAGTGTGTCAAAGTGCGAGTAGATAAATAGGTACCGCTCCGGCGGGAAGGTAAACAGCGTTTCCGTGCGCTGCTCTGGTTCGCCAGAATTGGCTTAGTCATGTTGGCCACATGACCTGGAAGCTGTATGCCAGCTCCCTCGGCCAATAAAGCGAGATGAGTGCCGCAACCCCAGAGTCGGTCATGACTGGACCTAATGGTCAGGGGTCCCTTTACCCTTTACCTTTAGGGCACTGCAGCAGGGGATGCGGGTGGCGCTGTGGTTAAACCACAGAGCCTAGGGCTTGTCGATCAGATGGTCGGTGGTTTGAATCCCCGTGACGGGGTGAGCTCCCGTTGCTCAGTCCCTGCTCCTGCCAACCTAGCAGTTCAAAAGCACGTCAAAGTGCAAGTAGATAAATAGGTACCGCTCCGGCGGGAAGGTAAACGGCGTTTCCGTGCGCTGCTCTGGTTCACCAGAAGCGGCTTAGTCATGCTGGCCACATGACCCGGAAGCTGTACGCCGGCTCCCTCGGCCAATAAAATGAGAAGAGCGCCGCAACCCCAGAGTCGTCCGCGACTGGACCTAATGGTCAGGGGTCCCTTTACCTTTAAATACACTTTACACAGCCTCTAACCGCCCTTCTGTTGCAAAGAGTTCTTATCTCTGCCGGCTTGCGTGCTCAGCTTCTGAAGGTTTCTGAAGCTCGAGTCACAGTTACATGCTGGTCCCAGGACCGGAGATCGCCTGGCTGCCGGCTGGTGGGCTGGAGCCAGCTGGGGGCCTGCCAATTGCCCCCTTTTTCTTGGACGCATCCCAACAAAAACAGCTTCCAAGCAGCTGCTCACCGGTCTGTGCCCTACAGAGCAGTTGCAGCAGCCGGGGACCACTCCCCTTCATAGGAGCCAACTCCTAAAAGGCCGAGGCCGCTTCGGCCCCCCCTAATAAAATATTTGAGGGAGCCAACCCCCCTTCTCAAAGTTGATGGGCATTGCCATTCAAATGGTATGTGTGCACAGCATCATGTGATCCATTGGTAGCGGAACTAAGGACCGGGGGCCGGATCTGGCCCAATCGCCTTCTCAATTTGTCCCGCGGACGGTTTGGGAATCAGCATGTTTTTAAATGAGTAGAATGTGTCCTTTTATTTAAAATGCATCTCTGGGTTATTTGTGGGACCTGCCTGGTGTTTTTACATGAACAGAATGTGTGATTTTATTTGAAATGCATCTCTGGGTTATTTGTGGGGCATAGGAATTCATTCATTCCCCCCCTAAAAATATAGTCCGGCCCCCCACAAGGTCTGAGGGACAGTGGACTGGCCCCCTGCTGAAAAAGTTTGCTGACCCCTGATCGATTACGTGGGACTTACTTGCTCCCCTCCAATATTCACGTTGGCACTCCTTCTCCCCCACCGCTAGTTTATGTACCTTCCTCTAACAGGCTTCCCCACTGCTCCTCTGTCATGGAATTCTACTCAGTATTGATCCAGAGCAGATTCCGATGTATAGTTAGCAGAGTGAAAGCTTAAAACACGTTGCAGGGTTGCCAAAAAATAGACCAGAGGCAATTAATATTTGATCCAGCAGAGCTTTACTGCTACTGAAGGCAAATGAGCTTCATGGTTGCAAATCCAATACATTCAGGATTGGCACTGGTCCGTAAGAAATCCAGTTGCAGCAGACTTCACTTAAACTTACAATAACTTATAATAAATCTAAACCTTAACACTACATACGGAAGGGAAAGAGGTAGAAAGAGAGAGTGAAACCCAGGCTGCTTCTATATTATAATCAGTATGACCTGGAATAGAAAGAGATAACAGAACCTGTTTACACCAGCTGTACCCAACTTCTCTGAAGGAATAACCCAAACATCAGGAACCTTCTGCTTGCTTCTTTCACACAGAGAAGCTTAATACGATACGATAATCTTTATTGTCATTGTCACATACAGAATAACGAAATTGAAAAAATCTACATCAGACATTCAAAAACCAACAAGCCTGCTATCCCAGGCTGGTTAGCCCCCTAAAAACTCTGATTCCCCATAATTAAATGCAGTATACTCCCACAGAGACTATCTTACACTGTGTTTAAAACCAAAATCGCATCTGGATAAAAACTGTTTCTCAGGCGGCTAGTCCTGGTCTTTATAACCCTGTACCTTCTTCCAGAAGGGATGTGGGTGGCACCATGGGTTAAACCACAGAGCCTAGGGCTTGCCGATCAGAAGGTCGGCAATTCGAATCCCCGCGACGGGGTGAGCTCCCGTTGCTCGGTCCCTGCTCCTGCCAACCTAGCAGTTTGAAAGCACATCAAAGTGCAAGTAGATAAATAGGTACCCCTCCGGCAGGAAGGTAAACGGTGTTTCCATGCGCTGCTCTGGTTTGCCAGAAGCGGCTTAGTCATGCTGGCCACATGACCCGGAAGCTGTATGCCGGCTCCCTCGGCCAATAAAGCAAGATGAGCGCCGCAACCTCAGAGTCGGCCACGACCGGACCTAATGGTTAGGGGTCCCTTTACCTTTACCTTCTTCCAGAAGGCAGAAGCTGAAAGAGATCATTTCTGGGGTGGCTTCCAGAACCCACTTGAATTACAGTGGTACCTCGGGATGCGAACGGGATCAGTTCCGGAGCCCCATTCACATCCTGAAGCGAACACAACCCGCGTCCACGGGTTGCGTTTTGCCGCTTCTGCGCATGCACGTAATGTCATTATGACCATCTGCACATGCGTGTGGTGAAACCCAGAAGTAACATGCTCCGTTTCCTCCGGGTCGCCGCGGAGCGCAACCTGAAAATACTTAACTTGAAGCATATTTATCCCGAGGTATGACTGTGCTTAGAATAGGAAAGATCTCTAAACATCGAATCAGTGCTTTCTGCGCTAAGAAATGTGAACGGACACATCTAGGACAGGCTGATGGGAGCTGGAGTTGGGTGTGTTTTCTGGGGCTGCTGAGAAGCCTGGCCAGGGGTGCACAGAGTTCAACTGGAAAGTTGGGGGTTGAACCGGTGCCCACGCTACCCTTAAGCCCCTAGGGTGGGTGACTTGCGCCCTGCAAGTTCTTAGCTCCTCTGCTACCTGTGATGTTCACTCATGCATGGTCACCAGTGGGCCATGCCCAGAGAGGGTGAGGGTTAAGGAACGGCGCTGGGAGCGGCCTGCACCCCCTCACTCCCGCTCTGTGCTCTTTCCCCAGCGCAGACCCCGTCCTCCAGGACATGTGGCCAGAGGGCCAGCAGAGCATCACCGAGGTCACCAAGAGGCCCCTGACGGCTGCCACCCTCTTCAAAAACTCCATCGTGGCGCTGGTGGAGAACCTGGCGTCGAAGGTAACTTCAGATAACACACACACACACCCCTGCACAACACACACCCTGTAATTGCAATTCTACTCAGTATTGATCCAGAGCAGATTCCAATGTATATGTGCTGGGCCCGGGGGTAACCCGAGAAACGCGGTCCAGGACCGGTCCAGAATCTGAAGGTTCTGCTGGGAGTCAGTCCAACAGGGCCAAGGCAGGACACGAGGCAGGAAACCAGGCAAGGACAGGTACAGGATCTGGTGTACAGCAATGTTGCTCCCGCAACCTGGGGCAGGGTCCGACAGCCTTTTATCTTTGTCGTGGTAGCGACCGGTCCTGATCCCCCGGCGACTCACCTCTCTGTCTCGCCTGAAGGCGAGCACTCCTCCTGCGAGTACTCAAGTCTCTCCTTCTCCCAGACCTCAGTCTCTGCAGCTCGGGAGACGTCGGTGGGTTACTAGACCCAGGGGCCGCCTCAGCCTCCCCTGACCCAACCGGTAGTGGAGCAGCTGTAAGTGATGGCCCAGCCGGAGGCAACAAGGTCATCCCCACATCTGGAGCCAGGGCAGGCTCCGGCCCCTGACTCGGCCCAGCTGGTGTTTGTTGCAGGGGAACCTGTGCAAACTGGGGCTCTTCAGGACCAGGCCCCAGACTTGGTTCAGGTGATGCCTGAGTCAAAGGATCCGGTGCGGACTGAGACTCCTCTGGTTCTGAGTCCGAGCCCAAATCCCAGGCCATCACAGTATAATTAACAGAGTAAAACTTAAACACGTTGCAGGATTCCCAAAAAATAGAGCAGAGGCAATTGTATTTCATCCAGCAGAGCTATACTGCTACTGAAGATGTCTGTTGTAAACAAAAATTGCCCTTTCCCCTTATGGGGTGTCCAAGAGCCCATATAGAGTCTTTACGTAGGTTCCCTATTGGTAGGAGAAAATAACAGAGGCCAACCAGAGAATATTGAGAAGCAAAGCAGCTAGTAAGCCTGATCTTTATTGATCTGTTGCAACAGGGTCCTCACTCACCACACGAAGGAGGGAGAAGGAACCCAGAACAATGGCGCGCAAGGCCTTATATGGACTTTTGAAATTGCCACCCTGTAGATCAAGACCACCCCCAGAAACATCATACATACATCACAGATGGGGTGTAACCTAAGACCACCCCCCAGATACATCACACCTACATTACAGAAAAGGCTGTCTAAAACAGAAATTTGAATGTTGTTTTTCTCTTGTCGTTGTTTATCTCCTGTCTGGCAGGTTACCTGTTAATTCTCACTTGATTGGATACCCTGGGGAGCCTGGCCATTCTTTTGTAATGATAAATACTTAGTTCCTGAGCCAGGTCACAGGCTCACCCTATTCATACACAGACATACCCTTAAGACAGGATTTGTGAAGGAAAAGACAATGGGGAGGCTTTTCCATTTTCCTTTGACCTTGCAGAGAAAACATTTGGTCAGTTTGGGAATCAAAAACGTTTCCAGGTTGGTCTTCCTGTGTTGATCTATGTAAGTGCTTGGTTGGTACACTTAGGAACATTACCATATATCTAAGACCTCGAAATTCCTATCACAAAGACAAATGAGCACAATGGTCACAAATCCAGTACGTTCAGAACTGGCCCTGTCCATAAGAAATCCAGTTGCAGCAGACTTAAATTAAACTTACAATAACTTATATTGTCTAAACCTTAGCACTAATCATACTATGTACAGAACACCACACAAGAAAGAAAGATAGATAGAAAAGAGTGAAACCCAGGCGTCTTCTGGCCTTATTATAGTCTGCATGACCTTGTCAGAAGAGATAACAGAACCAGTTCACGCCAGCTGTACTCTCTGAAGGAATAACCCAAACATCACGAACCTTCTGCTTGTTTCTTTCACCCAGAGAAGCTTTGAGAACCCTCCTGAATTAATTAGAATAGGAAAGATCTCTACACATCTGAACAATACTTTCGGCACTAAGAATGCAAGCTGATACACACCCCGCCCCGAAGAAGGGAAGGGGTTTGGCTTGGTTAATGGGGAATCTTCCCAATCCACACTTCCCAAAACCGCTTGCAACCCCAAAAACAGCCATCCTTCTAAATTTGCCCTCCCCTGAATTTTGCAAGGCACTTCTCCGGCTGATTAACATGTACAAAAGCGCCTGGATGAGGGCTGCTAGCCGGGACGGCTCTGTCCTGCCGCCAAACCTGGAGTCTGCAATGTTTCTGAATACCAGTCATTGGAAACCACCACAGGGGAGAAAGACACTTGTCCCTGGGTCCTGCTTGTTGGTTTCCCACAGGCGCTTGGTTGGCCACTGTGAGAACAGGATTCTGGACTCGATGGGCTCCCATTGGCCGGATCCAGCCGGGTTCGTCTTTATGTTCTTATATGTTTTGTTTTGTTATCAACTGACCCGTCTACTGCAATTATTGAGTTTGCAGATGACACCACCATAATGGGTTTAATAACAGGTGGTGATGAATCAGCGTTTAGAGGGGAGGTCCAAAAAAAATCTACATGGTGCCTAGGGAACAACTTGCACCTTAATATCAGCAAGACAAAGGAGATGGCGTTGGACTTTTGGAGGAAGAGAGGAGAACTAGCCCCACTGTGTGGAGAAAGTCTCTTCCTTTCAATTCCTAGGAGTTTATCTCAGTGAAGACCTTACTTGGAAAATCAATACAACCCAGGTGGCTAAGAAAGCCCAAGAGAGACTCCATCTCCTCAGAGTATTGCGGAAGAACGATGTCAATCAACATTTGATGATCTCCTTCTACCGGTCAACAATAGAAAGTGTCGTTTCCTACTGCATCACGGTGTGTGGGACGCTGGTTTGACATCAGCTGATAGGAAGTGCCTACAGAGGGTGGTGAATACAGCACAAGATATTATGGGCTGTCCCGTGAATCCACTGGATAACGTTGCCTCAGGAGAGTGAGGAAAATTCTCAGGGATGATTCACACCCTGGCCAGCACTTTCTTGATCTCCTGCCCTCGGGCACAAGATATAGAAGCAGGATTAGTCGCACCAACAGGGTAAAGAACGGCTTCTATCCGTGGGCTGTTAGGCTGCTGAATGAAAAGATGACAACAGGGCAAGTGACTTTCAGTAAACGAGGGGAATTAAGACTAAGAGAGCTGAGTGGGGGGTGCTCGTGTAATCTCACTATATACAAGTTGTACAAGTGACAATAAAGTATTTCAATTTCATTTCGATATCAATTATAAATAAATACATGTAAGCCGAAAGGAACAAAAAAAGAACTGAGCTTCAGTATCGAAGTACCAGCTTCATGGGGAGGAGGGGACCACCCCCTCTTTGGACCACCTCCCCAGCTCCATTTGCACTCTCTCTCCCTCAATTCCTGCAACAGCCGGTCCTGAGAAGGCGCTGGCAAGAGCAGACCGCCGGGGGTCCTCAGCTGCCTTGGTAACCGTTGGCAGGCACCAAGGCTCCCCCTGCTTTCCTTGGCTCCCGTCTCTCTCGCCGGGAACCAAAATTAGATGCCTCTGGGAGGGGAATCGGAGCGCCGTGGAGAGACAGGAGAGCCCAGATGGTCCCCCTTTGCGTGCCACCGGGGCTCTATAAATAAGCCTGTTGTGATTATTGATCGCATTTCCAGCTTCTGTTCCTCCAGGGAACCCGGGGGCAAGCGCACATAGCATGGCTCCCTCTCGCCCCTTTTTACCCATGCAACTACTCTGTCGGCTAGGGAGAGAGAGGGGGAGAGAGAGGGCCGACTGGCTGGGGATGTGGGCTCAGAATATAAGAAGAAGCTGTGCACAGAATTCCAGGTGTGGCACTGATCTACGTTCTGCCCTGCCCCAGCCTAGATATTATTGTTGTTTGGTCGTTTAGTGGTGTCCGACTCTTCGTGACCCCCTGGACCAGAGCACGCCAGGCACTCCTGTCTTCCACTGCCTCCTGCAGTTTGGTCAAACTCATGCTGGTAGCTTCGGGAACACTGTCCCACCATCTCGTCCTCTGTCGTCCCCTTCTCCTTGTGCCCTCCATCTTTCCCAGCATCAGGGTCTTTTCCAGGGAGTCTTCTCTTCTCATGAGGGGGCCTAAAGTATTGGAGCCTCAGCTTCAGGATCTGTCCTTCCAGTGAGCACTCAGGGCTGATTTCCTTCAGAATGGATAAGTTTGATCTTCTTGCAGTCCATGGGACTCTCAAGAGCACCACAATTCAAAAGCATCAATTTTTCGGCAATCAGCCTTCTACTACTGCAACGTGCTCTACGTGGGGCTACCTTTGAAGGTGACCCGGAAATTGCAATTAATCCAGAATGCGGCAGCTAGACTGGTGACTGGGAGTGGCCGCCGACACCACATAACACCGGTTCTGAGAGATCTGCATTGGCTCCCAGTACGTTTCCAAGCACAATGCAAAGTGTTGGTGCTGACCTTTAAAGCCCTAAACTGCCTCAGTCCAGTATACCTGAAGGAGCGTCTCCACCCCCATCGTTCTGCCCGGACACTGAGGTCCAGCTCCGAGGGCCCTCTGGCGGTTCCCTCATTGCGAGAAGTGAGGTTACAGGGAACCAGGCAGAGGGCCTTCTCGGTAGTGGCGCCCACCCTGTGGAACACCCTCCCTTCAGATGTAAAGGAAATAAGCAGCTATCCTATTTTTAAAAGACATCTGAAGGCAGCCCTGTTCAGGGAAGTTTTTAATATTTAACGCTGTACTGTTTTTAACACTTGATTGGGAGCCGCCCAGAGTGGCTGGGGAAACTCAGCCAGATGGGCGGGGTATGAATAATAAATTATTATTATTATTATTATGGTCCAACTCTCACTTCCATACATCACTACTGGGAAAACCATAGCTTGAACTATACGGACCTTTGTCGGCAAGGTGATGTCTCTGCTTTTTAAGGTGCTGTCTCTCCTCCTTTACCCCCCCAACAACAACCCTGCAAGCCAGGCTAGGCCGAGAGGGAGTGGCTGGTCCCCATGGTCACCCAGCAAGCTTAGCGAACCCAGTGGGGGTTCGAGCCCAGGTTCCTAGTCCAGCACTCTAACCACTGTGCCACGCTGCCTCTCCAGGAGGCAGAATTCCTCAGTGAGTTGCTGGCTCTGCAAGCATTTGGGAAGGGGGGGAGTGTCGCCGAACCTCACCCCATTCTTCTTTGATTCCTTTCCTGCCTCTTCCGAACAGGAGCCGTATTATGTCCGTTGCATCAAGCCAAACGACCAGAAATCGCCCTTGCTCTTTGACGGGGAGCGCTGCCGCCATCAGGTGTCGTATTTGGGGCTGCTTGAGAACGTGCGCGTCCGGAGGGCAGGATTCGCCTACAGGCAGCCTTACGACCGCTTCCTCCTCCGGTAAGCACCACCGCCAGGCCTTCTGAAAAACACAGCACCGCAAATTTTCCAAAAGTGGCACATTTTTCCTTCTAGCCCCCTGTGCCTGGCCCGATACGCCCAATGGCAAAAATCAGTGGAAGTAGTTTCTCAAGGTAGGAAAATTTGGGCATGGTAAGTAAGCAAAAGGGACATGGGTGGCGCTGTGGGTTAAACCACAGAGCCTAGGACTTGCCGATCAGAAGGTCAGCGGTTCGAATCTGCACGACGGGGTGAGCTCCCGTTGCTCGGTCCCTGCTCCTGCCAACCTAGCAGTTCGAACGCACGTCAGAGTGCAAGTAGATAAATAGGTACCACTCCGGCGGGAAGATAAACGGCGTTTCCGTGCGCTGCTCTGGTTCGCCAGAAGCGGCTTAGCCATGCTGGCCACATTTTCTTTTGTAAGTTTTTTTATTCAAAATTAAAACGAAACATATCATCCTTGTTTCCCCCCCATTTTTTCTCCCTCCCCCCCCCTCCCACACAAAACCCCCCCCCCCCCACCCCCGACTTCCCTCAGTTCCAGTCTTTGGTTTATCTGAGACTGCTGTTTTCCGCATGTTACAAAGTTGTATAGATCCTCAAACTATTTAGCTGATTATTATCAATAAAAAGTTTGTGAATGTTTATTCAAAACCTGCCAAGGAGTATAGTTCACTTTGTTGCGTCTTCAAATACTTTGTAAAGGGTTCCCATTCACCTTTAAAGTCACAGTTATCCTTGTCCCATAGCTTATATGTCACTTTTGCCAGTTCTGCATAGTCTGTCAATTTTTCTTGCCATGATTCTTTAGTTGGGGTTTCTTCAGTCTTCCATCCTTGTGCTACCAGAACTCTCGCGGCCGTTGTAGTCCTGCTGGCCACATGACCCAGAAGCTGTACGCCGGCTCCCTCGGCCAATAAAGTGAGATGAGCACTGCAACCCCAGAGTCGGCCACGACTGGACCTAATGGTCAGGGGTCCCTTTACCTTTAAGCAAGCAAAGTATAATGAGGCCTGGGAGAGGGACCCCAATTTCCTCTCCCAGAATAAGGTGGTGCAGTCCCAAAGTGGCAGCTTTCACATTTTTGCAATAAACTCCCCTGCAAAATAACCAGTAACAATGATCCATGCAAGCAGAAAGCTAGCACAGCGGGTAGTGGCCTGAGCTACTACCTTTCTCCTTGCATGGAGTGTCAGTTTTGCCTGCAGCTCTGCGAAAAGGCTGCTGGGATGGTCCTCTCCCATCCCGCAGTACAACAGCCAGTATTTCCTAGACTCTCTCTCAAGCCAGGCCGGTCACCGGTAAATTCCTCCCTTCCCAGGTATAAGATGACCTGTGAGTACACATGGCCCAACCACCTCATGGCTACCGACCGGGAGGCCACGCAGGCCTTGATGGAGCAGCACGGCTTCCAGGACGACGTCGCCTACGGACACACCAAGATCTTTATTCGCACGCCCCAGACGCTTTTCACCCTGGAGCAGGAACGAGCCCAGCTGATCCCCATCATTGTGCTGCTACTGCAAAAGGTACCCGTGTTTCCGTTTACACCTGTGCAAGCACCGTGCTGACGGTTGCAACTATAGACAGGAGGAATGTGGCCCCTGATTCCACACCCGAAGGGCTGCCGTACCTCCAGGTCAATAATATCCAAGGCAACATGATGACCGAATACAATGATATGGTAACAATATACACTCTTCATATAATATGAAATATATGAAATCACGTAAACAGAAAACTTATGAATCCCTGAAAGTCACAAAATATGCACTCTTAATGGATTCTCTTGAAAACAAAAAACCAAAGTCTTATAAGTCTCTTATAAGTCATTTTGGACTCACAGCTGTCCATAGAGGTGCAGGTCAATTCTGTGCCCAGGGCAGCTGTTTACCAGCTCCATCTGGTACGCAGGATGAGACCCTCCCTGCCCGCGGACTGTCTCGCCAGAGTGGTGCATGATCTAGTTATCTCCCACTTGGACTGCTGCAATGCGCTCTATGTGGGGCTACCTTTGGAGGTACCCGGAAACTACAACTAATCCAGAATGCGGCAGCTAGACTGGGGACTGGGAGCGGCCGCCGAGACAACATAACACCGGTCTTGAAAGACCTACACTGGCTCCCAGTACGTTTCCAAGCACAATTCAAAGTGTTGGTGCTGACCTTTAAAGCCCTAAACGGCCTCGGTCCTGTATACCTGAAGGAGCGTCTTCACCCCCATCGTTCTGCCCGGACGCTGAGGTCCAGCTCCGAGGGCCTTCTGGCAGTTCCCTCATTACGAGAAGCCAGGTTACAGGGAACCAGGCAGAGGGCCTTCTTGGTGGCGGCGCCCGCCCTGTGGAACGCCCTCTCATCAGATGTCAAAGCTATAAACAACTACCTGCCATTCAGAAGACATCTTAAGGCAGCCCTGTTCAGGGAAGTTTTTAATGTGTGACATTTTAGTGTATTTTTGGTCTCTGTGGAAGCCGCCCAGAGCGGGGTACAAATAATAAATTATTATTATTATTATTATTATCATTATTATTATTATTATTATTAAAGTCTTTGAAGACAATGCAATTCTCTGAAAGAAGCAATGTATCAGATTATTATCTGGTGAAAAAAGGCTGTAAAGCTTTGTTTATGGAGTCCAACGCTGCCGAAGTAATTCGCAAACAGACGTTGTGAACAGTGATTCCGGATATACCCACTGTTTCGTGGAATTCTTCTTCAGCACAGCAGAAGGATACAGAAATGCTTCATAAAACCATCTATAGGGTGAATGGGAAAGTATAGCAACAATTGCTATGGAGCAGGGGTCATAAAGGTATGTATATACAGGTAGAGTGTATATTGATATCGTATCATTGTATTTGGTCATTGTGTTGCCTTGGATATTACTGACTATTGTTTGCAACACAGGGGTTAAATTGTTTGGTATCTCCAGGTCAAAACAGGGCAATGGAGTCTTGAACCTGGGACCTTTTGCCCGCAAGGCAGACACTCTGCCACTGAGCTACACCCCTGATGGGTTCCTTAGAGGGAGTTTTCCCTGCTCCTACCTGGATATTCCATCGAGGATGGAGCCTGGGAACCTTCTGCATGCAAGGCAAGGCTGTTCTGCCCCTGAAATCTGGACATGGGTGGCGCTGTGGTGTAAACCACTGAGCCTCTTGGGCTTGCCGATCAGAAGGTCGGCGGTTCAAATTATTATTATTATTTATTAAACTTATACACCGCCCTATACCCGGAGGTGGGACGCGGGTGGCGCTGTGGGTTAAATCATAGAGCCTAGGACTTGCTGATCCGAAGGTCGGCGGTTCGAATCCCCGCGACGGGGTGAGCTCCCGTTGCTCGGTCCCTGCTCCTGCCAAGCTAGCAGTTCGAAAGCATGTCAAAGTGCAAGTAGATAACTAGGTACCACTCCGGCAGGAAGGTAAACGGTGTTTCCGTGCGCTGCTCTGGTTCACCAGAAGCGGCTTAGTCATGCTGGCCGCATGACCTGGAAGCTGTACGCCGGCTCCCTCGGCCAATAAAGCGAGATGAGCGCCACAACCCCAGAGTCGGTCACAACTGGACCTAATGGTCAGGGGTTCCTTTACCTTTACCTTTATACCCGGAGGTCTCAGGTCAGT
The DNA here is from genome assembly GCA_034642415.1 of Podarcis siculus. Classification (NCBI taxonomy): domain Eukaryota; kingdom Metazoa; phylum Chordata; class Lepidosauria; order Squamata; family Lacertidae; genus Podarcis; species Podarcis siculus. The sequence goes on from JAXCMG010000110.1 coordinate 424,060, forward strand.
TCATAACAAGATCACAACCTATTAAATCAAACCAAAAGCAATAACCCAATAACTCTCACACACCTACAAGACACATTCAAAAAGGGTGTTGGATGTCAATAAGATCAACCAAAGGTCTGGTTAAAAAGGAACGTTTTTGCCTTGCGCCTAAGGGTGTATAGTGAAGGCGTCAGATGAACTTCCCTGGGGAGAGCATTCCATATACGGGGAGCCACTGCAGAGAAGGCCCATTCGAATCCTCACGACGGGGTGAGCTCCCGTTGCTCTGTCCCAGCTCCTGCCAACCTAGCAGTTCGAAAACACGCCAGTTGAAGTAGATAAATAGGCACCACTGCGGCAGGAAGGTAAATCGCGTTTCCGTGCGCTCTGGTTTCCATCACGGTGTCCCGTTGCCAGAAACGGTTTAGTCCGGCTGGGTGCAGGGAGAGTTTGGTAATGGTGGTGGGGTGGTTGTCATGGCTTGGCTGGCCCTGATTTGACTCGTCCGTCCTATGCAGGCCTGGAGGGGCGCCCTGGCCCGCAAGCGCTGCCGTTACCTGCGGGCCACCTACACCATCATGTCTTACTACAAGCGCCACAAGGTGAAGTCTCACCTGCTGGAGCTGGTGGAGAGGTTTCAGGCGGTACGCAGCATGGCGGACTACGGCAAGGGCGTGGAGTGGCCGGAACCACCAGCCGTGCTGGCTCAGTTCCAGGAAAACAGCAAGCTCATCTTCCGCAGGTAACAGCAGAGGGAGCCGTGTTCAAATAACTTTCAGATTGCCAGAGCCTGCGGCAGATCTTGAGTTCCGATCTGCGGCAGTACAGAAGCAAGGATTGTTTGATACTTGTGTTTTGCTCCGAGGAGGCCCCCTGAAATGATTGGGTATGGCTGACTTTGACCTCTTCGTTTCAGAGCAAAACAGATCTGGATAGCACCCGCCCATGCCGCGTGGGCCAAGCCCAGCCAAGCAGACTCCGGCTGGATCTACACTCACCTTTTAAACATTGTTAGAACGATACTAAATAATATTGTTCCAAAAAAAAAATCAAGACATTTGGTTTCTCTTTCGCTTCCTTTGCCGTATGTCTGTCAGTCAGTCAGTTTTATTGCAATGTACACAGAATCATTCAAAAATTAAAAGAAAATATACTGGATTGATACAAAAAACTTAAACATTTATTTTATCAAGACATTAGCTACTCTAAACAGAGCTATAAAAGTACTTTAATATACAAGTTAAGACATTAAACAATAAAATTTATAAGCTAAAATTATCACATGGCCAGTAATATATTAATAAATTAATGTTAATTAATACAATGTGCAATTATATTCGGAGTTTGGTGATAAAGATAGAATATAGCTTGATGCAGATAGGGTCAAATAAATTCATCTCCTTTACAGTTGGTGGCTATCTTGGCTATATAATTTGCTTTAATTTTCCTAGCAGCAGTTGCAAAGAGTGCCACACGCCAGGTCACATACTTCTCTGTGTCTGCGAGGAGATATAAAATCATGTCAGAGGGGTTCTGGCCAGGGGACCTTGTCATTATAGGTGCTAAAAATCTTTCTCTTGCTTCATTGTATAAGGGGCAGTGTGATCTACCGTATGATCTTTGCCGTATGATCTACCTGGTTTGTGGGGGGAGGGGAGCTCTTGACCATCTGCTGGCGTCACATTTTAATAATCCATTTTTAACGTTGAAAAAGAATGTCATGTGGCTATAAGTGGAACCTTGGTACTTGAACTTAATCCATCCCGGAAGTCCGTTCGACTCCCAAAACCATTCAAAAACCAAAGCATGGCTTCCGATTGGCTACAGGAGCTTCCGGCGATCAACTGGAAGCCATGGAAGTCAGACGTTTGGCTTCCAAAAAACGTTTGCAAACCGGAACGGTTAACTTCTGGGTTTTCGCTGTTCAGGAGTTCGATTGTTCGTCAACTAAGCCATTCAGGAAGCAAGGGTTGGACTGTATAGTTACCAGAACCTTAACTCTTTTTTAGCATTAAAAACCACACGTGTAGATCCCTCCGCTCTCTCTCTCTCTCATAGAATAAAATTCTTCCTGACGTTCAGTCGGAACCTCTCTCTCAGCTTCTCCCGGGATCTCTGAGGTTACAGGGAACCAGACAGAGGGCCTTCTCGGTGGTGGCGCCCGCCCTGTGGAACGCCCTCCCTTCAGATGTGAAGGAAATAAGCAGCTATCTTCTTTTTAAAAGACATCTGAAGGCAGCCTGTTTAGGGAAGTTTTTAATATTTAGTGCTGTATTGTTTTTAGCACTTGATTGGAAGCCGCCCAGAGTGGCTGGGGAGACTCAGCCAGATGGGCGGGGTATAAATAATAAATTATTATTATTTGTCAAGGTGGCGAGCCAGACAGATCGTGAAGAACATCCCTCCCTCCGACATGGACCAGATCAAGGCCAAAGTGGCAGCCCTGGACGTCCTGCAAGGCCTGCGGAAGGACTGGGGCTGCTCCAGGAGCTGGGGGAGGAACTACTTGGTGTCGGTAAGTGTTTCCGGAAGTGGAGGCGAGAAATTGATGCCCTGCCATTTCTGCACCCTCCTGCGCAGTTGGTGGATGGGGGCCCTTGGGAATGGCAGAGAGAGAGAAGGCAGAGAGCCCAACTGTAGGCGGAGCCAGAGTCAGTGACAGGCAGGGCCAGGGCCCAATGACCAGGCAGGGCTAAAGGATCCTGCTTTTGTCCCCACCCTCCTCCCTGCTGAGTCTCGCAAGCAGCAGCTGGTGGCGGAAGCGAGCCTGCAATAAATCACACTGAGGAGGCGAAGTTAACCCTTTCCTGGAAAATACACATCAAAGCAGTTCACGGCGATAAAAACCGAAAGAAGGGGAAAGCAGGCATCAGTCAATGGTTGTGGAAGGACGGCAGGACTGCTGTCCTGCTCGTGAGTTGGGGGCCAAATGAAGCAAACCTCTCCCACTCAGGGCCTTGCAGAGGCCCGGGCCAGGTAGATAATGTGCCCCCCTTTTTTACCCTGGGGGATAACTGAAATCTTATAAATAAGTATATAAATAATTTTGTGAATATGCTGACTGAGGCCCCCTTTGGAATCGGAGGCCTGGGCCAAGTGGCCCATATGCCCCCCCCCTCTATCTGGGCCTGCTCCCACTCCCCCCCTTTACACTTTTTGGATGCTGCCTTCCAGTTGCCATAGTAACTGCAGAGCTTTTGAAAAAGCCCAACCTCCTCCTCCTCCTCAGCTCATCCATTCCCCCCCCCACACACTCTGCACCCCCCCCTTGATAAAACCTCTCTTCCCATTCTCCTCTACAACCCCTGCCTCACCTGAATCAGCGCCCCCTCCTCCCAAATTCAGAAGAACCTTACGATTCAGCATTTTACTAGCCTTGGGGGAATAACAGAATCATAGAATTGGAAGGGACCCCCAATGGCCATCTAGTTCAACCCCCTGCAATGCAGGAATTGCAGCTCAAGAATCCCCGACAGATGGCCACCTGACCTCTGCTTACTCTTCCTAAGAGTTGCTGAGAGACTCCTATTTCACTCACAAAGCTACAATTCCCAGAGTGGTCTCCCAAGCAAATCCCTCTTCTCAGAGGACTCTGTGAACTGTAGTCTCCTCACAACTATCAGACCCTTTTAACAAACTACAGTTCCCAGCATTCTTTGGTCTTTGGGGGGGGAAGCCAAGGCTGTTTAAAGTGGCGTCATACTGCTTTAACAATATGGTGTAGGGCCTGTGTTTGGCTGCAATCTCTACCTGCAGTTGTTTTCTCGGCCGCTGAGACCACATAACACCAGTCTTGAAAGACCTACATTGGCTCCCAGTACGTTTCTGAGCACAATTCAAAGTGTTGGTGCTGACCTTGAAAGCCCTAAACGGCCTTGGTCCAGTATACCTGAAGGAGTGTCTCCACCCCCATCGTCCAGCCCGGACACTGAGGTCCAGCTCCGAGGGCCTTCTGGCGGTTCCCTCCCTGCGAGAAGCCAAGTTACAGGGAACCAGGCAGAGGGCCTTCTCGGTGGTGGCGCCCGCCCTGTGGAACACCCTCCCACCAGATGTCAAAGAGAAAAATAACTACCAGACTTTTAGAAGACATCCGAAGGCAGCCCTGTTTAGGGAAGCTTTTAATGTCTAACAGACTACTGTATTTTAGTGTTCTGTTGGAAGCCGCCCAGAGTGGCTGGGGAAACCCAGCCAGATGGGCGGGGTATAAATAATAAATTATTATTATTATTATTATTATTATTATTATTATTATTATTATTATTCTCTAGTATTTGGTGCAAAACCCAATTAGAACACTTCAGTTTAATTCATTCAACAAAACTGACGGACTTGATCCAGGGATACCAGACTTTTCAAAGGCTGAGGGTCATTTATACCTCCAGTATATACCCCCCTCGGACACGGGTGGCGCTGTGGGTTAAACCACAGAGCCTAGGACTTGCTGATCAGAAGGTCGGCGGTTCGA
>JAXCMG010000110.1:442125-457023 GCA_034642415.1 Podarcis siculus
CTCTGGGGTTGCGGTGCTCGTCTCGCTTTATTGGCCGAGGGAGCCGGCGTACAGCTTCTGGGTCATGTAGGTACTCTTGCCCAGTGTATCATTACTGATGATGTTCTCTCCTTGCAGATCAACCGCTGTAACAAGAGCACAGACAGAGCCATCCTCATCACAGACCAGCACCTATACAAGCTGGAACCGAGGAAACAGTACAAAGTGATGAAATCCATTCCTCTGAGCATGGTAAGAGGGACCTCTCCTGGCAATGGGCTCCGTGGTGAGCAGCTTTCGTGGTAGTTAAGGTGGTAACAATGCACAGGCTGCCGCTGTTTCTGCAAACATCTTCTGCAACGTACCATTGGCACAACTATATTGGTGGATTTTTATAAGATGGTCCAATCTGTTGGGATGCTGCTAAGGAATCGGCAATTGGCAAGCCCCCAGCTGGCTCCAGCCTACCAGCCGACATGCCAGTCAAACTCCAGTCCTTGGTGAAACATGAATCTGTGACCCAGAGCTTCAGAAGCTTCAGAAGCTGGGCACACAACTCAGCAGAGTAAACACACAACAGAAGTGGCAGGGAGAGGCTGTGTAAAGCATATTCACAAGCAGTTTATTCAGCGTACATTAGGACAAGAGGAAAAACATGTCTTCTCCCCTTTGTGTCCAAGCAAGCAGCATAAGCAAAAGCTATACACACAAACGGAAGTTCCCAGCAAGCTGTGTTGTTGTTTAGTCGTTTAGTCGTGTCCGACTCTTCGTGACCCCCTGGACCAGAGCATGCCAGGCCCTCCTGTCTTCCACTGCCTCCCGCAGTTTGGTCAAACTCATGCTGGTAGCTTCGAGAACACTGTCCCACCATCTCGTCCTCTGTTGTCCCCTTCTCCTTGTGCCCTCCATCTTTCCCAACATCAGGGTCTTTTCCAGGGAGTCTTCTCTTCTCATGAGGTGGCCAAAGTCTTGGAGCCTCAGCGTCAGGATCTGTCCTTCCAGTGAACACTCAGGGCTGATTTCCTTCAGAATGGAGAGGTTTGACCTTCTTGCAGTCCATGGGACTCTCAAGAGTCTCCTCCAGCACCAGAATTCAAAAGCATCCATTCTTCGGCGATCAGCCTTCTTTATGGTCCAGCTCTCACTTCCATACATCACTACTGGGGAAACCATGGCTCCAGCTGTGCTGGAGTGTAAACAGACATGGTGTAAGTCCACCGAGAATGAGTTGCTGTGCTCATTAGGCCTGGCAAAGTCTATGGAGATCGTGTTTTTACTAACAGAGTTAACTCCAACTTTGAACTGTGTGAACTGGCCTTCTCGGTAGTGGCGCCCACCCTCCCATCAGATGTCAAGGAAATAAACAACTATCTGACTTTTAGAAGACATCCGAAGGCAGCCCAGTTTAGGAAAGTTTTTCATGTTTGATGTTCTATTGTGCTTTTAATATTCTGTTGGGAGCTGCCCAGAGTGGCTGGGGAAACTCAGCCAGATGGGCGGGGTATATATAATAAATTCAAAGGTTGAAGAGGCAATATTCCGGTCTTTTGACACGGCCCTCATCGATCCAGCTGGCCAGACTTGCAGTGGTCTCTCTGGTACCTGTCTGGTTGTTAAGTTTAGACCTTGTTTCGTCTTTGCCTAGTATCTACTTGGAGGGGAGGCACTGAAACCGTCTTGCGATTTCTCCCTCTCGACAGGTGACCGGGATGAGTGTGACCAGCGGCGTGGATCAGCTGGTCGTCTTCCACACCCAGAACCACGACGGCCTGGTGGTCTGCCTCCACAAAATGCAGCCGGAAAACGACTGCCGGGTTGGGGAGCTGGTCGGCGTGATGGTGGACCACTTCAGAAGGTGGGTGGCTTTTAAAGCAAAAATAAAAATAAAAATTGGTGTTGATTAATTGCAGCACGGAGTCAGAATACAGCTGCGGTCGCATTTGCACCTTCTGCTGAAAGTGCAATCCTGGGAACTGTACAGGTGAAACTCGGAAAATTAGAATATCGTGGAAAAGTTCATTTATTTCAGCAATTCAACTTTAAAGGTGAAACTAATATATGAGATAGACTCATGACATGCAAAGCGAGATATGTCAAGCCTTTATTTGTTATAATTGTGATGATCATGGCGTACAGCTGATGAAAACCCCAAATTAACAATCTCAGAAAATTAGAATATTAAGTGAAATCAGCAAAACAAGGGCTGCAAATAGAGCAATATTGGACCTCTGAGAAGTAGAAGCATGCATATGTACTCAGTACTTGGTTTGGGCCCCTTTTGCATCAATTACTGCCTCAGTGCTGCGTGGCATGGATGCTAATAATATTATAATTAATTAATTATTAATTAATATTTATTTAATTATAAATTAATCCGAAAATCACAGGGCAGTTTACGTATGAATGAATGAATGAATGAATTTTATTATTTCGGTCACAGACCAGTTCCAGCCCACATACAATATCAAGGAAGTCATAAAACACAATAGAGGTACATTTGAATTTGCAGTTAGGTATGTTGTTGTTTAGTCATGTCCGACTCTTCGTGACCCCCTGGACCAGAGCACGCCAGGCACTCCTGTCTTCCACTGCCTCCCGCAGTTTGGTCAAACTCATGCTGGTAGCTTCGAGAACACTGTCCCACCACCTCGTCCTCTGTCGCCCCCTTCTCCTTGTGCCCTCTATCTTTCCCAACATCAGGGTCTTTTCCAGGGAGTCTTCTCTTCTCATGAGGTGGCCCAAGTCTTGGAGCCTCAGCTTCACGATCTGTCCTTCCAGTGAGCACTCAGGGCTGATTTCCTTCAGAATGGAGAGGTTTGATCTCCTTGCAGTCCATGGGACTCTCAAGAGTCTCCTCCAGCACCGGGAATTCAAAAAGGATCCTTCATGGATCACTGCCTTGCCGTGGCGAAGGGGCTTGAACAACTCAGAGAAGCTATGAGCCGTGCTGTGCAGGGCCACCCAAGATGGACAGGTCATAGTGGAGAGTTTTGACCAAATGCGATCTACCTGGAGCAGGAACCGGCAAGCCACTCCAGTATCCCTGCCAAGAAAACTCCATGGACAAAGACAACAGGCTTCTGATAGGCCCCCTTGAATGACAGTCAGTGCCTGCACCAATGGGGGACACCGTCTAAAGCCATCCTCACCCCATTAATCCCCCTCATTAGGCCATTGTGCAAAGGCATGTGGGTCTATTTCTTTCTTTCTTTTTCTTCAAATTTTTTAATTGATTTTCCAAGTTTATAACAAACTGTCAGGGAACTGCCATCGAAAGGACGGGAGGTGGAAGGGCTCACTCAGGGGGAGAGAGACTTAACAGCTGACGAGGGAACCAGCAGGGGGAGAGGAGGAGCTCCGAGGGAAAGTGAGTCGGAGGGATGGCTCAGGGACACTTCCAGCGAAAACAGTGGGGAGGTTTCCAGACCTCCTATAGGGACACCCACTCCTCGCCGGAAACTGTTGCGCCGAGAGTCCAGAACGGAAACTGTTTCCGTTAAGGAGCTTTTATGCTGGAAGAGATTCCGGAAAAGCCCACTTTCGGATTCTGCTAGCGATTGACGGAGTCATGCTTGAGGGGCTCCGTCCGAGGCAGGGGTTTGGGGACTCAGCCAAACTCTGAGGGACTAGGATTTTACGCACAAGCTGCTCATCATCCCATCACACAAACGTAAACAACAAAAAAGAAAAAAAACATTACAATATAAAAAACAAAATACAAACATTAATCCTATCTATTATAATCCCTTTTTTGTTACCATTGTTAGATGACTTCCTCAAATCCCTCTAGCTGACTTTCCTTATGACTCATTGTAGCACTTTTCCAAGACTAATTTCCAATGAAATTAACTTAGTCAATGAACATCTTCCTTTCTTATCCTATTCACTTCTATCCATAGTATTATGCAATTTGAAACGTTTAATTCCTAAGCCAATGTGGTACTCACAAATAGTGCTGCTTATATTATCTTAGAATATTTTACTAAATAATCCTTAAATTTCTTCCATTTTTCTTGGTGGTACTCCTCTTTCTGTTCATGGATTCTTCCGGTCAGGTCAGCCAGCTCCGAAAAGTCCATCACCTTCATCTGCCATTCCTCCACTGTTGGTATTTCTTGTGGTTTCCTATATTTGGCTAACAAAATTCTTGCTGCAGTTGTGGCGTACAAAAGAGTCTCTTTCACCCTCCAGCTGTCTGTGGTGCGAACCACAATCCCATGCCCTTGATAGATAGGCCCCCCTCCCCGCCGGCAGTGGGATTAGAGAGAGCCGCTCTTGACCCAGTGACCCCCGGGGCACCCTAATGCAGATCTGAAGATGGAGGGGGCTCAGAAGTCTGAGCTGGGATTAGGAGTGGCGGTAGGGCTGACCCTGGCACACACACAGAGCCCCTTCTCTGGGCTCGCACATCGATTCCCGAACGAGGGTCTGAGAGCAGGCTTCTGAGCACTCCAGAAGTATGCCTGGCACAATGACGTCGCTTTTGGGGTATGCACATTAATGAAGTAATGGAGGCAAAAAAAATGAGAAAGCTTGGAGGGCAACAGAATGCTTAAAGGTAAAGGTAAAGGGACCCAGAAATAGTACCTCAGGTTAAGAACTTTGCTTCAGGATGAGAACAGAAATCGCGCGGCGACGGCACAGCAGCAGCAGGAGGCCCTATTAGCTAAAGTGGTGCTTCAGGTTAAGAACAGTTTCAGGTTAAGAACGTTCCTCCAGAACGAATTAAGTACATAACCAGAGGTACTGTATTAAAAACAATACAGCGTCAGACATTAAAAACTTCCTCCTTCCTCCAGCGTCAGACATTAAAAACTGAAGGACCTCCTTCAGTTGTCTTTTAAAAGTAAAATAGTTGTTTATTGCCTTCACATCTGATGGGAGGGCGTTCCACAGGGCAGGTGCCACCACCGAGAAGGCCTCTTCTTGCAGCGAGGGAACTGCCAGAAGGCCCTTGGCGCTGGACCTCAGTGTCCGGGCTGGATTCCTGCATTGCAGAGGGTTGAGCTGGATGACCCTGGTAGCCCCTCTGGACTCAGTAGAACACAAACCTCTTAATCTCAGGGTTCGATCCCCACATGGGTCAAAATAATAATAATAATAATAACCCCTTTGGGCTCTTCTACGATTCCATGATTTCGAGGACCTTTCAGGGGCCTGGAGCTGCATGATTTGTAACCCCGAAGAACTCCAATAAGCCACCACCCATATTGGCAGAGAGAGGGGAAGGGAAGCCGGGGGAATGCAAGCCTGGGTCCTTCGCCATCGCAGCAGGTGACAGATGGGATCCTTCTCCAGGAAACCCCCCATCCTTGCAGGGTCGAGCCATTGCCATCTGTTGCGGCAGCTGCAGGCACACGCCGGGACACTGACCAGGTGCAGGAGAAGAAAGCAGCGACGGCAAAAGGGGAGGGAGGGCTGGAAGGAAGGAAGGAAGGAAGGGGGGCTGGACTGTTCGCTGTGCGTCTCCCCGGAGCTTCACAAAGGGGATTGAGAGAAATTACTGCACAGCGCTGGCAGGTTGGGAGTGATGGACTGCAAGGCAGCTGTCAGGGCTGGGCTGGATTACCGGTGGCTTTCTGGCTTGGTCTCCACATCCAAAGGCAGCAATGCTTCTGAGACACCAGTTGCTGGAAAACGCAGGAGGTTGAGAGGGCTCTTGGATTCGAATCCTGCTTGCGGTTTCCCATGAGGGGCATCTGGTTGGCCACTATGAGAAGGCTGGACTCGATGGACCGCCTTTGGCCTGAACTGGCTGCTCCTCTTGTGTTCTGATGTGGGTGTGCACAGCAGATTTGAAAGTGCGGCATCTTGTTTATATACCTCTTCCCTACTACTGAACTGTGGCCCTTCTCTAACTACCGTATTTTTCGCTCTATAAGATGCACCAGACCACAAGACGCACCTAGTTTTTGGAGGAGGAAAACAAGAAGAAAAAAATCCGGAATCTCAGAAGCCAGAACAGCAAGAGGGATCACTGCGCAGTGAAAGCAGCAATCCCTCTTGCTGTTCTGGCTTCTGGGATAGCTGCGCAGCCTGCATTCGCTCCATAAGACGCACACACATTTCCCCTTCCTCTCCTTGTGATCTTTCCCAACATCAGGGTCTTTTCCAGAGTCTTTTCTTCCCATGAGGTGGCCAAAGTATTGGAGCCTCAGTTTCACGATCTGTCCTTCCAGTGAGCACTCAGGGCTGATTTCCTTAAGAATGGCAGATAGCAACACAATAAAATTCAAAACAGTAGCAATTAATTGCATGCTTATTCAAAATCCAATAAAAACCATTTAGCTTAATTAATTCCACAAAACTGATGAACTGCATGTCCGCGATCTGCCTTTCCCCGGGCTGAGCTTGCATCGCCAGAAGGTCTCCAGAGATAGTGGCAGGTCCACAGAAGAAGTGGACATGACACTTTGCCACGTGCTAGAGCAGCCTCTTTATCTGTAAGGCCAGAAGCTCCTGTGTGTATTTTAATTATGGATGGGAATAAATAGTGCATAATTAACGCAAGCCGCATGAAATTTGTGCGAGGAGGCTGGACGTGTCGCACTTCCCCCTGCGATTCTGTTTTGCGCCGTTTCCAAGTGCGAGACGCGAAGCGACAGCTCTCCAGAATGCGATCACCTGTTAGCGGAGTCTTTAATTTGCACTTTTTAAGATTTGGCAGCGGGAAAACGTGTCCTGACAAAATGAAGGTGCTGCTGTCAAGGAGGGAATTGCCCCCGTCTGTGGGGCACAAAGCTCGTGCCCATGTATTATTTTTTTCTTATAAGATTCCTTCACTATAAGGGGCAAGGGTGGGTTACAGCAACACACAGAGAATCGTCGACTTGGAAGGGACACCAAAGGACATCTAGTCCAACCCTGGCAATGCAGGAATCACAACCACTGACAGGTGGCCAGCCAACCTCTGCTTAGAAACTTCCAAGGAAGGAGAGTCCATCGAATTCTGAGGTAGTCTGCTCCACAACCAAGCAGGTCTTACTGTCAGAAAATTATTCTTTTTTTAAAAAAATCATTTTTCTTTGATTTTTCCAATACAAAGTTATAAAAATCCAAATGCATATACAGTGGTACCTCAGGTTAAGTACTTAATTCGTTCCGGAGGTCCGTTCTTAACCTGAAACTGTTCTTAACCTGAAGCACCACTTTAGCTAATGGGGCTTCCTGTTGCTGCCGCGCCACCGGAGCACGATTTCTGTTCTCATCCTGAAGCAAAGTTCTTAACCCGAGGTTCTATTTCTGGGTTAGCGGAGTCTGTAACCTGAAGCTTCTGTAACCCGAGGTACCACTGTACAGAGATTTATCGGAATCTCAGGACTTTCCCCCACCCCTTCCCCAGTGTCCTGATTTAAATATTTAAAACTGCATCTTCTTCCAAACTCAAACTTTTACGTCAATCCATATTGTCCGTGGTAATTGTTACACTACATGTGAAATCAAAATCCTGCCAATGTTTCAATCTACTTACAGTGGTCTCTTCAATAACTGATAATTTCCCCCCATTCTTTTATAAAGTTTTTGTATTCTTGGTTCCTGAGTTTCCCAGTCAGCTTTGCCATCCCAGCATAGTCCATCAGCTTAGTTTGCCATTCTTCTCTGGTCAGGGCTGTCTCTTCTTTCCATCTCTGAGCTAGTAGCATCCGTGCGGCTGTTGTTCCATACATAAAATGTCTTTTCTTGTCCTTTGGAATGTCGGTACCACTAAAGGTAAAGGTAAAGGGACCCCTGACCATTAGGTCCAGTCGTGGCCGACTCTGGTGTTGCGGCGCTCATCTCGCTTTACTGGCCGAGGGAGCCGGCGTACAGCTTCCGGGTCATGTGGCCAGCATGACTAAGCCGCTTCTGGCGAACTAGAGCAGTGCACGGAAATGCCATTTACCTTCCCGCCGGAGTGGTACCTATTTATCTACTTGGACTTTGACGTGCTTTCGAACTGCTAGGTTGGCAGGAGCTGGGACCGAGCAACGGGAGCTCACCCCATCGCAGGGATTCGAACCACCGACCTTCTGATCGGCAAGCCCTAGGCTCTGTGGTTTAACCCACAGCGCCACCCGCATCCCTGTCGGTACCTGTAATTCCTAATAAAAAAGCTTCTGGTTTTTTTAAAAACAAAGGTTATTTTAAACATTTTTTTCATTTCATTATATATCATCTCCCAGAAGGCTTTTACCACCTTACAGGTCCACCACGTATGAAAAAGGGTACTTTCTTTTTCTTTACATTTCCAGCAGGTATTTGTACTTGTCCTATACATTTTTGCCAAGTCTGTAGGAGTCAAATACCACCGGTACATCATTTTCATATAATTCTCTTTCAAAGTACAACATGCCATGAACTTCAGGTCTGTTTTCCATAACCTTTCCCAATCTGCCATCTGAATATTATGCTCCAGATCCCTTGCCCGGTGTATCATTACCGACTTGACCTGTTTGTCCTTTGTACTGAAAATTATTATTATTATTCAGGAATCTCCTTTGAATCCTTTAAATCCATCGATTGGGGTCCTACCAGGGCTGACTTTAGCATATGCGCCGCCGAGGTGCAAAAATCCGCTCAGCGCTTATGCTTATGTCAGACACCACGCTTACGCCTTATCTCTTCTTTACGAAATAAGGCAGGAAAAAGAAACAAACTTTTTTATTTGCTAATTTTTTACAATACAATTATACTCATTGAGTCTGACAAGCGCCACCGTTGTGAATGACAAGCGCTGCTGCTAATACGACGCGTCTTTGGTAAATGAGCACAGAGAGTCGAAAGTCCTTTAGTGAAACAATAGGTAAACATTTCAGTATTGTTGTTGTTTAGTCATGTCCGACTCTTCGTGACCCCCTGGACCAGAGCACGCCCGGCACTCCTGTCTTCCACTGCCTCCCGCAGTTTGGTCAAACTCATGCTGGTAGCTTCGAGAACTCTGTCCCACCATCTCGTCCTCTGTCGTCCCCTTCTCCTTGTGCCCTCCATCTTTCCCAACATTAGGGTCTTTCCCAGGGAGTCTTCTCTTCTCACGAGGGGGCCAAGTCTTGGAGCCTCAGCTTCAGGATCTGTCCTTCCCGTGAGCACTCAGGGCTGATTTCCTTCAGAATGGAAACAAAATACATATATACATAGGTAATACTGAAATGGATTTCCTTATCCATTCTTAAGGAAATCCATTTCAATATTACCTACGTATATACGTATTTTGTTTTTCTAACTTGACCAAAATTATTTATTAGTTCATAACAGGTAGATACAGTCATACCTTGGGTTACAGACACTTCAGGTTGCGTTTTGTCGGGTTACGGACGCGCCGAAACCCGGAAGTACAGGAACGTGTTACTTCCGGGTTTTGGCGGTTGCACATGCGCAGAAGTGCTAAATAGTGCTTTGCACATGCGCAGGAGCGCCGAATCGCAACCTGCACATGCGCAGACGTAGCACTGCAGGTTGCGAATGTGTCTCCCGCACGGATCACGTTCGCAACCCGAGCGTCCACTGTAGTTAATAGCTTAGGCGTCTTCAGCGGCGGGCACCCAGCGCCCCCCAGACTTTGGCTCCCGGGTGCCCCACACCCCTTGCACCCCCGGGTAGAGACGGCCCTGGGTCCTACCCTCTGGAGCAGAGGAAACAAGCTTGCTCCATCTTCCATGTGAGAGATATTTGAAGACAGCTAAGCTTTTCTCCCTCTTCCTCAAAACTGGAACGTGTGAACATCCCCTGAAGTTGACTGTTGGAAGATTCAGGACAGAGAAAAGAAAGTAATTCTTTGCACAGTTAGACTATGGAACTCCCTGCCACAGGAGGCAGTAAACCGAATGGGTTTAAAAGGGGAAATCCATGGAAGAAAAGGCTATCAGTGGCTGCTAGTCATGGTTGCCCCATTCTGTCTACACTCAGAGGCAGCATGGGAATCTCAGGTCGGCTGTTGTCCTCCTTGCGCGTCCCGTTGGCCACTGGGTGGGCCTTTGACTTGATCTCCAGGGCCATTTGCGTTTTTAGCTCCCCAGTTCTTAACACCTGCTTTCGTTTTGCTGCCCGGTGTTCTGGGGGCGCAGCTAGAATTCGAATCCTGCCCTCGTAAGCTTTCGCAGCTCCTTTGCGGTTTTGGGTCGCCCGCAGAGTCCGCGATGCGCCTCTTTCCCTCTCTAAAGCCGGAGGAGGAAACTTGATTGCCCCACTTTGCAGATGCCTGGGACACGGTTGCTAGGGAACTGCCAGAAAGCTCATTAACAGCTGAGATTAAGCAGGGAGCCTGGAAGGAAGCAGAAAGAGAAAGAAAGAGAGGTGGAGAAAAGGAAGGAAGGTGTCAAGGTGAGGGAGGGTGCAGTGAAAGGAGAGAGGGAGAGAAAGAGGAGGGAGGGAACTCTCACAAGCACTGCAACTGCATTGGGGCCCTGACCAGTGCGTTTTTATTTATTTGATTGCATTTATATCAGACCTTGGGGATGTGGGTGGCGTTGTGGGTTAAACCACAGAGCCTAGGACTTGCCGATCAGAAGGTCGGCGGTTCGAATCCCCACAACGGGGTGAGCTCCCGTTGCTCGGTCCCTGCTCCTGCCAACCCAGCAGTTCGAAAGCACGTCAAAGTGCAAGTAGATAAATAGGTACCACTCCGGTGGGAAGGTAAACGGCGTTTCCGTGCGCTGCTCTGGTTCGCCAGAAGTGGCTTAGTCATGCTGGACACGTGACCCGGAAGCTGTACGCCGGCTCCCTTGGCCAGGAAAGCGAGATGTGCGCCAAAACCGCAGAGTCGGTCATGACTGGACCTAATGGTCAGGGGTCCCTTTACCTTACCTTTTTATATCAGACCGTCCCGTCCCCCCAAGGAGCTCAAAGTGGCATACATGGAGGTGTTCAGATCCTGTCTGCAGATTGGCCACTGTGAGAACAGGCCACTGGCATGATGCGCTGGCCTTTTTACATTCCTCTCTGTGGCATGTGAGATGGCAAGCTGTAAACACCCTCCACGCATTTACGTGAGAGTGCACTCAAGGCCAGATGCGTCTGTTCCACACGTAGAGGTTTTTATTTCTGAGCACAATTGAAAGTGTTGGTGTTGACCTTTAAAGCCCTAAACGGCCTCGGCCCAGTATACCTGAAGGAGCGTCTCCACCTCCATCGTTCTACCCGAACACTGAGGTCCAGCGCCGAGGGCCTTCCAGCGGTTCCCTCCCTGCGAGAAGCCAAGTTACAGGGAACCAGGCAGAGGGCCTTCTCGGTGGTGGCGCCCGCCCTGTGGAACACCCTCCCACCGGATGTCAAGGAAACAAACAACTATCTGACTTTTAGAAGACACCTGAAGGCAACCCTGTTCAGGGAAGTTTTTAATGTGTGACATTTTAATGTACTGCATTTTTGCTCCATAAGACGCACCAGACCATAAGACGCACCTAGTTTTTGAAGGAGGAAAACAAGAAAAAAATATTCTGAATCTCAGAAGCCAGAACAGCAAGAGGGATCGCTGTGTAGTGAAAGCAGCGATCCCTCTTGCTGTTCTGGCTTCTGGGATAGCTGCGCAGCCTGCATTCACTCCATAAGACGCACACACATTTCCCCTTACTTTTTAGGGGGGGGAAGTGAGTCTTATAGAGCAAAAAATACGGTATTTTCAATCTTTGTTGGAAGCCGCCCAGAGTGGCTGGGGAAACCCAGCCAGATGGATGGGGTACAAATAATAAATTACTATTACTATCTGTGGCATGTGAGATGGCAAACTGTAAACACCCTCCACACATTTACGTGAGTGTGCACTCAAGGCCAGAGCTTTTTATTTCCCAAGACGCTCCGAGGAAGGAGCAGGGCCCAGGAGCACTTGGAGCTTTTTATCTTCTTCGGGTGGACAGTGGCTTTGGAGCGAAGTGTTTCCAAACATCAAACAGGCTGCGCTCTGCACATTAAGCAGCGGGAGGTGGCGATGACTTGGCAAGCCCAGTTTGATCCTCAAAGCTGCTAGAGGATCAAAGTCACAAGGGACTGCCAAGTCATTGCAACTGATTCATCCGAGGGTTTGCTATTGGCACAGACCAAAAACCTGCAGGTGTAATCCGGGGATGTAGGCAGGCCTGATGCAATTCTCTCGCTGCCCTGGCGGGTTGCAGACGGAAGGCCTCCAGAACGCGGATTGGTTTTGCCGCGTATCCCTTCAGAATATTTCTGTCCCACCTTTCTGCATCGAAATTTTGAAGAGGGCTCACAAGGGTACAATGAAAATAGCTGCAGTGATACAGGACAGAGACAGTGTGGTGCAGTGGTTAGAGTGCTGAACTATGGCTTGGAGAGCAGGGTTCGAATTCCTGCTTAGCCGTGAAGCTCACTGGGTGGCGAGCCTAGCTGAGAACGAAAGAAATGCCAAAAGCCAAACCCATAATAAAACAGCAATAGAACAATTAAAATGATTACTTTCTGGAATAACATCTTTTTTTAAGACAACCAAGCAGAAATATTTTAGGTTCTGAGGGTATATCGTAGCCTAACAAGAAATAGTGTTCAACCTTTTAACTTCTTTCAAGATTATAATAGCTAATAACTGGTGGGGGGAAATATATCTCCTACTATATCTGAATGGATTGAGAAAATTTGGTGCATTGTTACTACAATTAAGCTAAATTAAAGCAAAATAATTAATATCAACCAGCTTAATGCGCTTATGGGAAAATGGGCATTTTGGGGCAATGTTTTGGAACAACAAGCTCAAGGAAAATGCCCAACCTTAAGTTGCTTCCAATCTGCCGCAACTGTATTTATTTATGTCCTTTTATCTTTGGTTTAAAGGGACACGGGTGGTGCTGTGGTCTAAAGCACAGAGCCTCTTGGGCTTGCCGATCAGAAGGTCGGCGGTTCAAATCCCCGCGACGGGGTGAGCTCCCGTTGCTCGGTCCCTGCTCCTGCCAACCTAGCAGTTCGAAAGCACATCAAAGTACAAAGTAGATAAATAGGTACCGCTCCGGCGGGAAGGTAAACAGCGTTTCCGTGCGCTGCTCTGGTTCGCCATAAGCGGCTTAGTCATGCTGGCCACATGACCCGGAAGCTGCACGCCAGCTCCCTCGGCCAATAAAGCGAGATGAGAGCCAAAACCCCAGAGTTGTCCACGACTGGAGCTAACGGTCAGGGGTCCCTTTACCTTTACTTTTCTCTTTGGTTTATGCTGTTTATTAAGGAACGAAATAACGTAAAATAATTACAGCATCCTCTCCAACATTCCACTGAAGAAAATCGGGACCCATGTCTTTGGGCGCCATGCTCTTGTGCGAGTCGGCTGTCTTGCATGGGGCCACAATGCCGAAAGTTGTGCAAGACTTGCACGAGAGCCTTGCACCACCGCAAGCAACCGCTGGCTCCCGGCTCATCTTGGCAGTTGGCGGTACATTCCAGGATCCTATTGGAAGCTGGGACGTTCTTCTGTAATTCCAGGATGCCCTGGGAAGATTGTGACGGTTGCAGGGCATGTTGCAGCAACCATCACGAGCCGAACAGGCCGTCTGCTTTAAGCACGGGTGGGAAAGCTCAGATCTGCAAGACTGCTGGTGGCTGGTGCTACCAACCATGCCATCTCCTCCAGGTATCTCCAGGGCAAACTTGGTGCTGAGCTTTGAAGCCATGTTGTATCTCTGCAGCAGCTGCAGAGGGCAGCCTCGTTCTCCCATCCAAAGCCACAGGTCTATGAATAGTGCAGTGGATTGCCATAAGGGCCTCTTTGTTCACCCTGCTGGCATGTGAGCTGCCTGGGGCTGCTTGCTCCCAGTAGCATCCGGGATCCTGCAGATCCTTGATCTGCTGGGTTCCTCTGTCAGCATGCCTGCTTCCTTGGACACAGAGGAGAGAACACGGGTGGGTCCTTGCAGACAGGTAGTAACATAAGGCGGTGAAGGTCCTGTGTGAGTGCCTGGAGGCGGTTGGAGGATGGATGGTGGCTAACAGATTGAGGTTGAATCCTGACAAGACAGAAGTACTGTTTTTGAGAGACAGGAGGCGGGCAGGTGTGGAGGACTCCCTGGTCCTGAATGGGGTAACTGTGCCCCTGAAGGACCAGGTGTGCAGCCTGGGAGTCATTTTGGACTCGCGGCTGTCCATGGAGGCGCAGGTCAATTCTGTGTCCAGGGCAGCTGTTTATCAGCACCATCTGGTACGCAGGATGAGACCCTACCTGCCTGCGGACTGTCTTGCCAGAGTGGTGTATGTTCTGGTTATCTCTGCAATGCGCTCTATGTGGGGCTACCTTTGAAGGTGACCCGGAAACTGCAACTAATCCAGAATGCAGCAGCTAGACTGGAGACTGGGAGCAGCCACCGAGACCATATAACATCAGTCTTGAAAGACCCACATTGGCTCCCAGTATGTTTCTGAGCACAATTCAAAGTGTTGGTGCTGACCTTTAAAGCCCTAAACAGCCTCGGTTCAGTTTAGGGGGAAAATCCATCCAATAAACATTAGATGATCATCAGGGCTAGCTGGCTAAATTAGTCCTATTTGGGCCAGCGAGGAGACCAGGGGAGAATTAGCTGTGGGATCCCAGAGCGGGTAATCTTCATAAAAAGGGGAAAGGAAGGGGAATAAAAGCTCAGGCTAAGTTCAAATTGAAAGCCAGGCGGAATAGCTCTGTCTTACAGGCCCTGCAGAAGGAAGTTAAATCCTGCAGGGCCCTGGTCTCATGGGACAGAGCATTCCACCAGGTCGGAGCCACCACTGAGAAGGCCCTGGCCCTGGTGGAGGATAGTCTGACTTCCTTAGGGCACTTTGTGGTTGCAATGAGTCGGTGGTGTGGCAAAGGAACTCTTTGCATGCACAGGTGCCCTGTGCTGGCTGGGGCTGGCGGAAGTTGGCATTCAAAGAGCCTTAGCTTTTGGAAGGCTGGCCCAGATGAACTCCTTCTTCCCTTAACACCTTTGGGCCTCCTCTCTCTCTCTCTCTCTCTCTCTCTCTCTCTCTCTCTCTCTC
>JAXCMG010000110.1:457033-478370 GCA_034642415.1 Podarcis siculus
CTCTCTCTCTCTCTCTCTCTCTCTCTCTCTCTCTCTCTCTCTCGTGCTCCCCATCCCATTGAAAACACAAGAGGGGGAGGATTGCAAAAGACAGATGTCGTCGCCCACCGCAGGGCGGAGTGGAGGGAATCGATTACCCAGTCTCTAAAGACTCAGGTCAAGTCTGGGGGCCGTCAGAGGTCGCCTTCCAGATGGCGAGACGTGTGTCTCGAGAAAAGAGGGGTGACTTGCTTTGTAAGGTGAGAAGGCGGCTCTCAAAGGAACTCCCCCTTCGAGGCGGCTCAGTGAATCAAAGCACTGATCCCACCCAAAAACCCTCGCTCAGAAAAAGGGGCGTCCCACGGAGCTCTATTGTACACTTCCCTGCTTGGGCGCTCTCTGTAGCGCTCAGCAAGCCCACCAGCCAAAAGGTTTACGGCAATGTATATTATCAAGCAGGAAAACAGGACTGAGGGAGAGGGATATGATACGATATTGTCATTGTCCCATACAAAACAGCGAAATTGAAAAAATCTACATCAGACATTCAAAAACCAACAAGCCTGCTATCCCAGCCTGGTTAGCCCCCTAAAAACTCGGATACCCCATAATTAAATACAATATACTCCCATAGAGACTACCTTAAAGGTAAAGGGACCCCTGACCATTAGGTCCAGTCATGGCCCACTCTGGGGTTGCGGCGCTCATCTCGCTTTATTGGCCGAGGGAGCCCGCGTACAGCTTCCGGGTCATGTGGCCAGCATGACTAAGCCGCTTCTGGCGAACCAGAGCAGCGCACGGAAATGCTGCTTACCTTCCCGCTGGAGTGGTACCTGTTTATCTACTTGCACTTTGACGTGCTTTCGGACTGCTAGGTGGGCAGGAGCAGGGACCGAGCAATGGGAGCTCACCCCGTCGCGGGGATTCGAACCGCCGACCTTCTGATCAGCAAGTCCTAGGCTCTGTGGTTTAACCCACAGCACCACCCGTATCCCTAAAGCGTAGTAGTGGTTGCATTAAAGAAAGCATCAAAGGACAAAGGGATGATGTGTGGATTGATCCAATATAAATCCACCGCTAATTATTGTGTCAATGAAAAAATGGCAAAGTATGTTCACACGCGCACACACAAAAACCCCCACCAGCTGGGAGAGACACACCCTTGCACTATAGTGCAACAAAGCCTGGACCACACTTCTGTCTCTGCTCCCCAGTGGTGTGATTTTATTCCTTCTGTTGCGGGGTCCCTCCCTCCAGCGCCCTAGAGCAAGCATAGGCAAACTCGGCCCTCCAGATGTTTTGGGACTACAACTCCCATCATGCCTAGCTCACAGGACCAGTGGTCAGAGATGATGGGAGTTGTAGTCCCAAAACATCTGGAGGGCCAAGTTTGCCTGTGCCTGCCCTAGAGTCACTCAAGTCATCACAGAAGGAGAGCTTTTCAGCCATGGTTTGGAGCATAGCTGTCAACTTACAGATTTGAAAATAAGGGACCAGCAGCCTCGAAAATAAGGGATCGGCAGCCAAAATAAGGGATCAACAATTACTTTGATAAAATACATATTTTGTTGCGTGCAAATGGGTTTAGATACCTATTAGGTCCATAAATTACCATATAGCATATATTCAACACAAGAAAACAGCAACTATTTGTTGTTGACAAAGCACAGCTGGACATAGAAAGGGCCCCATTACCTTCCGTAGCTTATTTAAGGGACATCATCAATAAGGGACAGCAGCGGGACATGGCCCTGGGATAAGGGACTGTCCCGCCAAATAAGGGACGCTTGACAGCTATGGTTTGGAGTCAATCAGAGTGCAAGGAGGCGATTTGGCCTCTGAGAACAGGCTCCTGGGCCCCCTCTGAAGAAGGCGTGAGCTGAAAATGCGAGAGAAGTCATTCCGGACGCTCCAAAGCTAAGCGTTTAGGGATCCCAAAAAGCACCAGGTGCTTCCGTTTTCAAGGGAACGGGGTTGGAATTCTGCTACGTGTGACGGACAACTTAACTCGCTCCGAAATAAGATATTAGAGCACTCGAAATCGCTTGCCCGTGGACATGCACGGAGAATAGCAGATCCAGCTGAACTACTGGGAATCTGCGCTGAGCGTTGCAATGCATCTTAAGTTATGATTGTTGTGTAATTATAAGGCGGTTGCATAATCTCTGCAGGGGTCTGGCTGGGACGATGCGTCGCTGCAACTATGATTGTTTTATTATGCTCTTCTATTTGCTGGAAGCCACCCAGAGTGGCTGGGGCAAGTGGGCAGGGTACAAACAATAGAATTATTATTATTATTATTATTAGGGACGCGGGTGGCGCTGTGGGTAAAAGCCTCAGCTCCTAGGGCTTGCCGATCGAAAGGTCGGCGGTTCGAATCCCCGCGGCGGGGTGCGCTCCCGCTGCTCGGTCCCAGCGCCTGCCAACCTAGCAGTTCGAAAGCACCCCCGGGTGCAAGTAGATAAATAGGGACCGCTTACCAGCGGGAAGGTAAACGGCGTTTCCGTGTGCGGCTCTGGCTCGCCAGAGCAGCGATGTCACGCTGGCCACGTGACCCGGAAGTGTCTCCGGACAGCGCTGGCCCCCGGCCTATAGAGTGAGATGGGCGCACCAACCCCAGAGTCTGTCAAGACTGGCCCGTACGGGCAGGGGTACCTTTACCTTTACCTTTACCTATTATTATTATTATTATTATTATTATTATTATTATTATTATTATTATTATCCTGCAGCGCTTCTGAATTTGCTTCCAGACTGTTGCTGCCCCCTGGGCTTCCTCCTCCTCCCTGATCTTGAACCAAGTGGCAATTCACCTCCATCTTTCGATTCCGTTCCTCACCATTAAGGGCCGTTGGTCCACCCTGGTACTTAAAAAAATTAAAATAATAATAATAATCAGCCTGCCATAGGATGGCACTTCCAGGTCCTCGCCTTCCAACATCCTGCTGCCATATTTGGACTTCAGGAAGGAGCATTTGGACCCAGTTGCCATGGTTCTTCCTTAGTGCCCAGTTGCCGTGGCAACCGTTGGCCAGGAAGAGACGAGTTTAGACGTGGGTTAAAATGATCTGCTCCGTCTGCTGAGGGTGGGGGGGCGGATTCTCCACCGCAAGATGCGTTTCAGGATTTTTATATATTTTTAAAATTACATTTATATCACACCTTTTCTCTCTCCAAAGGAGCTCAAGGTGGAAAAAATGGTTCTCTAACACACATCCCACCCCCATTTAATTCCCACAACAGCCCTGTGGGGTAGGTTAGGCTGAGAGGCAGTGAGCCTCATGGCCGGGTGTGGATTCGAACCCTGGTCTTCTCCCAGGTCCTAGGCCGACACTCTAACCACTATGCCACACTGTCTATCTGCTGACTGGTCCTTTTTGGGTACCAAAATCATGCTTAAGCAGGTTTTAGTCCAGGGGTCAGCAAACTTTTTCAGCAGGGGGCCGGTCCACTGTCCATCAGACCTTGTGGGGGGCTGGACTGTATTTGGGGGGTGAACGAATTCCTGTGCCCCACAAATAACCCAGAGATGCATTTTAAATCAAAGGACACATTCTACTCATGTGAAAACACCAGTTGTTGTTGTTGTTTAGTCGTTTAGTCGTGTCCGACTCTTCGTGACCCCCTGGACCAGAGCACGCCAGGCCCTCCTGTCTTCCACTGCCTCCTACAGCTTGGTCAAACTCATTCTGGTCGCTTCGAGAACACTGTCCAACCATCTCGTCCTCTGTCGCCCCCTTCTCCTTGTGCCCTCCATCTTTCCCAACATCAGGGTCTTTTCCAGGGAGTCTTCTCTTCTCATGAGGTGGCCAATTTATTGGAGCCTCAGCCTCAGGATCTGTCCTTCCAGTGAGCACTCAGGGCTGATTTCCTTCAGAATGGAGAGGTTTGATCTTCTTGCAGTCCATGGGACTCTCCAGAGTCTCCTCCAGCACCTTAATTCAAAAGCATCCATTCTTCGGCGATCAGCCTTCTTGAGGCAGTGGGAGACAGGAGTGCCTGGCATGCTCTGGTCCAGGGGGTCACCAAGAGGCGGACACGACTAAACGACTCAACAACAACAGGAAGTGTGCCACAAACAGAGGGCAGGATGAGTCCTTACTCTCTCCTGCAGCCTCTGGAAGGCTCAGATTTGCCATCACCTCAGCCTGGAATAATCCCTCCTTGCCTTCAGTCCCACAAGGACTCCTATTTCACCCGTGAATGAGAGCCTTGCCAAGCTGGGCAAACATCTCTTAGGCTGGACTCCCGACAAGACAGGGATTCCTTCTCCTGCCACCCCAGGGCCAGACTCCCCTTCTCCTTGGGCCCTCCATCAAAACACCAGGCAGCCCCACAAATAACCCAGAGATGCATTTTAAATAAAAGGACACATTCTACTCATGTAAAAATACACTGATTCCTGGACCATCTGCTGGGCGGATTTAGAAGGCAATTGGGCCGGATCCGGCCCCCAGGCCTTAGTTTGCCTGCCCATGTTGTAGTAGATCGACTTGGGACGTCCCAGCTCCACCAGTGCCCCAAAGATGCTGAAACAAATATCCCCATGTTCAGGGCAATAGGCAGTAGGAGATCGGGACCTGTTTACCTGGCTCAGTTGGTAGAGCGTGAGGCTCAAGGTCCTGGGTTCGAGTCCTTTGTTGGGCAAAAAGTTCCTGCATCGCAGGGGGTTGGAGTTGACCATTGCGATCCTTTCCAGCTCCATGATTCTGTGATTTAATATCATTCAAAGCAAGTGCCCTGCAGGGCAGACCTCCTTAATATAAACCAGGGTTTCCCAAACATTTTTTTTCAGGACAGGTTCCATAAATTCATCCCCAGTGCCCCCTACCCTACCCTACAAAATACAGTGGTACCTCTGGTTAAGTACTTAATTCGTTCCGGAGGTCCGTACTTAACCTGAAACTGTTCTTAACCTGAAGCACCACTTTAGCTAATGGGGCCTCCCGCTGCTGCTGCGCCGCCGGAGCACGATTTCTGTTCTCATCCTGAAGCAAAGTTCTTAACCTGAAGCACTATTTCTGGGTTAGCGGAGTCTGTAACCTGAAGCGTATGTAACCCGAGGTACCACTGTATAGCTGACAGATAGAGAAAGGGGAGGATGTAAATGGATATATTGATTGATAACCTGGTTATACACACACACACACACACTATATATATATATACACACAAACATATATACATACATACATATATATATATTTATATATATATATACACATACATACATACACACACACACACACAAAGACAATACGTAACATAATATTTTGATGTAAGAGTTAATTTCGCATGCACAGTGCCGTCGTGAGTGACAGGCGCCGTCGTGGAGTCAAGCGCCGCCGTTGTGAATGACAAGCGCTGGCGCGGCGCGTCTTTGAAAAATGAGCGCACAAAGTCAAAAGTCCTTTACTGAAACAGTAGGTATACATTTTGGTAATACCTAGGTATTTTGACCAAACTGCGGGAGGTAGTGGAGGACAGAGGTGCCTGGCGTGCTCTGGTCCATGGGGTCACGAAGAGTCGGACACGACTAAATGACTAAACAACAACAACAACAGGTATTTTGTTTTTCTAGCTTGATCAAAATTATTTATTATTGCATAACAAGATAGATAGTTAAGAGCTTAGGCGGCTTCAGAGGCGGGCTCCTGGCGCCCCCCAGAATTCAGCGCCCGGGTGCCCTGCACCCCTTGTATCCCTGGGTAAACATGGCCCTGACTTTAGGCCTCATTCTACCAGCTCCCCTATGCAGGAGTGCCAACTTGGCCCCGGAATTTGTAGGTGCCCGGGCCCTTCATGGGGAATTTTGTGGGTGCTCGGGCACCCAGGGCCTCAGAGAGTTGGCACCTTTGGCCTCCGTGCACTCCAAATTTTCCCATTCATTCTTTTCATTCTCAATTCACACATACGCCGTAACCCCAACTCCTATCTTCTCTGCACAACGTAAGCGCTCCTGGTTGGGACCATTTTTCACCTGTTTTGTGTGTTGTTGTGCCCTTCACCCTAAGGTGGGTTACGTTAAAACGCAATGCCGAAAACAGTTTGGCATAAGTACCATCTAATTCTCTGGCGGCAGGAGCCGTCTTGTGGTTTGGGCTAGCAGGATAATAGTCAATAAATGTGCTTTTTAAAGAAACGGTTTGAAGCAACTTACAGCCACAGAAATAAAGCGAGTCTTGAAAAGATTCGGCATTTGCCAGAAGCTGCAGAAGGCCATGCTGGAAGGAGCTGGTGGAAGTTGGATGTCATAGAATCCTAGAGTTGGAAGAGACCACAAGGGCCATCGAGTCCAACCCCCTGCCAAGCAGGAAACACCATCAGAGCACTCCTGACATATGGTTGTCAAGCCTCTGCTTAAAGACCTCCAAAGACGGAGACTCCACCACACTCCTTGGCAGAAAATTCCACTGTCAAACAGCTCTTACTGTCAGGAAGTTCTTCCTAATGTTTAGGTGGAATCTTCTTTCTTGTAGTTTGGATCCATTGCTCCGTGTCCACTTCTCTGGAGCAGTCAGAAAAAGCCTGGAGGGCACCAGCTTGAGATTGCCAGTACCAGAACTGGCGCTGTTAATAGGTAAAGGTAAAGGGACCCCTGACCATTAGGTCCAGTCGTGGCCGACTCTGGGGTTGCGGCGCTCATCTCGCTTTACTGGCCGAGGGAGCCGGCGTACAGCTTCCGGGTCATGTGGCCAGCAGGACTAAGCCGCTTCTGGCGAACCAGAGCAGCGCACGGAAATGCCGTTTACCTTCCCGTCGGAGTGGTACCTCTTTATCTACTTGCACTTTAACATGCTTTCGAACTGCTAGGTTGGCAGGAGCAGGGACTGAGCAACGGGAGCTCACCCCGTCGCAGGGATTCGAACCACCGTCCTTCTGATCGGCAAGTCCTAGGCTCTGTGGTTTAACCCACAGCACCACCCGCGTCCCTTGTCGCTGTTAATAGGTGTCACATAATCCCCGTTCCGCAATAGTAAGAATTTGATATTTTTGTTTATTTATTGCATTTACACCCAACCCTCTCTCCAGCACCCATACATTGGAGCTCCCTTCACCATCCTTTTTCCAGAGCATGCTAAGAATTTTCTGGGTTTTTTTAGGAAAGCCCACCCAGATATGTAGATGTGGGTTTTAATCCTATGGGTTTCTTGGCCTGTCCTTGATCTTATTCCCCGCCTGCCCAATATTTTAAATAATCTTTTTTAAAAACTGCTTTACCGATGATTTCATTGTTCCATTTCGTTGTTTTCATAAACTGCTTAGAGGTAGTTTTTTTTTTTTTTTTGCTGAGGCTTTTTTTCTTCTCCTTTTGTAACAATCGAGCATTATATACTTTTCCTGAATAAATAAAAAAATGAAAGCACTTACTCAAGGGAGAATTGGGTCAGTATCTCCTCTTCTTCGCCTTCCAAAATTCTGTTGGTAGGACAAGACTTCTGGTTCCCAAGAGCTCCACAAATCTCTTGTTTTTACATTTGTGTGTTGTTGTTGTTGTTTTAAGGCATAATTTTTTTATTGATTTTCACAGATGTTGCAAATTTATTTATATTTCAATACATGTTTTTCTCAACATTTTGACTTCCCATCCTTACTTCCATGATACTTTTATTCTTACCTTATACCCACTGCTTTATATGACATAAAAGGTAAATGTAAAGGGACCCCTGACCATTAGGTCCAGTCGTGACCGACTCTGGGGTTGCGGCGCTCATCTCGCTTTAATGGCCAAGGGAGCTGGCGTACAGCTTCCGGGTCATGTGGCCAGCATGACTAAGCCGCTTCTGGCGAACCAGAGCAGCGCACGGAAACGCCATTTACCTTCCCACCAGAGCGGTACCTATTTATCTACTTGCACTTTGAGGTGCTTTCGAACTGCTAGGTTGGCAGGAGCAGGGACCGAGCAACGGGAGCTCACCCCGTTGCGGGGATTCGAACCGCCGACCTTCCGATCTGCAAGTCCTAGGCTCTGTGGTTTAACCCACAGCGCCACCCGTGTCCCTTTATATGACATACTTTAACAGAATTGTGCCCTATTTCGCTTATCGTTGTTTTCACTCCTCTGCTCATAATTTGAACCCTGCCCACGTTTTCATTTGAATATAACAGTTCTTCAGATAGTCCGAAAAGGGTCTCCACTCTTCCATGAACAGTTCGTCCCTTTTGTCTCTTAATTTTGCTGTCCATTTCGCCATTTCCGCTTAGTCCATTAACTTTCAAAGCCATTCCTCTCCTCCTTACTCCGAATTTCTCCTTCTTTCCATTTTCTGCATATACAGGATTCTGGCTTCTGCTGTTGCAAACCTAAATAGTTTAACCATCCTTTTCGGAAGCTCCCTCCCTATTATCCCTAGGAGAAAACTTTCGGGAATAACCAATTTGAACCTTTTCTTCCATTCATCATATATCATTTCCCCAAAGCCTTTTTACATGTCTGTCACATATGCAGGCATGGCCAAACTTGGCCCTCTAGAAGTTTTGGGACTACAATTCCCATCATCCCTGACCACTGGTCCTGTTAGCTAGGGATGGATGATGGGAGTTGTAGTCCCAAAACATCCGGAGGGCCAAGTTTGGCCATGCCTGACATATGGTGAAAAAATAAGGCCCTTCAGTATGTTTACACTTCCAAAATTTACTTGACACATTTTTATACTTCTTAGCCCCTTTTTACATTTGTGTTTTAAAGACCTTTTCATATTTCCTTGGAAGCAGTTTGAGCTCCTATAAAGGGCCACCTCGACGCTCAGATTTTCACTCTTCCTTTCCCATGTTTGCAGGACTAAGAGGGATCTCCGGGTGCAGGTCTCGGACTGCATTCAGCTCAGCCTCCACGGGCGGAAAAAATTGGTCTCCGTAGAGACACGCGCAGAACAGGCCACGCCTGACTTCGCCAAGAGCCGTGATGGCTTCGTGCTTCTCTGGCCGAGGAGATAAACATGGGTCAATTTTGGAGGACACGACTTCATCCCAACAGCCCCTCAATGGAGAGTAAAAATAATCATCAAGGCAGCCGTGTTTTAGAATCATTCAGCAAAGCATCGCTGCTTGGACTGCTAGGGTGGAGTAGGAACCCTATCAAACAAAAGGAAAGACGTACCTAGCCTTAGATTTTTTTCCTTCGTTCTCTCTCTCTTTTTAAATACTTTATTGACAATCTTATGGAACAAATACAGTACAGTGGTACCTCCGGTTACATACGCTTCAGGCTACAGACTCCGCTAACCCAGAAATAGTACCTCGGGTTAAGAACTTTGCTTCAGGGTGAGAACAGAAATTGGGCGGCAGCAGCGGAGGCCCCATTAGCTAAAGTGGTGCTTCAGGTTAAGAACAGTTTCAGGTTAAGAACAGACCTCCAGAACGAATTACGTACATAACCAGAGGTACCACTGTATACATCTTCTTTAAATCTTATAAATGGAACAACAACCATATACAAGTAATACCCCATTTGTCAACAAACAATAAACTTAATTTATATTTCTACTACCTCTTGTTTTCTTCTCTATTTATTAACATGGATTAAAAAACAAAAAAAAAACACATAATGGGACTTCCTATCGTTTTCTTCGTTCTCTATGCTAATCTGCATGGTGAAACTTGAAAGCCTCCTTATCGCCGCATTCACGGGACAGAGGAAGGAAGGTCCCTCAGTTACTCTGACACTCCTCCCGATGGTGACATCATTCCTCCTTGCTCAGGGTGGTGGTAGAGGGAGAATCCTAGAGCCACGCTACCCTGTGTTCTCCCCTTCAGTACCCCATGGGAGAATCAGCCAGAATCTGCGGAGACCTGTGTGATGTGGATTACGAGAAAGGGAAGAGGCCAATCGAGTTGTTTTCCCTGGGGCTGCATAGCTCAGCCTTCGGTCCAGTATACCTGAAGGAGCGTCTCCACTCCCATCATTCAGCCTGGACATGGAGGTCCAGCTCCGAGGGCCTTCTGGCGGTTCCCTCCCTGCGAGAAGCCAAGTTACAGGGAACCAGGCAGAGGGCCTTCTCGGTGGTGGCGCCCACCCTGTGGAATGCCCTCCCACCAGATGTCAGAGAGAAGAACAACTACCAGACTTTTAGAAGACATCTGAAGGCAGCCCTGTTTAGGCCCTGGCCGACCATGCATGCGCCCGGCCACAGAAGTGGGAAGGGGATGCGTCAGTGTTGCGATGCAACTCAACCCCGCTCGGTTCCACTACACAGGCAGCGTTGAGTTCAGCCGGCATCTGAAGGCAGCCCTGTTTAGGGAACCCTTTAATGTTTGATCCATTATGGTATTTTAATATTTTGTTGGAAACCACCCAGAGTGGCTGGGGAAGCCCAACCAGATGGGCGGGGTATAAATTGAAAATTATTATTATTATTATTATTATTATTATTATTATTATTATGTGCTGCGGGAGGTCAGTTTGGGTTTCTTCTGCAAGCAAAAGCAAACTCTTGCTCTGCTGCAGTGGTTCTCAAAGTGGGGGGCAGCGGGATTACCTGGGGGGGCGTTAAGAGGCAAGAGGGGAGGCAGGGAGGTATAAATGACGGTCAGACTTTGAAAACCTGGTCAGTTTTGTTGAACCAATTAAACAGTTCTAATTGGGTCTTGACTAAATGTGCAATTAATTGTTACCGTTTTGCATTTTGCCGCGTTGTTATCATTCTTAGTGCTTTTTTTAATGGGGTAGGAAAGGCAGCGCTGGCGGTGAGTTTGTGGAACCAGAAGGCCACCGAAAATTTGGAAACCACCGCTCTGTTGCGTCTTCTAGTAAACGTTGCAAATGTTCTTATAAAAACTACAGAGCTGCAACCAGTTGTCTTTGTAATAAATGGTTTGTTTACAAAATGTGTGGCTTGGTCGGGCATTATTGGGGGTGTAAAGGGTAAAGGGACCCCTGACCATTAGGTCCAGTCGTGGCCGACTCTGGGGTTGCGGCGCTCATCTCGCTTTGCTGGCCGAGGGAGCCGGCGCACAACTTCCGGGTCATGTGGCCGGCATGACAAAGCCGCTTCTGGCGAACCAGAGCAGCGCACGGAAACGCCGTTTACCTTCCCGCCGGAGCGGTACCTATTTATCTACTTGCACTTTGACGTGCTTTTGAACTGCTAGATGGGCAGGAGCAGGGACCAAGCAATGGGAGCTCACGCCATCACGGGGATTCAAACCGCCGACCTTCTGATCAGCGAGCCCTAGGCTCTGTGGTTTAACCCACAGCACCACCCGCATCTATTATTATTATTATTATTATTATTATTATTATTATTATGGGTTTAGAAGCAAGCAAAAAACATGAATAAAAGGAGCTGGTCTTTAAACATAAAAATTGCATATTAAAATACGTGTCAGATTTACACGTCTGGGGAGGTCTGTGTAAACAAACTGTTTTGGGGGGGGTATCAAAAACAGTACAGCAAATTGCCTGATATCAATTGGCAAGGAGTTCCACAGTTCAGAGTCAGG
Organism: Podarcis siculus; assembly: GCA_034642415.1. Taxonomy (NCBI): domain Eukaryota; kingdom Metazoa; phylum Chordata; class Lepidosauria; order Squamata; family Lacertidae; genus Podarcis; species Podarcis siculus. The sequence goes on from JAXCMG010000110.1 coordinate 468,455, forward strand.
TGAGCATGAGTCTCTTCATCTCAGAGTCATGGATTTGAGCCCCGTTTGGGAGAAAAGATTCCTGCATTGCATGGGGTTGGACTAGATGATCCTCGCGGTCCCTTCAAATCCTATAAGTCTATGATTCTACTCTCTTACGTTCAGAAGTGAAGGAGCGAGAAGCATGAGGCAATTTTACTGTGGGTTGTGGGTTATTGCTTTTAATGTTCTAGAACAGGAGCTCCTAAGAAGTCGAGGCAAAGTGAGTCACCGAGAGCTGGAAATTGCCATTGACTACGTGAATTTTCTTGCCTTGCTGGGGGGTTGGAGAGGAGCTATTTTGGCGCAAAGCATCTCTGGCTGTGATGGTTGGACACACCTGTTGCCTGATTCCCCACCCCTAGAATGCCCTCCTCCGTACCAACCTGGTCTCATCAGTCAGAAATGACATGTACTTAGCAAGTGCGTCAGCTGATGACGGAAAGGTATGCGGTGGCTGAGCTCGTCACAGATATGAGTCAATCGAGGTCGCTCGCTCTGGCTGTGAACGGCAGCGAGGAAAGTGGGCAGGAAGAATCCCAGGAGCCCACACCTAAGCCACTAAGATGGAGCCCAGAGGGTTTATAGCCAAATGTGTTCTACTTAGATTAAAGGGTAAAGGGACCCCTGACCATTAGGTCCAGTGTGGCGCTGTGGTCTAAACCACTGAGCCTAGGGCTTGCCAATCAGAAGGTCGGCAGTTTGAATCCCCGCGACAGGGTGAGCTCCCGTTGCTCGGTCCCTGCTCCTGCCAAGCTAGCAGTTCGAAAGCACCTCAAAGTGCAAGTAGATAAATAGGTACCACTCCGGCGGCAAGGTAAACGGCATTTCCCTGCGCTGCTCTGGTTCGCAAGAAGCGGCTTAGTCCTGCTGGCCACATGACCCGGAAGCTGTATGCCGGCTCCCTCGGCCAGTAAAGTGAGATGAGCGCCGCAACCCCAGAGTCGTCCACAACTGGACCTAATGGTCAGGGGTCCTTTTACCTTTACCTAGGCAAACTAAGGCCCGGGAGCCAGAGCCGGCCCAATCCCCTTCTAAATTCGGTCTGCAGACGGTCCGGGAATCAGCATGTTTTTACATGAGTAGAATGTGTCCTTTTATTTAAAATGCATCTCTGGGTTATTTGTGGGGCATAGGAATTCATTCATATGTTTTTTCCAAAATATAGTCCAGTCCCCCACAAGGTCTGGGGGACAGTGGACCGGTCCCCTGCTGAAAAAGTTTGCTGACCCCTAGTTTAGGGGGTGTCTCCCCCCACCTCAGAATCTATAACACCATTAGAGCAGTCAAAAATCCTCCTCCATCCTTATCTCTGGGTATACAGTGGAAGTTCTCCTCTTGTTGCTAGGTAACCGCAGCCCACCCAAACGCTTCTGGGATGTGGAGAGATGAGGGCTTATAGCTCCAGAGCGCATGATTTTGAGGCGTGATGGGCCTTCTGGACTCCAGATTCTCAGATGCCATCCATCATTCCCACGATTGTCCTCCAGAGCCCACTTGTCTTCGCTCAGCGAGACGCATCCCGTCAAAACATGCTTGACCTTGGAGGGGGGAAATATTAACTTAGCAGCGAAAAAATACCTCCCACTCCTGATGCCTGTGAATATTGCATCCTTGACGGAGACCTGTTCTTGTGGAGTCTATTGTTGGAAAGCGTATCCCTCAGCCGCCGATCTCTCTGTCTTCCTTCCCCCTCGTCCTCCAGCCTTGGCACAACATCCCTGGCAGGGCTTCTAAGGCTGAGCGCATCAGACCCAGGAATGATGAGGAGACGACTCTGGGTTTGCTGGCCCTAAGAAACCTCATCTGGTCCAGCTAGCACTGACTGGCAGCAGCGCTCCAGGGTTTCTTCCTTTTTTAATTCTTTAAAATTAATTTTCAACATATCATTTTCAACAGTAATTAAACACACTTTCATTTCTTACACCATTTTTTTTTACTTCCATCCATCACATCTGAAAATTATCCAATCTATTCACCTAATATACATTTCATACTTCCACTATTGCATTTAACTCTCAAAACTAATATCTCTCTTCTTTCTCTACTTCGCAATGTTTCATATATTTCTCCTTACAAAACTTCTTGCAGTCCTACTAGTGTAATTTGTCGATTACAGTGGCTCTGCAAATAGTTCGTATATTTCTTCCAATCTTCTGTGAATCTCTGGTCCTGCAGGTTTTGAATCCTTTCTGTCATTTTGTCCAATTCTGCATGTAACCCGAGGTACCACTGTACTGGATTTTTTTCTGCCACAGACTCTCCCAGCTCACTGAAACCTGTTATAGTGGTACCTCGGGTTACATACGCTTCAGGTTACAGACTCTGCTAACTCAGAAACAGTGCTTCAGGTTAAGAACTTTGCTTCAGGATGAGAACAGAAATCATGCTCCGGCGGCGTGGTGGCAGCAGGAGGCCCCATTAGCTAAAGTGGTGCTTCAGGTTAAGAACAGTTTCAGGTTAAGAATAGACCTCCAGAATGAATTAAGTACTTAACCAGAGGTACCACTGTACTTCTTCAGATTCTGACACCTCCTCTTTCCAGTCTTCTCCCCCTTCTCCTTTTCTCTACTCATCAGAGAGCCAGTGTGGTGTAGTGGTCAAGAGCGGTAGTCTCGTAATCTGGGGAACCGGGTTCGCGTCTCCGCTCCTCCACATGCAGCTGCTGGGTGACCTTGGGCCAGTCACACTTCTCTGAAGTCTCTCAGCCCCACTCACCTCACAGAGTGGTTGTGGTGGGGGAGGAAGGGAAAGGAGAATGTTAGCCGCTTTGAGACTCCTTAAAGGGAGTGAAAGGCGGGATATCAAATCCAAACTCCTCTTCTTCATCATCATCATTGTCCCACCACCCCTCCACAGACGCTACACCTTCTTCCCTTGGGGGTTCCCCAACCTGTTCCTTCCACCATTCCTCTGCGTCCAACTGGCCCGTGATGCTGCATTGCATAAGGTAGTAAAGGTAAAGGGACCCCTGACCATTAGGTCCAGTCGTGGCCGACTCTGGGGTTGTGGCGCTCATCTCGCTTTATTGGCCGAGGGAGCCGGCGTACAGCTTCCGGGTCATGTGGCCAGCATGACTAAGCCGCTTCTGGAGAACCAGAGCAGCGCACGGAAACACCGTTTACCTTCCCTCCGGAGCGGTACCTATTGATCTACTTGCACTTTGACGTGCTTTTGAACTGCTAGGCTGGCAGGAGCAGGGACCGAACAACGGGAGCTCACCGCGTCGCGGGGATTCGAACCGCCGACCTTCTGATCGGCAAGTCCTAGGCTCTGTGGTTTAACCCACAGTACCACCCACGTCCATGTACAGTGGTACCTCGGGTTAAGTACTTAATTTGTTCCGGAGGTCCGTTCTTAACCTGAAACTGTTCTTAACCATTCTTAACTGTTCTTAACCCACAGCACCACCTGCGTCTCCATTGCATAAGGTAGCTTCCTACATTTCCTAAAATGACTACCACAGCCTGCCCCAAAGCTGGCGCTCCCAGCTTTGGACTACAACTCCCATCAGCTGTGCTGGCTGCTGATGCTGGGAGTTGTAGTCCCAAATCCGCTGCTTCTGTTCTGGGTTGCTGAGAGGTCATCCTCTGCCAGATGGTGGGTTGAGCTGATGTTTTGCGTTCCAATTGTGATGGCCTGGGACTCGGGCTCGGACTTGGAACCAGAGGAGTCCCAGTCTGCACCAGATCCTTTGCCTCAGGCATCATCTGAACCAAGTCTGGGGCCTGATCCTGAAGAGCCCCAGTCTGCACAGGTTCCCCTGCAACAAGCACCAGCTGGGCTGAGTCAGGGGCCTGAGCCTGCCCTGGCTCCAGATGTGGGGATGACCTCATTGCCTTTGGCTGGGCCATCACTTACAGCTGCTCCACTACCGGTTGGGTCAGGAAAGGCTGAGGCGGCCCCTGGGTCCAGTAACCCACCGACATCTCCTGAGCTGCAGAGACTAAGGTCTGAGAGAAGGAGAAACCTGAGTACTCACAGAAGAAGAAGAGGAGAAGGAGGAGGAGTTTGGATTTGATATCCCGCTTTATCACTACCCAAAGGAGTCTCAAAGCGGCTAACATTCTCCTTTCCCTTCCTCCCCCACAACAAACACTCTGTGAGGTGAGTGGGGCTGAGAGACTTCAAAGAAGTGTGACTGGCCCAAGGTCACCCAGCAGCTGCAGGTGGAGGAGTGGAGACCCGAACCCGGTTCACCAGATTAGGAGTCTATCGCTCTTAATCACTACACCACACTGGCAGGAGTAGTGCTTGCCTTCGGGCGAGACAGGGAGGTGAGTCGCCGGGGGATCAGGACCGGCCGCTACCCCAACAAAGATAAAAGGCTGTCGGACCCCGCCCCAGGTTGCGGGAGCAACATTGCTGTATGCCAGATCCTGTACCTGTCCTTGCCTGGTTTCCTGCCTCGAATCCTGCCTTGGCCCTGTCGGACTGACTCCTAGCAGAACCTTTGGATTCTGGACCGATCCTGGACCGCGTTTCTCGGGTTACCCCCGGACCCAGCACACCATTGGTTGTTCCAACCACCTCTTGCACGTTTCTCAACTCGCTAGCACATCGCCTAGAGATTCAGGCGTCTCACTAAATAAGGAGACTAAACAGTAGGGAGAACCTTCTGACCCTGAGATCTGCTCAACCATGGAATGTTCTCCCTTGGGAGGTGATGGATTGTCCTTTATTGGACGTTTATAAGCAGAGGTTGGATGGCCACCTGTCAGGGATTCTTTAGTTATTGCAGGGGGTTGGACTGGATGATCTCTGGGGGTTCCTTCCAACTCTACAATTCTATACTTCCCTGTTGACTTGTGGGCGTTGCTTTGGAGCAATCCACCCAACCTCCCTGCCCCACAGCAAGAACTGCCTTGTGGTTGTTGTTGTCTAGTCGTTTAGTCGTGTCCGACTCTTTGTGACCCCCTGGACCAGAGCACGCCAGGCACTCCTGTCTTTCACTGCCTCCCGCAGTTTGGTCAAACACATGCTGGTCGCTTCGAGAACACTGTCCCACCATCTCGTCCTCTGTCGTCCCCTTCTCCTTGTGCCCTCCATCTTTCCCAGCATCAGGGTCTTTTCCAGGGAGTCTTCTCTTCTCATGAGGTAGCCAAAGTATTGGAGCCTCAGCTTCACGATCTGTCCTTCCAGTGAGCACTCAGGGCTGATTTCCTTAAGAATGGAGAGGTTTGATCTTCTTGCAGTCCATGGGACTCTCAAGAGTCTCCTCCAGCACCAGAATTCAAAAGCATCCATTCTTCGGTGAAGAAGGCTGATCGCCAAAGAATTGATGCCTCGTGGTTACAGACATTAAATTCAGAAGAGATTTTTTCATTTCTGGCATTCCATTTTCTTCTTAAAAAAAACAACAGTTAACATTTCTTCTGATTTTATTTTATTTTGCATAAAGTGCCATGGTCAGCAATCACCACCCCTCCCCTCCCCGCCCCACAGAAATCTCCCCTTCCAGTTTGCTCCCCGCAAATGATACAGCTCAATACAACGCAGAAATCAAACACTTAGGCAAGACTCAGATAGTAAATATCATACAAAGAGATTTCAAATGCCCTCTGGAAGAGGGTTGGGTTTGTTTTTCCAAAACTTTAAATATCTTTTGGGTTCCTCATTCAGCACAGGGCAGGCCATGGAAAAGGCTAAACAGTCCTGGTTGTGTTTTGCAATCCAGCCTTCCTTGCAGACTGGAAGCCACTGGCCGGCTAAAGAAGAAGAAATTTTCCTTGCCCAAGAGGGCGAGGGGGCAGATTTCGAGGTCGCATATTTGTCCCCCAGGCTCCCCCATTGAGAAAGTTGCTGAAAAAAATCCCACCAGAGGAATCAATAGAGGTTTGAGAGAGCAACCATTGCCTCGGTATTGAAAATAAACGTCCAGTCCTATTGCATCAGGAAAAGGAACGGTCCTTGTCATCTTGGTGTCCTAGTCCCAAGCTGAAAAGCAGGAAGAATCCAGCACATTTTTTGGGGGGAGGTTCCCCATCCTTTTAAAATTACAAAGCAAACAGTTCCAAAAAAGAGGAAAAGGAACCACGGGGAGAGAAAGAAAGATGGAAATTAAATAGATACATCTCAACATGCACAACGTCCATTTTCCCCACCCCACCCCTTTAGGAAAGCTATTTACATTATTATATCTACATATCAGCATTTCCACCGAAGGGGAACTTGCCGTTTTGTTTTTTTAGCAGCAGATGAGTGGGATCAAAAATCTCCCAGAGGCCCAAGAGTTAAAAGAGTCCCTTTGGCGGGGTGTGCGTTTGTAGTCTCCAGGGGTTTACCCGACTGGCTTTTCCTGCTTTTTCGAGGACAGAGTTCTTCCCCCTGTCCAAATCTGTAGGTTACAACCATAATGGCCCAGGCTGCATCCCTTGGCTAGGATGGGGCTAGCTTGGGCTATGCATAGGGCTCCCTGTATTTTTCCCTTAAATAAAATAATATCCACATGTCACCATCAAATTATGTGCCAACCAACGGGGAATCCTGCAGCTTGTATCAACGATGCAAATTTGTAGGGGAAAGGACATGGGGCTTCTCTAGATGCAAGTGTGTCTTTCAAACCCATAAGGCCTAGAAACCTGGCTTTCATAAGGGAACTGAGGTTCTTAAGAGGTTTAATTTGGTGCCCGTGGTTGATTTCTGTGCTTGTTTGGTCATGGAATACACACACGGGCTTGGCTGTCCAAATCGGTCGCCTTCCACCACCCTAAAGGCAAAGGGACCCCTGACCATTATGTCCAGTCGTGGCCGACTCTGGGGTTTTGGCGCTCATCTCGCTTTATTGGCCGAGGGAGCCGGCGTACAGCTTCCGGGTCATGCGGCCAGCATGACTAAGCCGCTTCTGGTGAACCAGAGCAGTGCACGGAAACGCTGTTTACCTTCCCGCCGGAGTGGTACCTATTTATCTACTTGCACTTTGACGTGCTTTCGAACTGCTAGGTTGGCAGGAGCAGGGACCGAACAACGGGAACTCACCCCATCACGGGGATTCGAACCGCCGACCTTCTGATCAGCAAGTCCTAGGCTCTGTGGTTTAACCTACAGCGCCACCCGCGTCCCTTTTGCCACCACCCTGTGTAGGGAATATATCTTCTAGCGGGAGAAGATATTCCCAGCTTTGCGCATCTGCCCCAGTTCTATATCAGGGGTGTCGAGAAGCCATTATCTGGATGAGCCCCGCAGTTTCAGAATCTGGATCTTTTATAAAAAGAAGTCAACAGCCGAAGCCCATTATTTCAGATATCCTCACGTATAAAAATATATGTCTACAGGTAGCAATACGGTTTGTGTGTGCCTCTATAATGCGACTGTTTTCCCCCCTCTCTCAATCCTGCTTCTCTCTAGCTACGTAAATATCCTATACAGAAGGACCCGGCATGTGTGTGGCAGGGCTTGGGGGACAAGGCTCAGGGTTCAAACACCTGTTTAAAGGGGTCGGATTCAGGAGGTTAGGAAAGATTCCCTTTCTCTTGCGGACCTGCTGTCAATCGGAGCAGGGGTCAAGAACCTGCGGCCATGCAGGTGGGGTTGGATGCTGAACTCTCACCGGCCCCAGGTGGAGTCTAATAATAATAATAATAATAATAATAATTTATTATTTATACCCCGCCCTTCTGGCCGGGCCTCCCCAGCCACTCTGGGTGGCTTCCAACAAAATATTAAAATACAGTAATGCATCAAACATTGAAAGCTTCCTTAAACAGGGCTGCCTTCAGATGTCTTCTTAAAGTCTGGTAGTTGTTGTTCTCTTTGACATCTGGTGGGAGGGCGTTCCACAGGGCGGGTGCCACCACCGAGAAGGCCCTCTGCCTAGTTCCCTGTAACTTCTCTTCTCGCAGGGAGGGAACCACCAGAAGGCCCTCGGAGCTGGACCTCAGTGTCTGGGCAGAAAGATGGGGGTGGAGACGCTCCTTCAGGTATACTGGGCCGTTTAGGGCTTTCAAGGTCAGCACCAACACTTTGAATTGTGCTCGGAAACGTACTGGGAGCCAATGTAGGTCTTTCAAGACTGGGGTTTGACATCATCTGGGCAACTGGAAGTTCTCCCCTCCCAGAGTCAGGACTTCTTTTCAGCTGGAACTTGCGGCACCTCTCAGGTGAACACCACTGTCATTCTAAGAGAAAGACAGAGGTGTTCACAGCGAGTTCCAGCACCTTTTTTTCTAGAAAAATAAGCACTGCCTGGAGTAGACATTACTAGACTGGCCAGCAGTCTGGCTATGTTTAAGGCAGTTGGTTTCATTTCTGTAAAGCTCTCATGTCAGCCTTCATCAACTGGGATGTTCCCCCATCCCAGATGTTTATGGACTCCAAATCCCATCTGTGTCATGGTCCTGTTGTGCATTGGAGACAAGAGTCTCTGAGATGTGCTCAGCATATGAAGTTGGTAGAGCATGAGGCCCTTAGTCACAAAACCAAGGGTCCAGATGTAGAACTAGAAGCAGCAATTTAAGACTGGAACCACAGCATCCGAAAGCTCTGCTTAAGGAGGCTGAAGCCAGCTGGTTCTCATCAATGCCTTCTCCTCTGCTTTCTTGAAGGCTGATCAGCTACAGGTGAAGTCACTCTGGCTTCTCCCCCTTCAGGCTGCTGTTCAACAGGCGAAGCTGACTGCTGGCCCCTGACCATCAGCCCATCAGGTTGGAGTCCTAAACATCTGGCGGACACCAGGTTGACGAAGGCTGGGTTCGCCCTGCTTGTGGGGCCATAAATGTGGCAAGCGCATGAAATGCTGGGTGGGGGTTCTGTAGCTGGGATTACTGCATTGCAGGCGGGGTTGGGCTGGATGACCTTGTGGTGTCCCTTTCAACTCTATGATTCTGCAACTCCCACCAGCCCCAGCATCAGGCCACATGGCTTGATGGGAACTGTGGTCCAAAACATCTGAACGGTACCAAGTTGGCGAAGGCTGTCTTACATAACACAGAGATTGGGGGCAGCTACCCTGGAACAAGTGGCTCCTATTGCAAAACCTAGAAAGGGCTTGCTCTGCCTGCCTGCAAAAAAACAGGCGATGGAGAATTATAGAACTGGGATCACATAGCAACTGGGATTACAGCCCTCTCCCCAGCAAGGAAATTCTGCAGGACTTTTGGCTAGCCAAAGCAGAGAGGGCAAATATTTCACAGCCTCGGGCTTCAGGTCCTAGGGGTGCCAGGGCTTTGCTGTGATTGACAGGGAAGTTCAGGCGGCACATCGATGCGACCGTCACACACACACACCTCTATCTTTCTCAACCTCCCCCTTCTCCACAGGTCCTGTTGAATCTAAGAAGTGCGACCTGCAGCAAAAAGTTGCAGCGTGACACGTTTTGCTCCGCATTCCTGTCGCCCCATTCCATTCCCCCCAGTGAGAATTTTGCAACCACATATATGATCTTCTCTGGGATATTTTGAGGGCGACCCCCCTCCCCAGATTTCTTTCCTTCTAACTTTTTAAAAAAATTACTATCTCTGGGGAACTTGGGGCTTCTTGAAGCCTGGCGATGGCTTCCTATTTGTGTGACGTTAGTTTGGGCTCCATCAAGACCCATCGTTTACAAGAGTTCACCTTGAGCATATCTGTTTCCTCCTGCTATCCAATTCGAACTAAAGAAACCCCTGTGTTGCAAAAGAGAACGTCAACAGTGTTTAGGAAACACGATGACCAAATACATACGTAATAATAATAATAATAATAATAATAATAATAATAATAATAATAATTTATAGACAATCTTTATAGAATTCCTTCAAACAATAACAAGTTCAAAATGAAATCTTAGTCACAAAGTCCCTGAAAACCTTTAAATGAAGTGAGGTGCCAAACTTTGTACGATGAAAGACAAGCTGTGAAGCTTTGTGTAGTCATGTGTAGCTGTGACATTACACTTTGTGTAGCTGTGAAGCTTTGTGTA
>JAXCMG010000110.1:478380-492620 GCA_034642415.1 Podarcis siculus
TGTGTAGCTGTGACATTACACTTTGTGTAGCTGTGAAGCTTTGTGTAATGTCCGACACTGAACAGAGATTCCGGATATTGACTGCTATTTCATAGATCTTCGTCAGCGTGGTGGGAGGATATAGAATTGCTTCATAAATCCATCTTATTTCGAATGAATATATGCAAATGAAAATATCAAACGCTGTGGAGCGTTCATCTCTGTTCAGTGCTGGACATTATAGTTGCTGAATACACAAAACTCCACAGCTTATCTTTCATCGTACAAAGTTTGGCACCTAGCTTCATTGAAAGGTTTCCAGAGACTTTGTGACTAAGATTTCATTTTGAACTTGTTATTGGTTGAAGGAATTCTATAAAGATTGTCTAGTACGTACGTATGGAGGGACGCAGGTGGCGCTGTGGGTTAAACCACAGAGCCTAGGGCTTGCCGATCAGAAGGTCGGCGGTTCGAATCCCCGCGACGGGGTGAGCTCCTGTTGCTCGGTCCCTGCTCCTGCCCACCTAGCAGTTCGAAAGCACAAAATGCAAGTAGATAAACAGGTACCACTCTGGCGGGAAGGTAAACGGCGTTTCTGTGCGCTGCTCTGGTTCGTCAGAAGCGGCTTAGTCATGCTGGCCACATGACCCGGAAGCTGTACGCCGGCTCCCTCGGCCAATAAAGTGAGATGAGCACCGCAACCCCAGAGTCGTCCACGACTGGACCTAATGATCAGGGGTCCCTTTACCTTTATTACGTATGTTGCCTAAACATTGTTGACATTCAATTCAAACTAAATGGATCTGTTCAGACGGCAAGGAGGATGCAGTCTGGTTTCTTGAATTAAAATGTGGGCGACCGTGTTTGGTGCAGAAGCACATAATTCTGTGGCCTGGGGACAGCAGACAGACCTGATCCATAGTCCTGGCAGAAGAACAGACTTACTAGATCAGACCAAAGACCCACAAAACCCAGAACCCTCTTTTCCACAGTGACCAAACTGATGTTTGCAACAAGGGATGAGAACCCAATCCCTCTTGCGTCATTGCTTGTCAAACGGTTAGAGTGTCAGACCAAGACCTGAGAGGGACCAGGGTTCGAATCACCACTCGGCCCTGAAGCTCACTGGGTAGTCAGTCCCTGCCTCTTATCCCACACTACCTCGCAAGGTTGTTGTGAGCCCAGCTTCGGCTGGGGAGGGCGGGATATAAATAAAATTTTATTATTATTATTAAATGAGGGGAGGGAGAGAACCACCCTGAGCTCCCTGGAGATAAAGCTGGGATATAGTTCAATGAAATAAATAACTTGGTTTTCCAGCAATTGGTAGTCAGAGGGATGCCCATCTCTTGAGACCAGAGGTAGCCGCCATTTTGTCCCACAAATTGTTTCTAGACTCCTTTTAGATCTGGTGGCAGATTTTCCACCCCGGGCGACGCCAAAATTTGGCACCCGGTGCAGACGAATGGTTTGTGCCCCCCCCCCCCCAGTCCTAAATGGAGGTGTCGGCCAACACATTTCTCAGATGACCAATCGGAAGGGTCCGTGCTGCCTGCCAGTCACAGGGCCTGATGCTGCTCCCATGGGGTTCCCAGTCTCTGGTCTCCATCCTCCCCTATATCGAATTGTGCTATTTAAAGAATAGCATCTGATTGCTTCCTGCCTCCCTTTGGTGACCTGCAAAAAAGGAAAATTCTGGGGGAATTTGCTGAAGGTTTCTATAGACAAGCAAGAGACCTTTTAGCATAAGACTAGGACTTCATACCACGAAAAAGAAAGGTTTTGTTCCTTAATAAAGGAGCCCTTTCATCGGGTGGAGGAGTTAAAGGCTTTTTTCGTTTCTTTTCTTAAAGAAAACTCTAGATTCTGTCTCGAAACACACACACAACCTCTCTCTGCTGGTGGTTCAGCTGCAACCTCCAAATTTTGCCAGTTGCCATGGAAATCAACAAGAGATAATGTTATATATATGTACACAGGATTTTTTTTAAAAAAGGGGGGAAGAGGTCAAATTTTCTTTTCTCTCAAAATGCAGGCTAATCGTGTGTCTGTGTATGAGAACTTTGTTTTATTTTATATTGTGTTTTTATGTTGCGAGTCGCCCTGAGTTCTGCGGATGAAGGACAGTATACAATTTTTAATAATAATAGGCATGCAAAAAGTCCCAGCTTTGGTCCTCTACAGAGATTCCCTGACTGAGCCCCTGCTGGACCGTGAAGGACAATATTGGGCCAGCTCAGCCTCCGCCAACCTGGTGCCCTCCAGATCTTTGGCAGCTGCAAAACATCTGGAGTGCGTCAAGTTGGGCAAAGGCTGAGCCTGACTCGGCTAGCTGGACCAGTTGCCCGAGTCCTTGCAAGGCGGCTTCCTCTGTTCAACTACAATTCCCAGGGTTCCTTGGGGCAGGAGCTACAGGTGACCAGGTGCCACACACAAATTGGGTTCCTGGGTCTGTATTTAGGCAGCAGATGAGAACATCTGGACCTGTCTGCTTCTTCCCATCCCGGTTGCCATGATGCTGTTGCTACGTGGGATGAGAAGCTAACAAAAAGGCTGGTCACCTGACCAGGGGCTGGGAGACGGGCAGGCCAACCGGCCAATCCAGGCCATTCTTGCTACCAGGGCACCCGACCCCTGTGTTTCCTTATAAGGGGGCTCTGTGGAGAGACAGGGTGGCCTAGTGGTTAGAGCTTTGGCTAAGGACCTGGAGAGACGCAGGTTCGAATTCACACTCAACCACGAAGCTGGGTGACGCTTGCCGCTGCTCAGGCTCGCCTACTTTGCAGGGTTGTTGTGGTGACGAATTGGGGAGGGGGTGAAGAGCTATGTGTGCCCCCTTTGGAGGAAAAGGTATAAACCTCATACATATCTCAATGCTTGCTGCTGCCTGAAATGGCAGTTTGGGAGGGGGGCAAGCCTCCATCTTGGAGCCCGAAGGCACTGATTGGGAGTGGGGAGAATATAATAATATAATAATTAATAATAATTTGTTATTTATACCCCGCCCATCTGGCTGGGCTTCCCCAGCCACTCTGGGGGGCTTCCAACAAAATATTAAAATACCGTAATACATCAGACATTAAAAGCTTCCCTAAACAGGGCTGCCTTCAGATGTCTTCTAAAAGTTTGGTAGAATAATAATATGAGGGGTCCACTTGCAAATTGGGGAGCAACTGAGGTTCAGCGAGAGAAAAGGCAGACCATCTGCTGCCATGTTATCTTGTCTACTGTCTTTTGGGTTGGAGAAGACCAGGCTGGTTAATACTGGCTATAAATAATACCCTTGGGGTGTCAGTTCTGTTCCTGATCTCCACATCAACATCCCATGAAGGTCAGGCAACAGACAGTGTGAACTGGCCAATGCCACTGTGACTTTCTTCCAACTATATCTTATGCCAGCCTTTGCCAAACGGGCTGCTTCGAACTATAACACCCATGATGATCTGCTCACCTGCTTGGCAATTTCCGTGAGGATTCCATCAGGGCAAACCCAAACACAGCCTGTTGTCAAATTTCTCAAACGGCAGGCAAATAACAAAGGGAATCTGCCCTGCTGACTTCTTCCACTTATCCATCAGGCTAACTATCTGCATCCCAGCTAGTTGTTACAAAAACTGGTTGCCGGAATGAGCTTTTTTTCTTCCTCCTCCCTCCTCCTCCTTCAACTTTTTCCTTTTGTGCTGTGTCTGTCAGACTATAAGCTTGCAGAAAGGACTGGTTTTTTAAAAATCTCCCTGTAAACATCGTTCTCTCCCTAGGGAACGGCAGCCCTGTGATGGCCAGCAGGGAATTTCCAACAGCTTCATAAAACTAAGTTTCCCAGGGGTCGTTTGGGGAAGAAGCAACCGCTAAACGGGTTCGAAACTGGTGTGGCCTTGCATGCACACCCAGGGAATCTACACTTCCATGTGGAAATAGCAGGAAATGTCCAAGCTATTGCCAGAGGCAGATATAAGTCAGAGCAACTGGTTTCACAGCACAGCAAGTATGACATAGTGAATTGAGCAAAAGGGAAGGTGAGAGGCTTGAATGGGTACCAATTTTTGGCCTTGCACACAGCATCACTAAAATTTGAAAGACCGAAGTCGTCCCCCCGTAAATGTACAACCCAACAAAGGCACACTGACCCTCAGCGCATTGCAAAGGATCTTGGGGTGCATTTGCGGGATCCCACACTGCTTCTCTGGCATCCCCAATAATACTGCGGCCTGTGAGCGATCGCTTTGGTCATCTGTGTGGTCATCCCAGCTGAGACAACACATCCTAAGGTAAAGGTAAAGGGACCCCTGACCATTAGGTCCAGTTGTGGCCGACTCTGGGGTTGCGGCGCTCATCTCGCTTTATTGGCTGAGGGAGCCGGCGTACAGCTTCCGGGTCATGTGGCCAGCAGGACTAAGCCGCTTCTGGCGAACCAGAGCAGCACACGGAAACGCCGTTTACCTTCCCGCCGGAGCGGTACCTATTTATCTACTTGCACTTTGATGTGCTTTCGAACTGCTAGGTTGGCAGGAGCAGGGACCGAGGAACAGGAGCTCACCCCGTCACGGGGATTTGAACCGCCGACCTTCTGATCGGCAAGCCCTAGGCTCTGTGGTTTAACCCACAGCGCCACCCGCGTCCCATACAACACATCCTAGAAGGCTTTAAAAGAGGGCTGGACCAAATCACAGGAAGAGGAGAGGGCTATCGACAGCTACTAGACTCAGCCCCCAGAGGCAGCAATGATTCTGAATACCAGGTGCTAGGAACCGCAGGAAGGGAGATCGCTCCTGTGTTCGAATCCTGATCACAGGCTTCCCACAGGCATCTGGGAGAACAGGATACTGGACTAAATACGCCATTGGTCTGATCCAGCAAGCTCTCCTTGGGTACTCACCCTACTTTGCAAATAATTCTGCCCTTAATTAAGGGCCCCCTGCATAAACTGCCAGTACAAGGGACTCCACTGGGACCCCCCTGTGAGGGTTAGGGGACCGTGACCCTTGCTGTGGTTGCAATCCAGATTCAGGGCCTGGAGTTTGTAGTTTTCAGGGCAAAGGAGGGGTCCCATGGACACATGAGAGGCCTCCTCTTTTTGCAATGCAAGGTGCGAGCACAGGGGGCTCAGTTCTGGATCTGCAGTGGGTCCTGTTCCCCTTGTGTTGAGACCCTGATCCTGATCAGACCCTATTGGCAGTCTTCGTGGGGGGGGGAGGGGAGACAGTGACCCTGAACTTAAGAAGCAGATTGATGCAGATCAGGTGATGTGCAGTGCAGCCCTTACTCAGAATTCATTGTGTGGCTCCTCAATTTCCCTACCTCTTTCCTCCCCTGCTCCCCACCACAGAACTAAACCCCAAAGAGTAGCCAAAGCCCAAGGGTCAGGCCTGCGTCTTCCACTCCTGCCTCGAAGGAACCCTTTCCCCATCCTTTTGTGCAAGCAACACACCCGATTCGACTCCAGGAGGGCAAGAGAGGGCATTCTAATGAGGACGGGAGAATTCTAGCAGCGGTTGCAAACGGACTTGGTGCTGAGGGCAGTGCTGAGAGCTGAGCAAGGGCAGCAGGACCCCCAGAGCCAAAAAAAGGGGTCTGGAAATGCAGGGGAAGGAGCTAGCCTCGTTAAAAAAATAAAAATAAACGAAGTACAAATGGTGGCACCTCCACACTTAATTAGTCCCCAAGGCGGACGGGCAGATCTGCAGACTCGCTTCTCCCTGTGTGTTCGCCTCTTAGACCCAACCCAATTTTCAAAAAATATTTTCCTGCTCCCCAGATCTTTCCGCTCACCCCCCCCAAGCTTTTTGGGAAGTTCAAAAAAAAAATCAGAATAAATGACACCAAAAGGGGTGTAGGAAACCCCTTCTGGCCTTTTCAAAAAACAGTGGCAGAGGTCCAGATACCTTTGTCGGTTCCTTCCTCGTTGGCTTTATATTAAAAAGAAAAAAAAGCTCTGACAGACAGACAGACGGATAGATTTCTGAGCATTCCACCTCCACCCACCTCGTCCAACACCTTCCATGAGCCCGTCTGACTCACTGCAGCAAGCAGAGAAAGCAGTTGTCTGTTTTGGCAAAGGCCTGGCCTCAGAAGGAGGCCTCCGGGCCACCAAGCATCCGTTGCCCTCCAGGGACCAGGAAGGAACAGGTGAATCCGGCCAGGTCCCTGGTCCTCGCCAGGAGAACCAGTCACCGGTCCAGGATGCGAGCAAAGTCTTCCCTCTTGGCGTTGCCCTCGTTCTTGAGGTCGGCGAAGACCTGGGTGAAGTAGTGGGGGTCGGCGTTGATCCGAAGCATCTTGGCGCTCATGGCGTTGATGATGCGCAGGCAGCGGTTCCAGAAGACATCTTTGGAGGCTTCCACCAAGAAGGGCTTCAGAGGGTAGGAGATCTCGTTGCCCATGTAGGAGTAGGAAAGGTAGAGGCAGGTGAGAAGGGCAGCCTGCAATTCGTGCTCACTGGCCACCGCGTCCCCATCAATCATCTCGCGGCACAGCAGGTAGACGAAGACCACGTTGGCCGGGGTGACGAAGGCCTGGTCTTGCCAACCCTGCAACAGCAGGGAGCGGTCCACGCTGCGGAGCCACAGGATGGGCTCGGTGGGCGACAGGTGCTTCAGGCGGAAGCAGCGGCGGCACAGGAACTCACCCAGGCACTTCAGCAACTCGCTGGTGGATGCCTGGACAATCACCCGCCGGGGGGACGATGCGGTGCCTCCGCCCAGCACGCCGGGCTTGAGCGTGCCAGAGGAGCGCTTGGAGCTGAGAGGTGCCAGCGGCGGCTCAGCCCCGTCGAAGCTGGCGAGGTTGGCGCAGGAGAGGGACTTCTTGACGTTTTCGTGGTTCAGCTGGGCCACGTCCTTGGCGTGGCCGTAGTTGCCATTGTTCTTCGACGGGCCCTTGCTGCCGCCCCCGCCGCCCCGCGACCCCTTTTTCTTGGTCGAAGCCACTAGCCGCTTCCAGGTCAAGGCCGGGATGAACATGGAGTGTCTCTTGAGCCCCTTCTCGGCCTTCTGCCCGCCGCCCCCGCCGCTGCCCTTGGCACCCGCCAGGCCGGGGTAGTGCGCCAGCGAGCTGGAGGAGCCGTCGTCGTAAAGGCTGGTTTTCCGCAGGCCCGGAGACAGGGACAGCACGGTCCCCATGGCGTCAGAGGGAAGGGAAGGGGAAAGAGGGGGCGCTGGGATGGAGCGGGCGGGCGAGGGGCTGAGTCAAAGCACCCCAGGCCCGCTACGAGTGACCACCAGCAGGAGCCCAGGCCTCATGGCCGGATTCTGCCTCGGTGGGGTGTTCTCGCCTGGCCTGGCCCCTGGAAGCAAAGTCACCTCCTGCCTTGCAAATGATGGGCTGCCAGACCAACGTGGCCAAACACAAGACTTATCGGTGTTGCACCAGCGTCGTGCCCTCAGAGCCTGTGGCGCTTCTCATCCTGCAACTGCTGCTCCAGTCCACCCATTTGCAAACTTGCACGCTCGGCTTCCAGTGCGCACCTTTCCTGCGTCCTGGGAAGAATTCCGGGTTTTGCAACTCAGTTTCCAGCCGCTGCAAAAAGCGCCGGCGCTCCTTTGGCGGCCAGGCGGATTGCAAAGCTTGCAGGTGTCGTGTGTGTGAGGGAGGGGGTCCTCCTGCCCCCCCCCCCAGATGGGGGAAATCCTTGCTGGTCAAAGCTGCTGGTTGGAGACAGGGGGCGCGCAGACGTCCCCAAGCGTTGCTGCGGAAAGGTTCTGTTGCAAAACCCCACCTGCAACTGGGGAATGGATTCCCTTCCCCCCACCCCCACTGACCTCTTTTTTTAAAAACCTAGATCCTGTTCGATCGGTCCCCAGACGGACTCCTCCCGCCTCCGCCGGGGGGCGCCATGCCGTTTTCCTTCTCGTTAGTCCCTGGAAGAAGGCGCTTCTGCTGCACCCCTGGGGCTGCGTGTGGGGTGCGGCTGGATCCCCGTTTTCCCCCCCTCGTCTTCCTTGCAAACGGTGGATGGGGCCCCCAGGGCGGTCAGATCCTGCGCTCTCCCGACCACCACGATGCTGCTGCTGCCGCAATCGCGCCCGGCCGCCCCCTCTCCGGTGCCATCCAAGGGGAGCGATGGGGCTCTTGTGGGGCGGAGAGGAAAATCCGGATTTCCCCCAGGAGAGCTGCTGCTGGTGGTGGTGGGGTTTAAGGGGGGGGGGGTGAGGAGCGTGCAGATGCGCAGAGCCTCCGCCGCAGGAAGGATGCTGAGAGCCAAACGCCGCTTAGAAAGGAGATCGAGCTGTGCAAGCCGGGATCCTCTTCCAGCAGTGCGGATGGTCCGTGTTATTTTGGGGATGCGGGGCTGCGGAGCCTGGATGCGACCGATCTCCCTCCGGGGCTCCTCGCCGGCGGCTGCCTTTGGACTCGCCGCCTGTCTGGCAGCGTCGGATGGGGATGAAGCAATGAGATGCAAAAGGGGGGGGGGAGAGGAGGGAGGGAAAAGGAGGAGGAGGAGGAGGAGAGGGATGGTCCAGGGATGCTGAGCGCCCAGGATGCCAAAGAGGATGGAGGGAGCCTCGTCTCTCGGGCTCCCCCCGCTGGCCCACCGAGGGAATTGCAAGGGAGCAGCCCGGAATGCCGAGTCACAGCGCCGGCCCGTCCCTCTTAGAATGACAGGGGCACCCCAGGGGTCATCTAGTCCAACCCTCTGCAACGCAGGAATCTCAGCTGAATGATAATGGAATTATAGAGTTGGAAGGGACCGCTAAGGGTCATCTAGTCCAACCCTCTGCAACGCAGGAATCTCAGCTGAATGATAATGGAATTATAGAGTTGGAAGGGACCTCTAAGGGTCATCTAGTCCAACCCTCTGCAATGCAGGAATCTCAGCTGAATGATAATGGAATTATAGAGTTGGAAGGTACCTCTAAGGGTCATCTAGTCCAACCCCTTGCAATACAGGAATCTCAACGCAAGCATCCGTGTCGGATGGCTGCTTAATAATAATAATTATTATTATAATTTATTATTTGTACCCCGCCCATCTGGCTGGGTTTCCCCAGCCACTCTGGGCGGCTTCCAACAGAGTGTAAAAATACATCAAAATGTCACACATTAAAAGCTTCCCTAAACAGGGCTGCCTTCAGATGTCTTCTAAAAGTCTGGTAGTTGTTTTTCTCTTTGACATCTGCTGGGAGGGCGTTCCACAGGGCGGGTGCCACCACCGAGAAGGCCCTCTGACTGGTTCCCTGCAGCTTTGCTTCTCGCAATGAGGGAACCACCTGAAGCCCCTCAGAGCTGGACCGCAGTGTCCAGGCTGAACAATGGAGGTGGAGACACTCCTTCAGGTCTATTGGGCCTTTGAGGCCCTTTACGGCTTTCAAGGTCAGCACCAACACTTTGCATTGTGCTGGGAAATAGACTGGGAGCCAATGTAGGTCTTTCAAGACCAGTGTTATGTGGCCTTGGCGGCCACTCCCAGTCTCCAGTCTACCTGCCACATTCTGGATTAGTTGTAGTTTCCGAGTCACCTTCAAAGGTAGCCCCACATAGAGCACATGGCAGTAGTCCAAGCAGTAGATAACCAGAGCATGCACCACTCTGGCAAGACAGTCTGTGGGCAGAGAGGGTCTCAGCCTGCGTACCAGATGGAGCTGGTAAACAGCTGCCCTGGACACAGAATTGGCCTGTGCCTCCATGGACAGCTGTGAGTCCCGAAAACCTCCAGCGAAGGGGAGTCTGCCACCTCCCAAGGGAGTCCTTCCATGCCACTGCCTTAGCTGGCACTGGGCTGCCCAAGAGGCAGTCTGAGCATGTGCAGAGTTCATTTTTGGGACACGCGTCCTGTGCTGCTGCAGGGGGCGCCGCAACAATGCTGTAGAACGGAGCAAGAGAGATGGGGAGGCGCCAAATTTTTGTGCTGTCCAGGGCGCGGCTGGAATTTGAAAACCCAAAGCCTGCGAGTAGTGTGCGCATCGGGCAGAGCTTTCCAAACTTTTCATGTTGGTGGCACACTTTTTAGACATGCGTCATTTCACGACACAGTAACTCAGTTTTACTAGGAAACCGGAGGTTAAACTAACCCCTTTACAGCCCCAGGAGGAGCGCTGGGAGCGTTCGTGCGATACACCTGCACACTGTAGCCAACACACTAACGTGCTATGACACACAGTTTGGAAAGTTCTGGCTTAAGGCAAAGCAGGGAGACACAGTGCAGTGATTGGAGTAAAGGTAAAGGTAAAGGGACCCCTGACCATTAGGTCCAGTCGTGGCTGACTCTGGGGTTGCGGCGCTCATCTCACTTTACTGGCCGAGGGAGCCGGCGTACAGCTTCCGGGTCATGTGGCCAGCAGGACTAAGCCACTTCTGGCCAACCAGAGCAGCGCACGGAAACGCCGTTTACCTTCCCGCCGGAATGGTACCTATTTATCTACTTGCACTTTGACGTGCTTTCGAACTGCTAGGTTGGCAGGAGCAGGGACCGAGCAACGGGAGCTCAGCCCGTCATGGGGATTTGAACTGCCAACCTTCTGATCAGCAAGCCCTAGGCTCTGTGGTTTAACCCACAGCACCACCCGCGTCCCTAGTGATTGGAGTGCCAGACTAGAATTGTAGAGAATTGCTGAAAAAAATGTTTTCAGCAGACACCAAAAAGAGTGCATCTGCCTGATGTCAACAGGCAGGGAGTTCCACCGTTTTCCAGTGATGATGATGATTTATTATTTATACCCTGCCCATCTGGCTGGGCTTCCCCAGCCACTCTGGCTGGCTTCCAACAAAATATTAAAATACAGTGGTACCTCGGGTTACATCACTTCAGGTTACGCTTCAGGTTACAGACTCCGCTAACCCAGAAATATTACCTCGGGTTAGGAACTTTGCTTCAGGATAAGAACAGAAATTGTGCTCCAGCGGTGCGGCAGCAGCAGGAGGCCCCATTAGCTAAAGTGGTGCTTCAGGTTAAGAACAGTTTCAGGTTAAGAACCGACCTCCGGAACGAATTAAGTTCTTAACCTGACGTACCAGTAATGCACGATGTAATGTTCTTAACCTGACGTACAGTAATGCATCAAACATTAAGAGCTTCCCTAAACAGGGCAGCCTTCAGATGTCTTCTAAAAGTCTGGCAGTTGTTGTTCTCTTTGACATCTGGTGGAAGGGCGTTCCACAGGGTGGGCGCCACCACTGAGAAGGCCCTCTGCCTGGTTCCCTGTAACTTGGTTGTGTTCATAAACTCCCTGCAAAACAATTGGTCTGAATGTTCAACAACCAGGTTGTCTGGAAGCGACCTGGGTATAAATGGAACGTTTAAACCTTCTTCAGCCTCCTTCTTTCCAGCCCTGGATGATCTATTCTAGAAGGATCAGCACCAGGAAGGTGATATTTGGAAGTAATTAACTCTTTTTGGGGAGGAGGGGGGGAAAACTCCTCTTCCGCAGTAAAAATAGGCTCCTGCCTTCTGCTTGATTTTTCTATTTTGGTGGCGTCTTTGTCAGCCAGGAGAAGAAAGGGGAGGGAAGGAGCTGACGATATAAACAAGAAAACAAGCCCTTTTCCTTTTAATGTTAAAAGAGACGGTATATATCTAAAAGAGGACATTTCAGGACTAGGAGCGAGTTGCATAATCGCATGTGGGCTGGCCATATGAGGGATAATTGCATGGGAGGAAGAGAGGGAGAGCAGCGAAGAGTCCTAAACAGCTGCTCCTGAGCCATTTTTGGAGGATGTATCGGTGAGAAAGGGCAAAGGTGATGGGCGGGCGAAGGGGGCAAGAGAATCAATAGGGGGAGAGGGTCCTACAAAACAAATTGGCAAATTGAGAAGTGCTGCAAGATCCCTTTGTGACAGTCGAAGCCAAGCCCCCTTGCAGCCTCCATACCGTCTAAGATTATAACAGCCTTTTCAGATTATGTAATAATCTTACACTTATATGACAACAGTGATGGGGTTCATTGCAACAATCAAGGCAAAGCTCCATGTTCAGCTAGATCTTCCATTTTCTCTGTATGTACATAGATGGGCAAATCATGATTGTGGTCTACGGTAAAGGGTGGTATACAAATTTAGAAAATAATAATAATGGTGATGATTTTCACTGCTCCCATATCTTCTTTCAGAGGGACGTAAATTGTGTTTTCAGTGCTGTTTATCCATTTATTTATTGCATTTATAGTTTTACGTGGGGCTACCTTTGAAAGTAAGGGATGCGGGTGGCGCTGTGGGTTAAACCACTGAGCCTAGGACTTGCTGATCAGAAGGTCAGCGGTTCGAATCCCCGCGATGGGGTGAGCTCCCGTTGCTCAGTCCCTGCTCCTGCCCAACTAGCAGTTCGAAAGCATGTCAAAGTGCAAGTAGATCAATAGGTACCGCTCCGGCGGGAAGGTAAACGGCGTTTCCGTGCGCTGCTTTGGTTCGCCAGAAGTGGCTTAGTCATGCTGGCCACATGACCTGGAAGCTGTATGCTGGCTCCCTCGGCCAATAAAGCGAGATGAGCGTCGCAACCCCAGAGTCGGACACGACTGGACCTAATGGTCAGGGGTCCCTTTACCTTTACCTTTGAAGGTGACTTGGAAACTGCATTTAATCCAGAATGCAGCAGCTAGACTGGTGACTGGGTGTGGCTGCCGAGACCACATAACACCGGTCCCGAAACATTGGTTCCCAGTACGTTTCCGAGCACAATTCAAAGTGTTGGTGCTGACCTTTAAAGCCCTAAACGGCCTCGGTCCTGTATACCTGAAGGAGCGTCTCCACCCCCATCGTTCAGCCCGGACACTGAGGTCCAGCTCCGAGGGTCTTCTGGCGGTTCCCTCACCGTGAGAAGTGAGGTTACAGGGAACCAGGCAGAGGGCCTTCTGAGTAGTGGCACCTGCCCCGTGGAACGCCCTCCCAGCAGAGGTCAATAAACAACTATTATACTTTTAAAAGACAACTGAAGGCTGCCCTGTTTAGGGAAGTTTTTAATGTCTGATGCTGTATTGTTTTTAATATTCGGTTAGAAGCTGCCCAGAGTGGCTGGGGAAGAAATAATAAATTATTATTATTATTATTTTATATCCTACCCTAGCAATAGCGGGTCCTATCAGGCGGTTTCTGCACATGCTGTAGATGGACGTGAGGGCCAGATGGGGCTTGTCAATCTGGGAAGCGAGCCCCTCTAGGAGAAGGAAGACTCTGATCCTGAACCTCCACAGCCTTGTGGCTATATACTTGTTTGGGAGTAAACCCCCAAGGAAAAATCTATAGCCACTGCCTTGAGGGATATATTTGGGAGAAGAAAAGGCTCCGAAGTAAACCCTACGCAAATCTGGAATGGAGTCCCTAAAATGGTTACCGTATTTTTTTGCTCTATAAGACTCTCTTTTTCCCTCCTAAAAAGTAAGGGGAAATGTGTGTGCGCCTTATGGAGCGAATGGAGGCTGCACAGCTATCACAGAAGCCAGAACAGCAAGAGGGATTGCTGCTTTTGCTGCGCAGTGATCCCTCTTGTTGTTCTGGCTTCTGGTTTTCCTCCTCCAAAAACTAGGTGCGTCTTATGGTCTGGTGCGTCTTATAGAGCGAAAAATACGGTAGATGGTGCCTTGCGTGCCTCCTTCCGGCAATTTCTGCAGCCAAGCCGGTGTCAAACGTCTTGCTCTGCTTTGGACCCCATCAGTGAGGCTGAGAGGGGGGGTCTTGTCATCTGGGCAGCCCAGGACCTCCAGACACACCGGCCAGGCTTGTGCCCCAGGGATGGTCACTTCGGTGCTGCTAACACAGCAAAAACAACACAGGAGGCAGCAGTTACCAGTTTGACCCCTTGTAGGCGCACTCCATTGTCTCTTGAGACAGATGGTTGCCCATGAATCCTACACTTTTCTCCAAGGGGCTCAAGGTGGCGTACATGGATCTCCCCCTCATCATTTTAACAATAATAATAATGTATTATTTATACCCCGCCCATCTGGCGGGGTTTCCTCAGCCACTTTAATCCCCCCAACATCGCTGTCAGGTAGGTGAGGCACATTGACTGGCCCAGGGAGCTTCCTGGCTGAGACTGAAACTGGTCTTTCCCAGTTTCTAGCCCGGGGGCTAGATCCGGCCCAATCACCTTCTAAATCAAGCCCATGGATGGTCCGGGAATCAGCATGTTTTTACATGAGTAGCATCTTAAAAAGCAGAGACATCACCTTGCCAACAAAGGTCCGTATTGTTAAAGCGATGGTTTTCTCAGTAGTGATGTATGGAAGTGGGAGCTGGACCATCAAGAAGGCTGATCGCCAAAGAATTGATGCTTTTGAATTCTGGTGCTGGAGGAGACTCTTGAGAGTCCCATGGACTGCAAGAAGATCAAACCG
>JAXCMG010000110.1:513813-621641 GCA_034642415.1 Podarcis siculus
CCCCCCTGCATTCGCTCCATAGGACGCACAGACTTTCCCCCTTAGTTTTTAAGAGGGATGAAGTGTGTCATATGGAGCGAAAAACACGGTAAATCTCTCAACCGTCAGAGCAATTGGGTACTTGGTCAATTTTCATTGGGGAACAGGTCCCTGGACATTTCTGGAAAGATGGCCTGTTTCGCCTTTAGGACCACAATTTTGAGGAGGAACGTTGAGTTAAATTCTTCAGGGAAACAATTTTTTATTTGGCAGAATGCCTGGTTTCAATAATCATGTTAACTGGGCAAAGTGTTTTTATTCTGTTGGATGTATCTTGCTCTGTTACGGCTTTTCGGCTGTGCAAATGAATAATAAAATACTCTCCGTAGTAGTAGGCAGGGGGAGAATGCCTGGGGAGCCGCTGCCTATTGGACGATGCCGCCACTCACCCTTTCCCTCTCTCCTCCCCCAGGTGCGTTGCATTCCATGCTCGGAGCAATGGACAAAAGGGTATCCGAGGAGGTAAGGCTTTGGGCTTTCAGTTAATAGCATCAAAGGCACCTCCAATTAGTATTTTGGGGCTTTAAAAAAATAACCCAGTTTTTTAAAGAGCTTAGTTAAAAGTCTCACCATCGTCAGCAGGGTTGCTTCCTATGACCCCGCTGCATGTGGCAGTGCATTTATTTGCTTATTTATGTACGGTAATTTATTATTTTGCCTTCTTTGTTGTTGTGCCTCTTTTGTAAACCACTTTGATTTTCTACAAGCAAACGGTATATATATATTTTTTTTGAGAGAGAAATTCAGTCTGTGTGCCTTTGGGCTGATCTTCCTCAGGGGGTCTTCTAGCTGGGCTTGTTGAAAATGCAACTCTCCCCCCCCCCAAAAAACCCCATTCTGTCTTGCAGGGCATGAAGGTCTCCTGCACCCATTTCCAGTGTGCGGCTGGGGCGTTCGCTTACCTCCGGGACCACTTCCCTCATTCCTACAGCGTAGACATGAGCCATCAGATCCTTAACCTCAATATCAACCTCATGCTGGTAAGAGCTGGGGGTGGAGTGAGGGGAAGTTCCTCTGGCCTGCTCTGCCCCTTGGCGAAGGTGCTGAGAACGGAAGGGGAGCCAAAGGGCCAACTAGTCCACTTGCAGTGGGCAACCAGAAGCCCTAATAGGAAACCAGCAATCAGGATTCGAACACAAGACCCTCTCTCTCCCCCTCATGTGGCTTCCACTAACTGGTACCCAGAAGCACTTACTGCCTCCAATTTCTGGAGGGTAGAGCCAAGCCATCGTGGCTAGTGGCCATGGACAGCTCTCTCCTCCCTGTATTTCCAAAGCAGAGGGCAGGACAGAGCGATTCATTGTTGTAACTGGGCTGGACGATTTTAAAACGTGCTTCCTAGAGGTGATCTCCGCTCATGCGACAGTAGGTGCAGTGGACTGCTCTCTTGAGGTCACCTCCAGCCTTGCATCCAAGGCTATAGAACACTGTAACTGAGAGCATCTTGTATGCCCCACCCACAGAGGACCTTAAGGTCCATGAATAACCATAGTTTAGAGGTCCCAGGCCCTAAGGAAGTCAGATTATCCTCCACCAGGGCCTTCTCAGTGATGGCTCCGACCTGGTGGAATGCTCTTCTCCATGAGACCAGGGCCCTGCAGGATTTAACTTCCTTTCGCAGGGCCTGTAAGACAGAGCTATTCCGCCTGTTTTTGAATTTGAACTTAGCCTGGTCTTTTATTCCCCTTCCTTCCCTCCCTCTCCCCTTTTTATGAAGATTACCCACTCTGGGATCCCACAGCTAATTCTCTCTTGGTCTCCTTGCTGGCCCAAATAGGACTAATTTAGCCAGCTAGCCCTGGTGATCATCTGATGTTTATTGGATGGATTTCCCCCCAAATTGATTTTTGAATTCTGAATTTATTGTTATTCACGTCTTATACTGTATTTTATGCTGTTTTTCGTTGCATCAATTACCATATTTTTCGCCCTATAGGACGCACCGTCCCATAAGGCGCACCTAGTTTTTTGGGGGGGAAATAAAGGGGGAAAAAATTATTTCCCCCCCAGGCACGGGGCTGGGGCGGGGGAAGCCCGAGCTTCCCCCAACCCCAGCCCCCAGAACAGGCAACTCTCCGCAAGCTGTGGGATCCCAGCGCCGGGCTCCCACGGCTTGCGGAGAGCTGCGCAAAGCCTGGAGAGCGAGAGGGGTCGCTGCGCACCAACCACTCTCGCTCTCCAGGCTACAGCGAAAGCCTGCATTCGCCCCATAGGATGCACACACATTTCCCCTTCATTTTTGGAGGGGAAAAAGTGCCTCCTATAGGGCGAAAAATACGGTAAGTGATTTAAATTTGTTGTTAGCCACCCTGAGCCCGGTTTTCTGAACCGGGAAGGGCGGCGTATAAATAAAAAATTATTCTTATTCTTATTATTTATTTCTTCGTCGCCTGCATGTCTAAAGGGCCAGGCCCAGGAGTGCCTTCTGGAGAAGTCAATGCTGGACAACCGGAAGAGCTTCCTTGTGGCCAGGATCAGCGCCCAGGTGAGCAGTTTGGGGAGCCTTGAACTTGGGTGACCAGTGCCTGAACAGTGGCCTCCCCCTGAGCCTGGGGCAGGTTAGGGCCTTCCTCTAAAGCAGCCAGGTGCATTTTTTTTGTGTGTAGTTAGGTTTGCTTGACAGGGCTGTCCCACATGCCCTCCCCGATGGAGCTGTAGGGTTAGAAGAGACCCCCAAAGGCCATCTAGCTGAACCCCTTGCAATGCAGGAATCCCAGCTCAAGAATCCCTGACAGATGGTCATCCAAATTCTGCATAAAAACCTCCAGTGAAGGAGAGTCCACTTGCCTTTAGAAAGTTCTTCCAAATGTTCGGTTGGGTTCTCCTTTCTTGTGATACACATCTGTCGGTTCGGCTCCTGCAGTGGGGGAAATTTGTCAGCGTCTAAAGCAGCAGTCACTCAGAACCTTTCCTGCTCTTCCAAATTCCCCTCCCAAGGTGGTGGATTACTACAAAGAAGCGTGTCGAGCTTTGGAGAACTCTGAAACAGCCTCCCTGCTGGGAAAGATTCAGAAGGACTGGAAGAAGCTGGTGCAGATGAAGATCTACTATTTCGCTGCCGTGGCCCATGTGAGTATCCCGGGCGGACCCTGCTCCGGTGAGCTGGGCTTCACCCAGCATGACCTCCCCACACTTCATCCTTTGGTTAGGTAAAGGTAAAGGGACCCCTGACCATTAGGTCCAGTCGTGACTGACTCTGGGGTTGCGGCGCTCATCTCGCTTTACTGGCCGAGGGAGCCGGCGTACAGCTTCTGGGTCATGTGGCCAGCATGACTAAGCTGCTTCTGGCGAACCAGAGCAGCGCACGGAAACGCCGTTTACCTTCCTGCCGAAGTGGTACCTATTTATCTACTTGCACTGGTGTGATTTCGAACTGCTAGGTAGCAGGAGCAGGGACCGAGCAACGGGAGCTCACCCCGTCGCGGGGATTCGAACCGCCGACCTTCTGATCGGCAAGTCCTAGGCTCTGTGGTTTAACCCACAGCGCCACCCGAATCCCTTGGTTAGATAAGATAAGATAAGATAAGATAAGATAAAACTTTATTCGCATTAGCCAATGACCATATCAACAGTAAAACATACAGTATACACAGAAAAGGAAGTTTGGTATAAGAGCACATTTCAAAGTCCTGAATCAACCCAGGGGTGCTGTGTCTGGCTGGCTGCTACAACTGTGATTCTTCTCTGTCTTTCAGTTGCACATGGGTAAGCAGGCAGAGGAGCAGCAGAAGTACGGAGAGAGGGTAAGCCTGTTCGCTTCCAAAGTTCTGGGTGGGTGGAGAACTCACAGACTGCTTGCCACGGTCGATCTCCTGGATGATAAGAGGCGAAAAGATAGCCATCTTCAAATACCTGAAGGGCTGTCACGTGGGCGATGGGGCAAGCTTGTTTCCCGCTGCTCCAGAGAGTGGGAGCGGAACCAGCAGTTTCAAATTACGAGGAAGGAGATTCCGACTCAATATTAGGAAGAATTGACAGCAGGAGCTGTTCTTTGGAGGTCTTTAAAAAGAGGTTGGCTGGACATCTGTCAGGGATTTTAAGCTGTGGTCCCTGCATTGCAGAGGGGTGGACTAGATGTCCTTGGGGTGCCTTCCGACTCTACAATTCCGTGATTCTGCAATAGGTGTGGGGTAGAGAGGCTGGGGCAGGTTTTGCGCTGTCCGTGGTGCTGAACCTTGTAATACAGGCTTCTTTTTTTATATACAGTCATACCTCGAGTTGAATGTGCTTTGGGTTGAGCACGTTCGAGTTGCGCTCTGCGGCAACCCAGAAGTAACGGAGCGCGTTACTTCCGGGTTTTGCCTCTCGCACATGCGCAGACACTCAAAATGACGTCACGCATGCGCGGAAGCGGCGAAACGCGATGTGCAGACGTGCCGTCGCGTCTTGCGTTCTGTTCGGGATGTGAACGGGGTTCTGGAATGGATCCTGTTCGCATCCCGAGGTACCACTGTATATATACATTTTTATTAGTTTTTTAACATACCATTTTCAACCGTGATTAAGCATACTTTTACATCTTATTCAATTTTTTTGACTTCCATCAATCCTGTCTGAAAATTTCCCAATCTAACCTCTTAGTATGCATTTCTTATTTTCCCTATTACATTTCAAACTCAAAACCAATATCTCTATCTTTTTCTACTTTGTAACAGTTCATATATTTCTCCTTACAAAACTTCTTGTAGTCCTACTAGCATAATTTGTCAATTGCAGCTGCTCTTCAAATAATTCATATACTTCTTCCAATCTTCTGTAAATCTCTGGTCCCGCAGGTTTTGAATCCTTCCTGTCATTTTGTCCAATTCTTCGTAGTCCATTAATTTCGTCTTCCATTCTTCTTTCGTCGGAATTTCTTCTTGCTTCCATTTCTGGGCTAACAGTACTCTTGCCGCTGTTGCTGCATATAAGAACAATTTAGCATCTTGCCTATTAATGTCTTGGCCTTGTAATTCAGGCTTCTAATTGACCACAGTTGTCGCTTGCCCCAAACAGCGAAACCTTCAGCGTTGCCCTTGTATTGTTGATGTTACAAAAACTGAAGGACAGCTGTGGTTGGGAGATGGGTTTAGATAGGCTCCAGGAGCCAAGGGGAGGAGGCAGAGGGCAGAGCGAGGAAGCCCAACCTTCTCTCCCGGGCACAGACCTCCCTTTGAAACCCTTGCCAGGATGAGTCCAGAAGGAGCTTCTGCCACGTCTATGACTACCTAAGGCACTAGTCCTCACACATGGCAGGTGTGGCGGAAGCCCTGCGAATGGACTTCAGGCTGCAAGTGGGGCTTCTTGTGATGAGATGACCCTCTGTTATGGCACTCCCTGCGTGCAAGTTCTCTACCTGCAGGGAATTTGTGTGTGTTATAAGAAAGACTGCCATATGGGGTATTCCTTAAGTTCTTAAGTGGGTTCCCTATTGGTAGGAGAAAGTAACAGGGGGCAACCAGAGCATATTGAGAAGCAAAGCGGCTACTAAGCATGATCTTTATTCAAGGAACTGTCGCAACAGGGTCCCCACTCATCACACGCAGGGGGGAGGAGAACCTTGAACAGTGGTGCACAGGCCCCTATATAGACCTTTGAAATTGCCCACCCTGTAGCCCAAGACCAGCCCCCTGAAACGTCATACATTCATCACAGAAGGGAGGCAGTCTCCAGCAGAAATCCTGTCTTTCAGGATACTGATAATGGTCACTGGTTGCATTACCTGGGCAGTCTAGCCTATTCATACACAAATACGTCCTTATTAGTGTATTCTTGGTCTTTGTGGAAGCCGCCCAGAGTGGCTGGGGAAGCCCAGCCAGATGGGCGGGGTACAAATAATAAATTATTGTTATTAAGACAGGATTTGCAAGCAAAAGGGCAGTGGGAATGGTTTCCCCATTTGCCTCCCTTACTGCAGTGGGCTATTGGAGGTCATTGGGAGAATCAAAATGGCTTCGGGATTGCTCTCCCATGCTATTTCAGACATGCTGTTCATATATTTAGATATGCATGCATTTATTCTAAGTTTGAGACCTTAAAATTCTTATAACGTGTGTGAGAGAAAGACTCAGTTTTCTTACTTTTAATAGAAAGCATAGCTCGTTTGACAGTGGACTTTGGTTGTCTGAATCTCTGCCCCCTTTGCAGGTCATCTACTTCCAGAGTGCTCTGGACAAGCTGAATGAAGCCATCAAACTGGCCAAGGTACACCTTTCTTCCTACCCCCTTCCCGAAAGTGGCTTGAAAAGTTATTTAGTTAAACTGTGGAGGCAGTGAAAGCCCCCAACGTGGATGACTTTAAAAGAGGATTGGACCAATTGATGGAGGAGAGGGCTGTTGATGGCTGCATCCCCTCCCCGCTGCCCCCCTTGCCTCTTAGCTTCCCCCTAGAGAATCCCCCCCAAGGGACACGGGTGGCGCTGTGGGTTAAACCACTGAGCCTAGGACTTGCCGATCAGAAGGTTGAAATCCCCGCGACGGGGTGAGCTCCTGTTGCTCGGTCCCTGCTCCTGCCAACCTAGCAGTTTGAAAGCACGTCAAAGTCCAAGTAGATAAATAGGTACCACTCCAGCGGGAAGGTAAACGGCGTTTCCGTGCACTGCTCTGGTTCGCCAGAAGCGGCTTAGTCCTGCTGGCCCCATGACCCAGAAGCTGTACACTGCCTCCCTCAGCCAATAAAGCGAGATGAGCGCCGCAACCCCAGAGTCGGCCACGACTGGACCCAATGGTCAGGGGTCCCTTTACCTTTACGTAGAGAATCCCCCCAGTGGCTGCTGCTGCCTCCTTTGGGAATTGTTGGTGTACCCTTATCCTGCCCCCTGCCATCTCTGCCTGCGGACCACCTGCTTATTATGGGTATGTTTTGAACCTGACATTTCTTCTTGCAGGGTCAGCCTGAGACAGTGCAGGAAGCCCTGAGGTTCACCATGGATGTCATTGGAGGAAAGTGAGTCACTGCTACCCGTTAACTCTTTGCGTGCCTGGGCCTGGGTCCCTGTCACACCAGTTCCCTTCCCTAATCTCAGCTCCGCACCAAGAGAACCAGCCTGGTTCAGAGAGAGAGAGAGAGAGAGAGCGCACTCCTGTCTGGAAATCGGGAGAGCCACTGCCAGTCAGAAGTCAGATGTTGACGGGTCTGATGGTCTTACCTGTGGACCTTTGCTTTGCTCAGTTCTGCTCTTCCAGGCATTCCCTCCGTATTTTTGTGATTCTGTGAAACCATGAGGACTAGAAAACCTTTTTTAAAAAAAACTAACAACAACAACAATAATAAATTTTATTTATACCCCTCTCTCCCCGGCCAGAGCCCGGCTCAGGGCAGCTAATACTGGTAAAATTACAGTAAAAACATAATAGGGGGGGGGGATAAAAATAAAATACAGGTTAAAATGCACTTTCAAATGCAGCCTCATTTTAAAAGTAGCCGATAAATCAAGACCGTAAGGGGAGGGAAACATGAGGGTCAGACTGAGTCCAAACCAAAGGCCAGGCGGAACAGCTCTGTCTTGCAGGCCCTGCAGAAAGATGTCAAGTCTCACAGGGCCCTGGTCTCTTGGGACAGAGCGTTCCACCACGTTGGGGCCAGTGCTGAAAAGGCCCTGGCCCTAGTTGATACCAATCTAACTACCTTGCGACTTGGGACCTCCAAAATGTTGTCATTTGTGGACCATGCATTTGGATTCCTAAGTTGCTCTACATAGAGTAATGAATTCAAGAAACACACGCATGGGAAAAGAACGAGGCGCTCACAGTTGAGAGCTTTGAGGGTCCACCCCCTTTTTATGCGAGACAAGGGTTAATTAAGATCTCCCTCTGATAAAGGGCTTTGTGTTATTTTCTTCCTCTTTTTTCTTTATTTACTTTTTCCATTTTTATTCAGATTCATCTGTTTTTTATCGTATTCCATGTTGGGAAAGTTTCAGTTGAAAAAGAAAGAAATGCACACAGATTTGCAAGTTTTCACTTTGGCCTTGGGAAGTAAAGAGTTACTGACCAGAACACCCCCGCCTCCTTCCCTCTTTCCAAGTTTGGCTTTTACCTAGTATTCCCCACATTTCTGGAGGCACCCCCCCCAAAAAAAGTCCCACTATCTGTAGTTCCTCTGACTTTGGGTGTGGCACATCCCTAAACATAACATCCTTTGAAAATGTACAGCTATTTATATTCATTGTTTTTTTTGGAACTGTACTCGGAGCGAAAATATGTGATACTTCTTCCTGGGCATCTGCCCCCAAAGAGCCCCCCCCCAGCAGCAACGTCCTTCAAGCCTCTTGTCACTTTGCAGGTACAACTCTGCCAAAAAGGACAATGACTTCATCTACCACGAGGCTGTCCCTGCTCTAGATACCTTGCAGTCGGTGAAAGGTAAAGTCAAGACACTCTGTTTTCACAGAATTGTAAAGTTAGATGGGGTCCCCAGCGGTCAGGAGTTCGGCCTACACTCGAGTAGGACCCTGGCAGAGACACATGCCCGACTGGCATGTTCTCTCCCTCCTGGTCGATCGTTCGGTAGTTTCATAAGCTTTCTTCAGCCCGAACATCACAGCGACCGATGGCAACCGACACTGGCACACTTAGGGATCAGCAGAGTCTTCGCAGCTTGCGTGACAGAACCCCAGCAACTCAGCATTTTGGCTAATCTACTTTATTTACATATAAACACACACGGAGCACTGCAACATGGCTCCCTCTCTCTCTAGCATCAGACAGCAAAGAGAAAACGAATAAAGGACAACAGTCCCACTTCACGGAACACAGGAACACAAACTTCCTGCCTCTGTCACTTCCCACTCTGTGGAGTCAAAACATACACTGTCATGTGAAAGACAACAAGCCCATGACTGCAATCACGGAGCAGGAATTCTAACAGTCCCACCCCGCTGCAATGCAGGAATATCTTCCCCGACGTGGGACTCAAACCCACAACCCTGAGATTAAGAGTCACACTCTACCAGCTGAGCTATCCCAGCTTTGGAGCAGTCCCTATTGCCTTCTCTGCCTGCTGGTCTTGGGTAGGGCAAAAGGAGCCCATCCTTCGCCAACCAGGCGTCCTCCAGATGTTTTGGACTACAACTCCCATCATGCATTTTTTTCGCAACATCCATCATATCTGGTGTAGCACAAGGCTACCCAAAGCATAAATGTGCAGTGGGTGGTTTTGAAAGCTGATCGGCATCACTTTTGGCCGCCTTTTGATAACAATCAAAAACTTTCTTATTCTCCCAGGCTTTGAGCGGAGGCTGTTGGGGGATCTTACATCTGATGTTTCCTGCTGACGCCATGATATTGGGGAAGGTTTTGCTGCATCTTGATGGGCTGGGCTTTTGTGGCAGTGATTGGCCACTGTCTTACTTAGTCTTTTGTTGTGGGCTGTTCAGATTTCTTTACAACTTGTTAAATCACTACCCACAAAAGTGAGGAAGGGTGGGATATAAATGTAGTCGTAATAATAAAAGCCAAATAAGCATGTAGGACTGGGTAAACTCAAACATTTACAGAAGCACTCCATGGGTCCGGTGTGGCCTAGGTATCACCTCTAGGGACGCGGGTGGCGCTGTGGTCTAAACCACTGAGCCTCTTGGGCTTGCCGATCAGAAGGTCAGCAGTTCGAATCCCCGCAACAGGGTGGCTCCCGTTGCTCTGTCCCAGCTTCTGCCAACCGAGCAGTTCAAAAGCACACCAGTGCAAGTAGATAAATAGATACCACTCCGGCGGAAAGCTAAACGGCATATCCGTGCGCTCTGGTTTCTATCACGGTGTTCTGGTGCGCCAGAAGCGGTTTAGTCCTGCTGGCCACATGACCCGGAAAACTGTTTGCGGACAAACGCTGGCTCCCTTGGCCTGAAAGCGAAATGAGCGCCACAACCCCATAGTCGCCTTTGACTGGACTTAACCGTCCAGGTGTCCTTTACCTTTTTTAGGCATCAACTCTCTGTCCTCAAGTGCTTTATTACCCCAATATTACTTCATCTGCAGGCGCTCCTCTGGTGAAAGCCCTTCCCGTCAACCCCACAGACCCGGCTGTCACAGGCCCTGACATTTTTGCCAAGCTGGTTCCAATGGCTGCCCATGAGGCCTCCTCGCTCTACAGGTGAGCAGCTGCTTTGCATTCTGGGAGACTGTTTGGCCTGCCAGGTCCATGGGGGGGGGCTGCAGGAAAACAGGTGGGAATTAAAGGGTGGAGATGGGAGACTTGATAACAAGGCAAGGAGAAGAAGAAGGAGAAGAAGAATTTATTATTTATATAAAGAAGAAGAAGAAGAATTTATTATTTATACCCTGCCCATCTGGCTGGGCTTCCCCAGCCACTCTAGCTGGATCCCAACAGAATATTAAAAATACGATAAAACAGCAAAAATTAAGAACCCTAAACAGGAAGAGGGTGGGAGTATTGTGGGCCAAGAGTTGACATGTGCCTAGATTTTAACTTCCGGGAGAAACTTCAGAAAAGTGACCTGAAATTTACTGCATTTTATTCATTGAAAGAGAATTATTTGAAAAGGATCCATAGATGGTATTTAACTAGGTTGGTTAAGATATATAAAACAGAATCAGATATATGTTGGAAGTGTAAAGAAGCGGAAGGAATATTTTTTCATATGTGGCGGACATGTGTATTGGGAAATGATTTATAATGAACTGGAAAAAATGTTCAAAATTACTTTAAAACAAAAAGCCAGAGTCCTTTTCGTTGGGGATAATTCAGACGGAAATCCCCAGGTTTCAAAAAGCTAATTATGTATGCCATTACTGTGGCCCGTGTTTTGTTCACCCCAAAAGGGAAAATGAGCGAGGTCCCAACCAAAGAAGAATGCCAACTTAAACTGATGGAATATGCACAGCTTGCAGACCTAACATATAGAATAAGCCTCTGTGTTTCCCTTGCAGCGAAGAGAAGGCCAAGCTGCTGAGAGAAGTGATGGCCAAGATTGACGCCAAGAATGAAGTCCTGGAGTACGTATTAAAGGCTGTTGGTACCTGGGAAAGGGGGAACCACCATGGAGGGTGGGGTGAGGGGGGCTGCCTCTTTGCTCACGGGTCACAGGGGTGGTCTCGCCGCAGCAGCATCAGCAGCATCATACATTTTTATTTATATCCCGCCCACCACAGCCGAAGCCAGGCTCAGAGCGGCTAACAACAATAAAAGTAACACAACATTCTAAAATCAATTCATTTTAAAATCAATTCAAAATCAAATTAATGGCAACCATTGGGCTAGAGTTCTGTGAGAATTACCAAAGGAGGGGGTCAGACTGTGCCCTGGCCAAAGGCCTGGTGGAACAGCTCTGTCTTACAGGCCCTGCAGAAAGATGTCAAGTCCCGCAGGGCCCTAGTCTCTTGTGACAGAGCGTTCCACCAGATCGGGGCCACAGCCAAAAAGGCCCTGTCTCTGGTTGAGACCAGCCTAACCTCCCTGTGGCCTGGGATCTCCAAGATGTTTTTGTTTGAAGACCGTAAGGTCCTCCGTGGGACATACCAGGAGAGGCGGTCCCGTAGGTACAAGGGTCCTAGTCCGTATAGAGCTTTAAAGGTTAAAACCAGCACCTTAAACCTGATCCTGTACTCCACCGGGAGCCAGTGCAGCTGGTAGACCACCGGGTGAATGTGATCCCGGGGCGAGGACCCCGTAAGGAGTCTTGCCACGACATTCTGCACCCGCTGGAGTTTTTTATATTCAAGCCAATATGGTAATCAAAACGGCACCAGAAGATGTCATATTTGGAATTTGCTGGAATTTCCCCTCTGAGAATGCAAAGTTGCTAGGTCAGTTTCTCCGATGTGGCTATAAATAAGCCTTTTAAAAACCAGTTTGTGTTACAGCAGGCACCCCCAAACTCCAGATCTTTTGGGACTACAGTTCCCATCATCCCTGACCACTGATCGTGTTAGCTAGGGATGATGGGAGTTGTAGTCCTAAAACATCTGGAGGGCCGAGTTTGGGGATGCCTGTTGATTTCCAGTCCTTTTGAGGCTCCGCCTAGGGATGGGATCATCCAAGCTCTGCCATGTGACCCCTCCTGTCACGCTTCTCTCTTTGTAGACAATTCATGGACTCGTTGCAGCTGGACCCCGAGACGGTCGACAACCTGGACATGTACAACCACATCCCGCCCGTCTTGATGGAGAAATGCGCAGCGCTCAGTGTGCGCCCAGAGACCGTGAAAAACCTTGTGCAGTCCATGCAGGGTAAGTTTATGGAACTGGGGATGAGGTGTGTATGTCTGTGCAAAGAAGAGACCACTCAGGTTTTTTTCACTGATGGACAACTTGTGATGGAGTTGCTGAGGGACTAGCTGCTTGTTTAAACTTATCTAGTAATTGACTGTAAGCTTTTGTGTTGGAACACGTACAACAATGTTATACACTGGGGTTGGAAACCTGCAAGACCATTTCCCCAAAACCATGCCCATCAGCTGATGTCTTTGGCGATGTCAGCCGATGGGTGGAGGACAGGATTTTAATCCTAGTTTGCAAAATTGCACAGCCGAGGCAGCAGGATTTAATCCTTGCTATTCCACTGAGCGGGACGCGGGTGGCGCTGTGGGTTAAACCACAGAGCCTAGGACTTGCCAATCAGAAGGTCGGCGGTTCGAATCCCCGTGGTGGGGTGAGCTCCTGTTGCTCGGTCCCTGCTCCTGCCAACCTAGCAGTTCGTAAGCACGTCAAAGTGCAAATAGAAAAATAGGTACCACTCCGGCGGGAAGGTAAACGGTGTTTCCGTGCGCTGCTCTGGTTCGCCAGAAGCGGCTTAGTCCTGCTGGCCACATGACCCGGAAACTGTACGCCGGTTCCTCGACCAATAAAGCAAGATGAGCGTCGCAACCCCAGAGTCGGCCACGACTGGACCTAATGGTCAGGGGTCCCTTTACCTTTACCTATTCCACTGAGCAGCGATTACAGCTGTGCGCAAAAGCGCACAGCTGCTTTGAAGCAGCTCACAGGCAGGAGCAAGCTATTTCAAAGAGGCCTTTGCAAAGGCTCCTGAGCTTCCTTCTTGAGCCTCCGGAGGAGAAGTTGGAAAAGGGCTGCCAAAAAGATCAAGGGGATTCAGCAGCTCCCCTATACAGAAAGGTGGCAGTGTTTGGGATTTTTTAGTTCGGAGGAAAGGTGAGAGGTGGCGTGATAGCGGTTTATGAAATCAGGCATGGCATGGAAAAAGTGGATAGATAAAAGCTTTATCTCCCTCTTTACACTACACTAAAACTCGTAGATGTTCAGTGAATCTGAACGTTGGAAAATTCGGGACAGAGAAAAGAAAGGAATTCTTCACACACTTAAACTATGGAACTCCCTGCCACAGGAGACCACCATTCTAGATGGCTTTAAAAGCGAATGAGGCAAATTCATGGAGTATAGGACTATCATTAGCTACTACCACAATGCAGGCTTTGTTCTGCCCCCACAGCAATGCTTCCGAATGCCAGTTCCTGGAAACTGCAGGAGGGGAGAGGGCTCCTGTGTTCGAATCCTGCTTGCTGGTTTCCCACAGGCATCTTGTTGGCCCCTGTGAGGACAGGATGGTGGACTAGATGGTCCACTGGCCTGATCCAATAGGCTGTTCTTCTGTTCTCCTGCAAGTCTCTTCTCCTTTAAGTCCCCTGCCTTGTAGGCTTCAGAAGGAAGCACTGGGATCCTTAAATTACCTGTCTATATGTTACCAATACAGTGGTACCTCGGGTTAAGTACTTAATTCGTTCCGGAGGTCCGTTCTTAACCTAAAACTGTTCTTAACCTGAAGCACCACTTTAGCTAATGGGGCCTCCTGCTGCTGCCGCGCCTCCGGAGCCCGATTTCTGTTCTCATCCTGAAGCAAAGTTCTTAACCTGAAGCATTATTTCTTGGGTTAGCAGAGTCTGTAACCTGAAGCATATGTAACCAGAGGTACCACTGTAATAAATTTGTGTTTGTTTATTCACAACCTGCCAAGGAGTCCAGTTCATTTTGTTGTTTCTTTAAGTACTTGGTAAAAGGT
The DNA here is from genome assembly GCA_034642415.1 of Podarcis siculus. Taxonomy (NCBI): domain Eukaryota; kingdom Metazoa; phylum Chordata; class Lepidosauria; order Squamata; family Lacertidae; genus Podarcis; species Podarcis siculus. The sequence goes on from JAXCMG010000110.1 coordinate 527,804, forward strand.
TCCCATTCTCCTTGAAAGTCACAGTTGCCCTTTATCACAGAGTTTGTGCGTCAGTTTCGCCAGTTCCACATAGTTCATCAATTTCCCTTGCCCACAGTTCTTTTGTCAATATGCAGAGAATAACATGTGCTGAAATACCAGAGAGAGGAGCTGAGGGAAGTCTGGGCCGGGGTGGGAGGGTGGGCTTTTCTTGGGGAGGGGGAGGGGAAAACAGGGGGGGTGGGAAATGAGGGTGATATGTCTTTGATAAATGGTTGTGCTGAAATTCTTAATAAAAAATATTTTTTAAAAAGGAAGCATTGGGAGACTTGGAAAAGGTTCTGTTCCCCCTTTAAGCCTCCGACATCAGGGGCTTAAAAGTTTGGAGCGTGGGGAGACTTGCAAAGGCGCAAGGGATTTGGACGGATGGGCAGCCCCGCCAATGGTGTGACGTCTCAAAATCTCTCCTTCTGCTTCCCTCTAGTGCTCTCTGGCGTTTTCACGGACGTCGAAGCGTCTCTGAAGGAGATCAAGGACCTTCTGGATGAGGACGAGGCCCAGGAACAGAAGCTGAAGGAGGCGCTGGGGGGGAAGCTGCCCCCGCAGCAGGGCTCCCCTCCCACCCCGCCCTCCTCCGGGCTGGCAGAAGTAGCCAAGGAGTGGGCCAAGTACATGGAGGTGCATGAGAAGGCCAGCTTCACCAACACGGAGCTCCACAAGGCCATGAACCTGCACATCAGCAACCTGCGACTGCTCAGCGGCCCCCTGGAGCAAGTGAGGGCCGCCTTGCCCACCCCCAGCCTGACGGAAGGTGAGGAGGACAGGGAAGCCGGTTGCCGCCGTCTCTGCTCTGTTACGGCTTCCTGCCAGTCGAGCCCACAGGTGCCGCAATTCATGGATTCTTTAGCTGCGGTTCCTGCATTGCAGGGGTTGGTTTGGATGACCCTTGGGGGGTCTTGACTCTACAATTCTGTGATTCTCCACTCTCTGAAATATGGGGGAACCCCCCCGCTGTATTCTCCTCCCCTGCTAAGCAGAGCTATGTGAAGACCAGGGATGCAGGTGGCGCTGTGGTCTAAACCACTGAGACTCTTGGGATTGCCGATCGGAAGGTCGGCGGTTCGAATCCCCGCGACAGGGAGAGCTCCCATTGTTCGGTCCCTGCTCCTGCCAACCTAGCAGTTCAAAAGCATGCCGGTGCAAGTAGATAAATAAGTACCAATGTGGCGGGAGGGTAAACGGCATTTCCGTGCGCTCTGGTTTCCGTCACGGTGTTCTGTTGCACCGGAAGCGGTTTAGTCCTGGTCGCCACATGAGCTGGAAAGCTGTCTGCGGACAAACGCCGGCTCCCTCGGCCTGAAAGCAAGATGAGTGCTGCAACCCCAGAGTCGCCTTGACTGGACTTAACCATCCTGGGGTCCTTTGCCTTTACCTATATAAAGACTATTATTACATATATGTCCTGTCTTTCCTCTAAGGAGTTCAAGGTGGTGTGCACGATTCTCTATTTTATCCTCACAACCACCCTTATAATTATTTTATTTTATTTCATTTCATTTCATTTCATTATTTCATTTCATTTTAATTTGCTGCCACCAGGCATTAAAAAACTCCCAATACAGGGCTGCCTTCAGATGTCTTCTAAATGTCAGATAGTTGTTTATCTCCTTGACATCTGATGGGAGGGCGTTCCACAGGGCGGGCGCCACCACCGAGAAGGCCCTCTGCCTGGTTCCCTGTAACCTCACTTCTCGCAGGGAGGGAACTTCCAGAAGGCCCTTGGAGCTGGACCTCAGTGTCCGGGCTGAACGATGAGAGTGGAGACACTCCTTCAGGTCTAAGGGCCAAGTCCAAGCAGTGAGCTTCATGGAAGCTCGGGATGATGTTTCAGGATCTGCAGAGACTGATTTCTAGAGCAGTTTCCTTCAGCCGTTTCAGATCCAGGATCCTCCTTCAACCCAAACATACATTTGGGGGAACCTGCTAGTTTTTCTCTCTCTCTTTACCCTGATGATAGTGCTGCTGTTGTCACACACCTGAGATCAGGCTGTCACCCAGTTGTGGGTCCCAGCTCCCAGGTTGTTAGCCATTGGACTCTGGGGCCACCCTTTTGGTAGAAGGAATTACCGTATTTTTTTGCTCTATAAGACTCACTTTTTCTCTCCTAAAAAGTAAGGGGAAATGTGTGTGCGTCTTATGGGGTGAATGCAGGCTGCGCAGCTATCCCAGAAGCCAGAACAGCAAGAGGGATTGCTGCTTTCACTACGCAGCGATCCCTCTTGCTGTTCTGGCTTCTGAGATTCAGAATATTTTTTTTCTTGTTTTCCTCCTCCAAAAACAAGGTGCGTCTTGTGGTCTGGTGCGTCTTATAGAGTGAAAAATACGGTATTCAACGCCTGTTTTTAAAAATGCAGACCAGAGTATGGGAACAGGTCCACTTTGTGGAATCTAGGTAGATGGCAGAATTAATCCTGGTGCAGTAATTGAAATCCTGCACCTTGGAAAAAAAATTTAAAACCAGTCTTTGCCACCATGCTGCCCTGGAGATGACTTTTGGACTACAACTCCCATCAGCCCCTGTCTGCCTCTTTCCTCCCCAGACGACCAGCAGGCAATGCAGACCTTGAAGAGGATCCTGGCCAAAGTGCAGGAGATGAAGGACCAGCGGATCTCCCTGGAGCAGCAGCTGCGCGAGATGATCCAGAAGGACGACATCACCACCTCGCTGGTGACGACGGACCGGTCTGAGATGAAGGTGGGCGGCTGCGCCACCATTGCCACCCAGTTCCTCCTGAAGCTGAAGGGAAAGAGAATCATAAGAATATAAGAGCCCCCCGGAAAATAGACGGGGAAGTTATGTAGTTGTGGCCACGAACTGCATGACGTTCAAAGAGGATTAGTCAAAATCACAAAGGAGAGGGCTGTTGGCTGTTGTCAGTTGTTCTCTGCCTCCATGGTCGTCATGTTGTTGTTTAGTTGTGTCCGACTCTTCGTGACCCCATGGACCAGAGCACGCCAGGCACTCCTGTCTTCCACTGCCTCCCGCAGTTTGGTCAGACTCATGCTGGTAGCTTTGAGAACACTGTCCCACCATCTCGTCCTCTGTCGCCCCCTTCTCCTTGTGCCCTCCATCATTCCCAACATCAGGGTCTTTTCCAGGGAGTCGTCTCTTCTCATGAGGTGGCCAAAGTATTGGAGCCTCAGCTTCACGATCTGTCCTTCCAGTGAGCACTCAGGGCTGATTTCCTTCAGAATGGAGAGGTTTGATCTTTTTGCAGTCCATGGGACTCTCAAGAATCTCCTCCAGCACCAGAATTCAAAAGCATCCATTCTTCGGCGATCAGCCTTCTTTATGGTCCAGCTTTCACTTCCATGCATCACTACTGGGAAAACCAGAGCTTTTACTATACAGACCTTTGTTGGCAAGGTGATGTCTCTACTTTTTAAGGTGCTGTCTAGGTTTTTCATTGCTTTTCTCCCAAGAAAAGCAATGGTAATAATAATAATAATACTACTACTACTAATAATAATAATCATTTATACCCCGCCCTCCCCAGCCAAGACCGGGCTCAGGGTGGCTAACACCATGTATAAAAACAAGATTAAAATACAACATTAAAATGCAGCCTCATTTCAGTAGAAACTCAAATCAAAAACTTTGGGGATGAAAACGTCAAATCTTCAAGGCCAACTATCCAGACTGGTCCTACATGGGCCAGAAAAAAGCCAGGGAAGTCCCCAAATAGGTGTTCCATCACAGAAGAAGAAAGGAAAGAGGGGATCAAGTTGATTCCAAGCCAAAAGGCCAGGCAGAACAACTCTGTCTTACAGGCCCTGCGGAAAGAAATCAGCTCCTGCAGGGCCCTGGTCTCATGAGACAGAGCGTTCCTCGCTGGAAACCGCAGGAGGGTAGAGAGGGCTCTGGTGCTCAGATGCTACTTGCAGGTTTACTAGAAAAGACATCTGGTTGGCCACTGGCCTGATCCTGCAGGCTTTGTTATGTTCAGAGTAGTGAAATGCAGCAGGAGCAACCTTTCTGGTGAAGGCACAGGCCTGTCTCCCAATTCCCTCTTCCCTGTCTTTCTCACAGATCCGTCTCCAGCTTATACAAAGCCTGGCACTTCTCTCTCTTGTCTCAGTAGAGAGATCAATTGGGGAGGCAGCTAAGGCAACGTTTGAAGGCTTTTTCTTTTCTTTTCTGCACACATCAGAATGAAAGTCTAAGCAGAAGAGGGTGTTGAATTTCTCTAGGAATCCTCCAGGCACTCTAGGAATTGAGGCAGGGTTTTCTCCCAGCCTTATCTGGAGTTGCCCTTTGGGCTTGAACCCAGGACCACCTGCTGGCCAGGCAGACCCTCTTCCACTGAGCTGTGGCCCTTTCTCCGCACCTCCGATAACCCAAAGGCCTAAAAGATGCTCTGGTGTGCATTTCACGTGCCCCACCGGCCTCCTCTCCCTGCCTCAACCAATTCCCAGAGTCCCCTTCTCCCTCCTCCCCAGCCTATTGTAGCTTTGCCTTGACTTCTCCTCCGCCTCTCTCCAGAAACTCTTTGAGGAGCAGCTGAAGAAGTACGACCAGATCAAGGTCTACCTGGAACAGAACTTGACCGCCCAGGAGAACATCCTCAAAGCCCTGACGGACGCCAACGTCAAGTACGCGGCCGTGCGCAAGGTCCTGGCAGAGGTGGAACACAAGTGAGTGGCCGGGGGGAGGAGGAGAAGCGGTTTTTGGATTTCTGGTGTCCAAAACCTGAGGAATGGTTGGTGGGAGGCTTGGCAGCCTGGCAAAAGTTTGATGTTCTGGCAGCTAGATGCCAGCAGGGAGGCAGCAGCCAGAGTTTATTGGTGCAACGAGAACGGTGGGTTAAATTGCACAGTGCTTGGGCTCCTGTCTTGAGGAGTGTGTGTACGTGTGCGCGCGCGAAGGGGTGTACACTTGTCGATTGGTACAGCTCAGCCCTTGTGCCCAGGCCTGTGTGAATGCCTCTCCTGGCTCTGCGCACTTTCTGGGTGGTCCTGCCAACGCCCCTCTTCCTAATCCTGACCCTTCTTTCCTGCCGTCCCCCCAGGTGGAACACCTCTTTGCAGACACTGGTGGCTTCCTATGAGGCTTACGAGGACCTGATGAAAAAATCCCAGGAAGGGAAGGATTTCTATGCCGACTTGGAGAGCAAAGTGGCCAAGCTGCTGGAGAAATCTCGGACTGCCTGCAAGGGAGCTGAGGTGGCCAGGCAGCAGCTCCTGGAGAGGTAAGGTGGCTTGGCTCCGGGCGCAAGTGGGTGGGTGTGGAGGCAGAGCAGAGACATCCTGGCTAGTAGCCATTGTTGGCCTTCTCCTCTGTGACTTTGTCCCTCCTTCCTTTAAAGTCATCCAGGTTGGTGGCCATCCTGTGGCAGAGAGTTCCAAAGTTTAACTGCCAAGTAGTGTGACGTTAAAACGAGGGTAATCTGGGATGATGGGAATTGTATTCCAACACTATCCAGGCACACAAGATTGAGAAAGGCTGGTTTAGGTGATGATCAGAACACCAGGTTTTTGCAAAATATATACAGACACCTGGGGTTTTAATAATAATATATATTTTTTAATTTATACCCTGCCCTTCCTGGTTCAAAAACCGGGCTCAGGGCGGCTAACAACCAATTTAAATCACTTTAAAACACTTAATTATAAAAGCAGCATAAAATACAGTATAAAAACATGAATAACAATAAAATTCAAAAATCAATTAGATAATCCCCAGGGCTAGCTGGCTGAATTGGTCCTACTTGAGCCAGCGAGGAGGCCAGGGGAGAATTAGCTGTGGGGTCTCAGAGCGGGTGATCTTCATAAAAAGGGAAGAGGGAGGGGAGAGAAGGGAAATAAAAGATCAGGCTGAATTCAAATTAAAGGCCAGGCGGAATAGCTCTGTCTTAGAGGCCGTGCGGAAGGAAGTTAAATCCTGCAGGGCCCTAGTCTCATGGGACAGAGCATTCCACCAGGTTGGAGCCATCACTGAGAAGGCCCTGGCCCTGGTGGAGGATAGTCTGACTTCCTTAGGGCCCAGGACCCCTAAACTATGGTTATTCATGGACCTTAAGGTCCTCTGCGGGGCAGACCAGGAAAGGCAGTCCCTTAAATACGAGGGCCCTAAGCCACAAAGGGCTTTAAAGGTCAAGACCAGCACCTTAAATCTGACCCTGTACTCCACCGGGAGCCAGTGCATCTGGAAAAGCACTGGGTGAATATGCTCCCATGGCAGGGACCCTGTGAGGAGCCTCAACATGGCATTCTGCACCCACTGGAGTTTGTGGGACAGTTTCGAGGGCAGCCTTGTGTAGAGCGAGTGACAGCAGTCCCTGTACAGGGACCCTCTGGGGGCAAGGGGGGGCTTGGGAGTGGGTGCCCATCTCACGCGGCTTCTCTGTGGCCTTGCCTTGGCAGGGAACTGAAGAAGAGGCCTCCTGCCAGGCCCACCACCCCCAAGCCGGCGCTTCAGAAGAAGACCTCCGACCTGGAGCTGCCCGACCCCTTGCCCCTCGGCTCCCTCTCCCTGGCCGACCTCCCGGAGGAGCTCCGCAGCCTGCCCCCTGAAGTCCTGGGGGCTCACCTGGCGCAGCTGCCGCCAGACGCCTTGGCCGCCCTGGGTCTGGACCCCGCCTTCCCCCACGCCAGCCTGCGAGCGGCCCCTGGCCAGGAAGCCTTCTCTGCCCCCCAGCCGGGCCAGGCCAGGCTTCCCTTCAGCCCCGGCCAGATGGCGGCCCGAGGTGCCCCCCACAGGCACTACCCGCCACCCAGAGTCCCAGCCAGCTCCGCACAAGCCCCTTACCCGCCAGCCTCCCACCAGATGCCGCCTTCTGCCCCCCAGGCAGCCCCGCCACCGATGAGCTCTGCCCCCTCCTCAGCCGCCTACCCACCCAACGCCAGTGTCATGCGGGGCCCAGCTGCGCAGCCCGCCTACGGTCTGCCCCCTCAGCACACCTCTCCGCAACACCTCCCCATGCCCGTCTCCGCTCCCCCAGGGGGCATGGTTTACGGCATGGGGCAGCTGCCCCCCAACAGCGGGGCCTTCCCGGCCAGCCACTCCAACCCTCTGGCAGTTAGGCCCCCCGCTCCCTCCCCACACCAGTACGGTGTTGGCAGCTTCCCGCCGCACGCGCCAGGGGTCCGGCCAGCCACCACCACCGTCGACAGCATCCAGGCCCCCATCTCGAGTTGCACGGCCCCCAGGGGCGTGGCTGGGCCGCTCCCCCAGTGGCCAGGGCCTCCTCCTCCTGCCCAGGGTGGCTTCGCAGGACCTCAAGGGACCCCCAACGCTCAGTTCCCCTACCCGCAGCCTTGTGGGCCCCCTTTCATGCAGCAGGTACTGCCACCTTACTCCTCTGCTCAACCTCCGCAGGCCTTCTCCCCCCATGGGCCCCTCCAGCCCCCGATGGACCGGCAGGTCCGCCCCCAGCCCCTCGGCCCGCCCCCTCAGCAGTACACACCCCAGTTCCTGGCCCAGGCCCAAATGCCCCAGCAGCAGCCTCCCTTCCAGCACCCCTTTCCGGCTCAGGTCTGCGCCCCGCAAGCCGTCCTGGGACAGGGCCACCCCGTCCAACTGGGAGCCCAACACTACCAGCTTGGGCCGGCCCATGACAAGCTGCCTCGGGGCCACGCCCTACCTCCCCACTCCCTGACCTACCCGACGGCCGTGTCGCACGCCCCCAACATTTCCATGGGCATGATGGGGCCCGGGCAGCAACAGCAGCAGCAGATTCCCCTTCGCCCGTCGCTCGCTTCCATCCAGCCATTGCCCGCCGGATCGCCAGCCCAGGTTGCCTTTGGCGCCGGCCCTGGGACCCCCCAGATCCCTCCAGGGGCCCCTATGCCCCTGGGAGGGCAGCCCCAGCCCGTCAGCCAGGCCCTCCCTCACCACGTCCCTCCCGCACCCAGCCCTGCCCTGACGCAGTTGCCCGGCGCGGCAGTGGTGCCGGGCGCTGCTTTGCCCTCACCGGCGCCCTCGCCGCAGCCTTCCCTGACCCTGCCGGCTCCCTCTCTCCTGCCCCCCTCGGGCCCTCTCCCGCAGCTGCCCCCCTCCTCTCTGGCGCCCGGTGGGGCCGCCCCACTGGCACAGGGCCCCTCCGACGCCTCCCGCTTCCCCCGCCAGAACTCGTCCACCGACGACCTCCTGTCCTCCAGCCCCGAGAGCCAGCACGGGGGCGCCAAGGCCTCGGTGGGGCAGCCCCTCCTGCAGCCCACCAAGGCGGACGCCAAGGACGGGCTGAAGCCAAAAGCCGTGCAGTTGATCGAGAAGGACCCTTATGAGAAGCCCGAACACATCCGGCGGCTCCTGTCGGAGCTGGAGCGCTTCCAGGACGTGGTGGGCGGCCTGGAGAAGGCGGCCCCTTCCTCGGGGAGCGCCAGCGAGCTGGACGGCGTCTGGAAGGAGTTGCAGGACGCCCAGGAGAAAGACGCCCGCCAGCTGTCCATCGCCATCGCCCGCTGCTACTCCATGAAGAACCGCCACCAGGACATCATGCCCTACGACAAGAACCGCATCGTCCTGCAGTCGGGCAAGGACGACTACATCAACGCCAGCCGCGTCGAAGACCTCTCCTCCTACTGCCCCACCATCATCGCCACCCAGGCCCCCCTGGTGGGCACCGCCTCCGACTTCTGGCTCATGATCTACGAGCAGAAGGTGTCCGTCGTCGTCATGCTGGTTTCCGAGCAGGAGATCGAGAAGGTAAGGAGCAAGGAGGGGGGCAAGGATTTGTCACAAGTCGAGTGTACTTTGATAATAGTAATAATAATAATAATAATAGAATTAGCCAAATTGACAGACATAACAAGACAAAAACCAAAAAGTGAAGTACAAAAAGAATGGGAGTGCCTAATAGCTCAAAAGTCAAGGTTCGAGGACAGAAATCTGTCTGAGTCTGGAATAACCTTGTGAAGTGAAAGGATAAGGAAGAGGGATTTATATCTAGATGTTAGGATACAGATGATAAGGAAAACAGGAAGACACAATGAGAGATAAAGGAGGTGCTGTGGGATTGGTGGAAGCCAATGTTTTGTTGTTGTTTTTAGTTTATTATTATTAACTTGTAAGATATGGATTTGTTGTTGTTTAGTTGTTGCTTTTTTAGTTTTTCGAATGTTGGTTTTTGTGTGTTGTTATTTTTTTGTTATTTTTTGATATTTTTTGATATTTTTCATGTTGTGTGGAAAATAATAAATTTTATTTAAAAATAAAACAAAAACAAAACTAAATAATAATAATAATAATAATAATAATAATAATAATAATAATAATTTATACCCTGCCCATCTGGCTGGGCCTCCCCAGCTACTCGGGGCGGCCTCCAACAAAGCACTAAAATACAGTAGTCTGTTAAACATTAAAAGCTTCCCTGAACAGGGCTGCCTTCAGATGTCTTCTAAAAGTCTGGTAGTTCTTCTTCTCTTTGACATCTGATGGGAGGGCGTTCCACAGGGCAGGCGCCACCACTGAGAAGCCCCTCTGCCTGGTTCCCTATAATCTCACTTATCACAGCAAGGGAAACGCCAGAAGGCCCTCGGCGCTGGACCTCAGAGTCCGGGCAGAACGATGGGGGTGGAGATGCTCCTTCAGATGTACTGGACTGAGGCCGTTTAGGGCTTTAAAGGTCAGCACCAACACTTTGAATTGTGCTCGGAAACGTACTGGGAGCCAATGTAGATCTTTCTCTGGTTTAAACAGACTTTCTCGGGTTTTAGGGGCAACTCAGGTGGTCTTGTCTGAGGCAGGCCTGTCTGCTTCATTGGGGTCATGTTGAGGGTGATTCCCCCCAATGGATTGCACTCAGATCTCCATAGATGTTCCCTGCACTTTTATGTTCTTTTCCGCCCAGCCCTGGGGACTAGCAACTTGCTGGGTGTTTTTTTAAAGCAGCCTGAGAGTCTCCGGCTTCTGACCCTGTGCACCAGATCCTGTGATTGCAATTTGGGGGGAAGGAGAGAGGGAGACACTTATATGCTTTATCCTCCTCTAATATAATGTGTATTGCATATGGACCACAAGAAAAAAGTGACTTGCGTTCCTAAGGAGGCGTATGCTTAGAATTTGCCAACCAGCTTAGGCTTCATCATCAAAGACTTATGGGCATAAACTTAAATCCCTAAATAGAATGCCACAGGTGTTTGCATTGTGCTAAGCCATAGTTTAAAGGTAAAGAGACCCCTGACCATTAGGTCCAGTCGTGGCCGACTCTGGGGTTGCGGCGCTCATCTCGCTTTATTGGCCGAGGGAGCCGGCATACAGCTTCCGGGTCATGTGGCCAGCATGACTAAGCCGCTTCTGGCGAACCAGAGCAGCACACGAAAATGCCATTTATCTTCCCGCCGGAGCGGTACCTATTTATCTACTTGCACTTTGATGTGCTTTCGAACTGCTAGGTTGGCAGGAGCAGGGACCGAGCAACGGGAGCTCACCCCATCGCAGGGATTCGAACCTCCGACCTTCTAATCGGCAAGTCCTAGGCTCTGTGGTTTAACCCACAGCACCACCCGTGTCCTAAGCCATAGTTTAGTATGATATAAGTCAGGCATTCCCGAATTCAGCCCTCCAGCTGTTTTGGGACTACAGTTCCCATCATCCCTGACTACTGGTCCTGTTAGCTAGGGATCATGGGAGTTGTAGTCCCAAAACATATGGAGGGCTGAGTTTGGGGGTGCCGGATATAAATTAACCACAGTTGGCCTTGAGGCACACACACAGCTGGAAGAATTTGAGACGTTTTGGCTTTTGCTTAACTGCAGTTCATCGAATGTAAATACGTTGTAGTTTTAGGTTGTGAGCCGCCTTGAGATCTGCAGGTGCAGGGTGGTATACAAATTTAATAAATGAAATAAATGTGGCTTCCCCATAACCCCCACAGCAGGATCCTAGAGCACGGCTGGTGGGGAGATTACCTGGTGGGGGAGGTAAATGACCTTGGAACAGCTGCTATCCCAGGATCAAGTTCATTCAGGTTTTAATTGGATTTTGAATAGATGTGCATTTATTTTTCCCCGTTTCGAATTGTTACAGTGGTGCCTCGCAAGACGAAATTAATCCGTTCTGCGAGTTTCTTCGTCTTGCGGATTTTTCGTCTTGCAAAGCACGGCTATTAACGGCTTAGCGGCTATTAACGGCTTAGTGGCTTTAAGAAAAAGGAAACAAACTCGCAAGAACTCACAAGACGTTTTCGTCTTGCGAAGCAAGCCCATAGGGAAATTCGTCTTGCGGAACGACTCAAAAAACAGAAAACTCTTTCGTCTTGCGAGTTTTTCGTCTTGCGAGGCATTCATCTTGCGAGGTACCACTGTATCTTCCTTAGCAGGGTCAGGCAAAACCGCTATTCTGAACGATGCTTTTCGTAGCGGAGGGCAGGCAGACGAATTCACGGAACCAAGAACCAAAAAGTTTGGGGAGCCGAAGTTGTTTTCTCTAAATGATGGCAGTTCCCCAGGATCTCAGACTTGCAGTAGGGGGGGCCCTTTCCCCTCCCCTGCTGCCTTCTAACCATGGGGAGGGGGCAAGGCCAAAATGGTGGCACTGGAGGTGTTCTGCCTTGGCCCTCCTTTTCTCCTCCTGACACCCCCCTTTTCTCTTTCTCTCCTGCAGCAAAAGGTTGTCCGCTACTTCCCCACGGAGCGGGGCCAGCCCATGGTCCACGGCCTCCTCACCCTGGTCCTCACAAGCGTGAAGGCCACCCCGACCCACGTGGAGCGCATGATCACGCTGCAGTTCCGAGACCAGAGCTTGAAGCGCACCGTTATCCACCTCCAGTTCTCCTCCTGGCCGGAGCTGTATGTGAACTTTTGTCCCACGCGAGGAGGGCGGTGGGGAGAGGCTGAGGATGAGGGGTGGGCCTGGCTGTGCCTCGCTTGCCTGGCCCAGCCAGAGCTGTGCTTCTCAAATTTGGGTCGCCAGCTGTCGTTGGACTACGACTCCCATCATCCCTAGCTAGCAGGGCCAGGGATGATGGGAGTTGTAGTCCAACAATGTCACGGACTGGTTGGACACAGGGGGATGGTGGGAGGAACCAGCTGGGGAGGTTCAGAGCCTAGGGAGTGGTGGCGGGATGACCATGAGTGGTCCGTGTCAAAAGCTGAAGAGGTAACAGGGCATAGTGAGCGGGGAGAGTCTGTGATAGAGAGAAGTCCAGAATTGGAGGCTGAAGTCAGGAGAGTGGGAAGAGAGAGGCAGAAATGAGTCAGGCTGGTGGAGAGTCACGGGTGTCTCCCACTTCTGCTGTGACAAGCTCCCCTTCCCTGCTTGTGTCCCAGGACTAGCGGAGGCATGAAGTGAGAGGAGCAAAGGCCAGGTGCACTGGCATAGTCTCAGATTGCTTGGGAACAGCCCTGGAGAGCAGGAGATTTCGGCAGCTATGTTGCAGTGGGGATTTTCTGTCTCTGCAACTGCTTCATGGCAGCCAGACCTACTGGAGATGGTCTTTTCTTTTCTTTTTATTAGATAATACAAAGAAAGAAAGGAACAGAAAACCTACAATAAACAAATAAACAGATGTAAATCAGAAATACACAGAAACATTCAACAGTACATACATGACACACACCCCACCCGTGACTCCCCTCCACCATGTCTCGATTCCTGACCACTGGTCCTGTGAGCTAGGCATCATGGGAGTTGTAGTCCAACAACATCTGGGGACCCAAGGTTGAGAACCACTGCTTTATGTGTTATATCAAATATATTAAATATTAGCATTGCATTACTTAGAGGGTACACCTCTTATATCCAATTCCAAATATCTCTCCCGTATACTCTACAACCTTAATCTATGCATAGCAATACACTCTTTTCTGAACAGTGTTTTTCCATGTATTCTTTGAAGCATTGCCATTCTAGTTTTAATTTTTGGCTTGACCGTAATCTTAAGTCTGCTGTTAGTTTTGCCAACTGTATATATCCACCCATTTTACATATCCGATCATCCTTGGAAGGGATTGTTTCAGCTTTCCATTTACTCATTAGGCCTGGTGCTCCTGTGCAGGTCCTGTTTTTGCTTAAAAAGCGCTAACTCCAACTTGCAAGGCATGATTTACTGCTGGCTGGCTCCTACAAAGGACAGCCGGGGACCCAAGTTTGAGAAAGACTGAACTAGAGGAACAGGGATCATCCGGGAGGGTGGCGGGGGAGCTGGCAAACGGCAGCAAAATCATTTTTGCAAAGATGCTTGCTTCATTTTTTTCTTTCTCTCTCTCTCCCTCCTTCCCCTTCCTTCCTTCAGTGGCCTCCCGGACAGCAAAGGGGACCTGCTCCGCTTCATTCAGGAGGTGCACAGCCATTACCTCCACCAGCGGCCGCTCCACACCCCCATCGTCGTCCATTGCAGGTGAGTAACAGCCAGTCTTGGAAAGCAGACCTGGAGCCTCGCAGTGCGTCAGACCAATAACCCGTTGAGCCCAAAGGTGGCAGCTGTGGGCCCCTCTGCCACGCTGTGTACTGTTGCCTGTGCCCTGGCACCTGATAGTTGTAGCCGGAGTGCCTGAAAAAGCAGTACAGTGGTACCTCGGGTTAAGTACTTAATTCGTTCCAGAGCTCCCTACTTAACCTGAAACTGTTCATACCCGGAAGCGCCACTTTACCTAATGGAGCCTCCTGCTGCCGCCGCGCCGCCGGAGCACGATTTCTGTTCTCATCCTGAAGCAAAGTTCTTAACCTAAAGCACTGTTTCTGGGTTAGCGGAGTCTGTAACCTGAAGCATATGTAACCTGAAGCGTCTGTAACCTGAGGTGCCACTGTATCGAAAAGGAAATTGTAGGGTTGGAAGAGGTTCAGAAAAGGGTGAGCAAAACGATCGAGGGAACAGAGGAACAATTGCAGCGCTTGGGACTTTCTAGAGCAGCGGTTCTCAAACTGGGGGTCCCCAGATGTTGTTGGACTACAACTCCCATCATCCCTGAGCTCTGGCCTTGCTAGCTAGGGGTGATGGGAGTTGTAGTTCAACAACATGGTTGAGAAAGGCTGTTCTAGAGGAAAGGCAAGAAAGAGGCAACACGACAAGACGTTTGTAAAAATTGTGCCCTGCGTGGAGAATGCCCATAGTTTCTCAAACTTGGGTCTGTAGCTGTTGTTGGACTACAACTCCCATCATCCTGCGGGATCTGATTTCTTTCCGCAGGGCCTGTAAGACAAAGTTGTTCCGCCTGGCCTTTGGCTTGGAGCCAATTTGATCCCCTCTGTCCTTTTCCTTTCTCTTTCTGTGATGGAACTCCTATTTGGGGACTTCCCTGGCTTTTTTCTGGCCCACATAGGACCAGTCTGGATAGCTAGCCTTGGTGAAGACTTGACATTTTCATCCCCAAAAAAGTTTTTGATTTGAGTTTCTACTGAAATGGGGCTGTATTTTAATCTTGTTTTTAAGTTGTATTTCAATCAATTTGTTTTTATATCGGGTGTTATCCGCCCTGAGCCTGGTCTTGGCTGGGGAGGGCAGGGTATAAATAAAATTTATATTATTATCATCATCATCATGGGTAGGAATCTGGATTGCAGAGTTAGAAGGGACCCCGAAGGGTTATATAGGCCCCCCGCCATGCAGGAATCACACTAAGGAGGGAAGTTGCAAATGCCCCCCTCCAGCAGAACCTTGTTCATCTTCTGCACCCCCCACAGCTCTGGCGTGGGCCGCACCGGCGCCTTCTGCCTCTTGTACGCCGCCATGCAGGAAGTGGAGGCCGGCAATAGCATCCCAGACTTGCCCCAGCTGGTGAAGAAGATCCGCCAGCAGAGGAAGCACATGCTGCAGGAGAAGGTACAGGGCGTGGGGTGCGGATGGAGCTGCAGTGGGTGATGCCCGTGAGCCTTGGGTCACATGAAAGATCTTGGCTGGGTGCTAAGACCCTTGGGTGTGAACCTTGTCCTGGTCGCATCGACATTTGAGGCCTGGTTGCTTCCTAACACAAGAGGGAGCCTTTTCTGTGGCCGTTCCCATATTGGCAATTCCCTCCCAAGAGAGGTCTGACTGGCTCCATCCTTGTGATCTTTCCCCCAGTAGGTTTAAGACCTCTCTATTTAGACAGAGGACGCGGGTGGCGCTGTGGGTTAAACCACAGAGCCTAGGACTTGCCGATCAGAAGGTCAGCGGTTCGAATCCTGGCGACGGGGTGAGCTCCCGTTGCTCAGTCCCTGCTCCTGCCCACCTAGCAGTTCGAAAGCACGTCAAAGTGCAAGTAGATAAATAGGTACCGCTCTGGCGGGAAGGTAAACGGCGTTTCCGTGCGCTGCTCTGGTTCGCCAGAAGTGGCTTAGTCATGCTGGCCACATGACCCGGAAGCTGTATGCCGGCTCCCTCGACCAATAAAGTGAGATGAGCGCCGCAACCCCAGAGTCGTCCGCGACTGGACATAATGGTCAGGGGTCCCTTTACCTTTACCTATTCAGACAGACCTTCAAAAACAAGCACAGACCATGTGGACAACTGGCCTGCAATTGGTCTCTCAATTGCTGGCTCTGAATGTGTTTTGTTGTGCTATAAGCCACTCTTTTTAACTGGTTTTGCATTTTACAATGATGTTTCTCATGGAATCGGGAGACCTGTAGCATTGGACCAGTGACCCAAAGGGTCATCCAGCCCAACCCCTTGCAATGAGGCTTTTTCCGAATGCCGTAAGCCGCCTTGAGAAAAATGCGGGATACAAATGCATTTAGGTGAAATGTCTGGCCCTCAATCCTGGCTCCTCCTCCTCTTCCAGCTCCACCTCAAGTTCTGCTACGAGTCTCTCCTGAAGCATGCCAAGCAGGTGCTGCAGAGACACGGGGTCACGGCGCCCTCCGCCAGCAAGCCTGCCAGCAGCGCTGCCCAGAAGGTAGGGTGCATCCGAGGGCAAGCGTGGGAGGAGAGCCCTTCCGCTAGCACAGAAACAACGGGGGGTGGCGAAATGTCATAGAGTGTTAAAAGAGGTTGTTTCTGGCCGTGTGCAGAGCATATTTTCTTTGCTCCTGTGCCCTCGCAGCTGTCTCTCCTGTATCTGGGATGACTTGGGCATAGTGCTCCCTCTCTCAGAAAAATCTTGCTTGGGCTCAGCTGCGCTTGGCTTAATCCTGGCAAGGAGGTGCAGCAGCAGCCCTCCCTGCCATTTTGAAAGCCTTCGTTTGGTCAATGGTTGGGTCTTTTAAATGGTGGGAGTGGCTGTCTTACCAAATGCATCCCATGACACAAGAAATGGCATCTCTTTTTGGAAGACAGACTGGAAATAATAATAATAATAATAATAATAATAATAATAATAATAATAATAATAATAATAATAATAATTATTTATTATTTGTACCCCGCCCATCTGGCTGGGTTTCCCCAGCCACTCTGGGCGGCTTCCAACAAAGATTAAGAATACATTAAAATGTCACACATTAAAAACTTCCCTGAACAGGAGTGGGGTGGGGAAAAGTCATAGGAAAGCGTTAAAAGAGGAGGGCTGCCTTCAGGTGTCTTCTAAATGTCAGGTAGTTGTTTTTCTCTTTGACATCTGATGGGAGGGCATTCCACAGGGCGGGCACCACCACCGAGAAGGCCCTCTGCCTGGTTCCCTGTAACTTGGCTTCTCGCAGGGAGGGAACCACCATAAGGCCCTCGGAGCTGGACCTCAGTATCCGGGCTGAGCGATGGGGGTGGAGATGCTCCTTCAGGTATACTGGGCTGAGGCCATTGAGGGCTTTCAAAGTCAGCAGCAACACTTTGAATTGTGCTCGGAAACGTACTGGGAGCCAATGTTGGTCTTTCAAGACTGGTGTTATGTGGTCTCGGCGGCCGCTCCCAGTCACCAGTCATTGCATTCATTTTGTTACTTTATATTTTGTGCATTTTTAATGTATGGCATGAATGCAACTTGTGTGAGGGCTGCATGCCCAGAAGTTGCGCGTAAAGGCAAACTCGCACTGTCAGAATGATGCAAAGGCTGAGAGCTTAAAACCGCTTTCTGCAGCGAGAAAACCCTCCCAGAACTTCCAGGCTCTGGGGTCCTCCTTTCAAGCTCCTCCAGAGCTCAGTAAGCAAGGCTGTCCCTCTCTCCCCATTTATTTCCTCTCCAATGAGGCATTTGGCTGATTGATATACAACGCCTTTTTAAAACGTGCTGCGGGAGAGGGATTTTGGGTTTGTTCCGTTCATATTTTTATTATGCATTGGGGGGGGGGGAGTTATTGTAATTTTTATATTGTCAAGCACCCTGAGATCTACATATATAGGGCGTGGCGTACAAATTTAATAAATAGTAATATTTTTTACTGGCGATCTGCATGAAGCTGCTATCGTGCAAGTAAAATCAGTGTTGTGTTCCTACTGTATTTTAAGTCACCATAACCTCCCCTGGGACCTTACGGTGAAAGACAAGTGAATAATAATTTTATTAGTTGCACGCCCGCCCCTCTGACTGGGTTGACCCAACCACTCTGGGCCATAGCTGTCAACTTTCCCCTTTTCTTGCAAGAAATCCTATTCGGAATAAGGGAATTTCCGTTTAAAAAAGGGAAGCGTATGATCTGGGCATCTCCGAACAGATATAAAGGCGTAAAGATCACCCCTATCCCACAGGGCCCTGTCAAGGGACGCTTGCTGCGCCCACTAAGCTGCTCTTCCTTTCCCTCTAGCCCTATATCCACCAGGACCCCCAGGATCTGGTCCTGGGTGCCGACATGCCCATCAGCTCCATCCAGGCCACCATCGCCAAGCTCAGCATCAGACCTCCCTTGGGAGGGGCAGAGCCCTCGTCCGCCAACGGGCAGCAGCTGGAGCCCCTGCCCTTGACCGTCCCAGCGCCCCCTGCCGGCCTCCCTCAGACCGCCTTTGCCGATCTCGGCTGCCCCGTTACCAGCACAGAGCCGGCCCCCGCGCTCTCCCCGCCAGCCACCCCTGCACCAGCGGCACCTGAGTGCTGCGCAGCCGAGAACAGCAACCATCTGGAAGAGGAGAGTCAGGAGGAGAGCGAAGCCCCGCTGGCACCTCCTGGCACAGAGCCCTCCGCCGCTCCGGCCACGGCCCCGTCATCCTCGTCCTTGGAGCTCCTGGCCTCGCTGACCCCCGAGGCCTTCACGCTGGACAGCAGCCTCAAGGGCAGGCACAAGGTCAGCAAGCAGAGCTTCCTCCAGCCCCAGAACGGGGAAGGCCTCCGCGGCACCCGCCCCAGCGACGACCCCCTCAGCATGCTGGACCCACTGTGGACACTCAACAAGACATGAGAGGAAGGAGGGCGTCACACCGACCCGAGACTCTGCTGCTGCTGCTGCTGCTGCTAACGCCACCACCGATGCATTTTGAGGACTAGAAACTTGGGAGGGCGAGGGAGGAAAGGTGGCTGGTTCGCACTATCCTCAGCATGCAGCTTTTCAAGACTGGCCACAGCCAGGAAGCCTCTGCTGCACCAGGAGCCACGCAGTGCCCACTCGACTCGCGTCCTTTTCCCCCCTCTCCCGCCACTTCAGTTTCCCGCCGGCTGTGTCTGAACGGCTGGAGGATTTTTCTGAGCTGGTTGTTCCTTTCTCCCACTTTGTGCCTGCCTCCAAGTGCCATGGGAAGGAAGGAAACTGTAAGTTGGCCTTTGGAGGGGCAGGAATCACGGGAGGCGGTTTGGACAGAGCGGGACGTGTGGTTTAATTTTCACTGCGGACATAGGTGGTTACCCAGCTGGAGAAGCCCCCCGAGGTGATTTTCCCGACCAGAGGAAGGTTTTGAAACACAGCCAAGGTAACCCTGTCCTAGGTGGACTAGTTCCTGGCATCTTCAGCTAAAGGGCTTCAACTCCCACCCCCCCTGCTGCCACCCTTGGTGTTCCCAAGGCTTTGAGATGTAGCACTTCAGGCCTCCTACGTCCTCCTCTGCTCCTTAAACTGCTCCTGGCAAGACTCCCTTTTGCTCCCGTCTACTGACTTCCACTCTGAATGGGGTATCCAAGACCCAACCAACCCCCTTTGAGCTGGCGAGAGCCCATTTGGGACCAAGCAGCTACGTTTGATCGGCTTGCATGAAAGGTGCGTGGAGTGTCTTTTTAGCTGCTAGGTGAAGGTGCAGGAGACGTGCTTTCTCAGCAGCCTCCAAAAGCTGCTCCCATGTCTTGCCAGCTCCACCTTCCGCTTCTTGTTTGGCCAGGCCGGTTGCATTTTGTTGCCCTTACATTCCAGCTAGGGATCCCCATCTTGGAATCAGCTCAGAGGCCGTGTCAAGTCACCCAGCAGCCTTGGGAGTGGTGATTGACAAGACTGAGCTGTTCCAAATAGTTCACCAAAACTGCAGAAGTCCCTTTATGTGGTTAATTTGGATCATCATCAGTGTGCCTGATGGTCTTTTACAAAGGGGCAAGCGCTGTGCCTCCTGTGCCCAAAATACAGGTGATGGCATCAAACATAAGGAGTAACCCTGCAGGGCAGTAAAGGAGGACTGTGTGTTAACTGAGCCAGCTTGGGTCCTTGCAGCGGTGTGCTTCCTTAACAATGCTGCCCAACTGTGGCCAGATGAAGGCAGATCATTAAATGAATGGGAATGCTTAAATGTCCATTTCCCCCCTAAGCATTTGCTCTTTCCATCAGCTCCCTCGGTTTAAAGAACCATCTTCAGGAAGGCAGGAGGGTTAAGGTGGGAGAGGGGCCAGGTCTTAATGGGTTTCTGGGTTGTTTTTTGCTTTGTACAAATGTAACATTGTCGTCATGTTTCGACTTACTCTGTAATTTAGAACCAACTTTTTTCAGCTCTTTGCTACTAAAATAAATAAACGGGAGCATTGCAGATGGATCCACTGTTAGATTTTTGTCAAAAGCAGTGGAGGGGGCTGCATTTCAGTTTGCAAGTATCTGAATATAGCAAAAGGAGTGTGTAACTTTTTGGCGCCAAGATAATTAATTTGCAGAAGTGTTTTATGATGAGAAGGTTTTTTTGGGTGGGGGGGGTTGAGCAGCTGCTGGGCCTTAAGATACATTAGCAGCATGCAATAGAAAGCAATGCCTTTTCTCTCATATCTATTTTGGTTGGGTTTTTTAAAAAAAACTAAGTTGCCCACAAAAATTGTATGCAAGGTATATCACTTGCTTTTTATAAGGTTTGCATTAAAGTCAGCTACACAAAGAGAATCGTTTGCTCAATAGATCATGCCAACTTCTTTAAAGTGCTTAGTTGGGGTCTTCATGTGAATGGTGTTCTGCTGCAGTGCAAGGGAGTTTTGTGGGGTGAGGGTAGTGTGTTCTTCACAGGTGGGGTAGAAGCAGCTCCCCCAACCACTATGTTTTGAAGACAGCCTGTGTTCAGTGCAAACGACAATGATTTGGAAAAAAACACACAAAACAAGCTTCTATGTCCAGTAGTTGTCTTGATTGGGCTAGATTCCCTTTCCCTGCTACTCCGCAAAACACACAGGAGAGGCATTAAGTTAGTTCTGTTTAATGTGTCTGTCTCTGTACACATTATAAAACACAATCTGGTACAAAAGCAGCTGCCGCTGTACAGTCCAAAGGGCACAGCAGAGCTAAGGCCACCTGAGGCATGGTGTGGACACGGACAACGACCCAAGAGGAAGCAGCGGGCGCAAGGGTGCCGGGGGGGGGGGTGCTTTGAGGCCCTGAATGGGCCTCCACTGGCCAGCGTTGCAAAGTAGTCTCTTGCCCCTGCCAAGCTTGGGGCAGTGGGACAAACAGAAAACAGCAGGTTAATTCCCCCACCCCCAGCTCCCTTGAGTAGCATACAGTGCACAGGGCTCCTACGGCAGGAGATGCTAAAGTAAAAACACCGTGAACTAGACAGTCAATTAATGGTATTACCGTTTCAAAAGCGTTGCTTGTTCCAGCAGCTCTTCCTCCATTTCTCTGTGTCTCTGCTACCTCTGTTCCTTCCCTTGCTCTTTTGCTTTCTTTCCTCCCAGAGCTGCAGCCCAGCGCACCCAAAAATAAAAGTTGCGCACTCTGCTGTGGTTTTAGGGGAGCGGGAACAGCCTTGGGGGGGTGCCGCAACTATTACGCAGAATGGAAGGCGAGGGAAGTCTGAATATTGGCGCTGCAAAGGGAACCACTGAAATTTGAGGCTCCAAGGTCTGCCACTGGCCCTGAAGCTGCAGCCTTTGCTGCTCTGGCAAACCGTTCATCTATCTTGTGTGAAAAGCAGGGATATTCTGGCAGGCTGGGACACGAGAGAGGGGCGGAGACGCCCACCTCAGTGTTGGGCGCAGAAGCCTGCCCCCCACTTTCTCTCCACAGTACAAAGCTAGTGACAGCCGTTGCAGAACAGCCGCCTCCTGCAGCCCCTTCACGGGCCCAATCCAGGCTGATGCAGAGGGAGGGTACGTGAGCAGGTGGTGCAGAGGCCTTCCGCTCCTGGGAGTTCGAGCTTCCCCACTCCCCTCACGCTTGCATGCCAGAATAAATAACTATGTACAGCACATCAATAAATATGGCAGGTAGCGCAGTATGCCTACCCTTTCCCCTAGCAGGCCGGAGGAGGAGGAGGCGGCTGCCACGAGGACTGTGGCATCGGTAGGACAGCTATCCCAGGGCTACTGCAGCTGGAGAGACCTCACAGGCTCTCAGTGCGCCGGTTCTTTCCCTCTAGGAAAACAGCTTCCCAAAAATCCTACCCACCCACCTCCACCTGCCCAGGGGTAGGAGTCCCACCACAGCAGCCAGCCCAGTTTTTTCTTCAAAGTGTGGGACAGAAGCAGTGCCTGCCAGAGGAGGGAGGAAGGAGGGAGCTCTGGAAGGAGGAGGGTGGTGTGTGTGGAGCAACAGCACTGAAGCAGCTGTTCCTCGCTATCGCTGCGCCTCGGGAGGCCACACACAAACACATCCCGTCCAGCAGGAGCTCTCACAGGCATGTGCAAAGAGCTCCTGCAGCGACAGACCTTCGAGGGAGGCGTCGGGCACAGCAGCCAGAGCAAAAGACTTATTGGGGATGCAGCCCCGTCCTCACACACCCCTCTCCCTTTTATAGATTGCAAGTGGGAGGCGGGGCTTTGACGGAGGGTCTTCCCCTCAATCTCTCAGCGCTTGCTCACACCCAACCACAGCAGGGGATTCTACCTCCACAGTCCTCCAGTGCTGGGTTCTTCTTAGCTTATTGTGAGCACGGAGAAAACCCCTGTTCAACCCCTGCGGATGTCAGCCCCCTTCTCTTCCATCACCGTCAAATTGCAGACCGGGGAAAGAAAAAGGAACTGCTGGAAGATGGGGAGAGGCAGCGGCTCTCTCTGCTCCCCAAGAGACTGCCCTGATCCCTGCCCCTCCTAGTTAGAAAATCAGAAGGTTGAGGGGGTCATTTCTGGCCTGTCCGCAAGATCCTGCTTCAGTCTCGCTTCTCCAGCACTGACGGGACGTAGACCAGGCTGAGTTCGCTGCCAAAGTTACAGACGATGGCCGCGTTTTCCAGGACCAGGATCTGCCGGGCGGGCTGCGATTCGTTGCTCTTGCCCAGGTAGACTGTCTGCAGCAGGTCTCCGTAGCCGATGTCCCAGAAAGAAACGCAGCCCTGGCCTCCGGTCACCAGCAGGTTGTCAGAGATCACTCCCAGGCTGGCTCCGCATCCCATATCCTGTGCAGAGAACAAACGGAAAGAGGGTGAGAAGGGGAGGTGGGGCTGAACGGAGCCTGTCATGAGATACGTGGGGCTAATCTTTGCCATGTGTATCCACAGCACCAGAGGCGCAGATTACAGGCAACTTCTGGCATCAGAACGTGTGTCCCAGCCACCCTCAAGGTGCAATTCGTAAGAGCTTCCTGGGTCAGGCCAATGGCCCATATAGTCTAGCATCCTGTTCTCACAGTGGCCAACCAGCTGACTCTGTGAAACCAGCAAGCAGCACCCAAGCACAAGGGCATTTCTCCCCTCCTGTGGTTTCCAGCAACTAGTATTCAGAAGCATTGCTGCCTCCAGCTGTGGAAGCAGAGCAAGGTCATCGTGGCTAGGAGCCACTGTCAGCCTGCTCCTCCTTCCCTAGGCATGACTATGGCACTTGGCTCTCTTCGAAAACCAGGAGCCAGACCTAAAAAACTACTGAAAGAAAAATCACAGGAGAAATAAAGTAATAACACTACAGCTGTTTTTTTAATTGTAGATACATTCCGAAACAGAAAACCACCAAGACTTTAAAATGGCAATCAAAATGTGTTTCGTTCTAAATTGTAAAAAGGTAATGGACCCCTGACAGTTAAATCCGGTCACGAATGACTCTGGGGTTGCGATGCTCATCTCGCTTTACAGGCCGAGGGAGCCGGCGTTTTTCCGCAGATAGTTTTTCCGGGTCATGTGGCCAGCATGACTAAGCCGCTTCTGAGGAAACCGGAGCAGCGCATGGAAACGCCGTTTACCTTCCCGCCGGAGTGGTACCTATTTATCTACTTGCACTTTGACATGCTTTCGAACTGCTAGGTTGGCAGGAGCAGGGACAGAGCAACAGGAGCTCACCCCATCGCCGGGATTCGAACCGCTGACCTTCTGATCGGCAAGTCCTAGGCTCAGTGGTTTAGACCACAGCGCTACCCGTGTTCTAAATTGTAACACTCACTAATTTGCCTTTCTGTCACATCCATGACATACTTGGGCATGCCTGAAGATTAAAAGACTGCTTAAAAAAGGTCTAAACCAGGCTTTCTTGAAGCTACCAGCAAGAGTTTGACCAAACTGTGGGAGGCACTGGAAGACATGAGTGCCTGGCGTGCTCTGGTCCAGGGGGTCACGAAGTGTCGGACACGACTAAATGACTAAACAACAACAAACCAGGCTTCCTCAACCTCAGCCCTCCAGATGTTTTGGGACTACAACTCCCATCATCCCTAGCTAGCAGGACCAGTGGTCAAGGATGCTGGGAATTGTATTCTCAAAACATCTGGAGGGCCGAGGTTGAGGAAGCCTGGCCTAAACTAATCCTAAGAAGACCTGGGTATGTCTAGTGTAGAGTCCGCAACTGCAGGGCTGATCCTGAAAGAGCCCTAGCAGCCACTGTGGATAATCTGGCAAAGGGGCACCTGCAAGCAGGTCTCACTGGCAAACTTCAGTGAACAGGCACAAATATAAAGGGAGGGAACAAAACTCTCCTTCCGTTAACCTGGATCTATTGCTACTACATTTTTCAGACTTTAAAGAACAGAAAAATGTCAAACAATGAACAACACTAAATACACAAAGCACCACCGCAGGAGGCAGCTTTATGACCTGGGTAAACCAAAAGGTCTTTGCCTGGGGCCTAAAGACTAACAAGCATTCCACAGACAGGAAGCCACCACTGAAAAGGCCACTCTCTGCACCCCACTCAGGTGGGGCACCCACAGAAGGGCCCCTGAAGACCAGCAGGTTCTGGGATGCTTCACGCAGGGAGAGGGGATCCTTGAGATATTGTGGTCGTGAGCCACACGGGGCTTTAAAGGTCAAAACCAGCACTTGGAACTGAACCCATGAACTACTCCACAGCCAGTGTAGTCAGGCCAGAACTGGTGTAATATGTTCAGACCTTCTGGTCTCAGTTAATAGTCTGGCTGCTGGATCCTGCCGTAGCTGTAAGTTTTGGAACTGTCTTCAAAAGGCAGCCCCACGTATTGCAGCCTAGACAACTGGAGCTAAGTTATCCCTGCCCACACAGGGTTACAGCTGAGCCACCAGCTGAAACTGATGGAAGAACTTTGTGCAGCTGAGGCCGCTTGTGTTTTGAGCGACAGAAGCGGACCCAGAAGTGCCCCACGCTGCACACCTCATGCTATGGGGGACACACCTCAGTCTAGGGACCCAACCATGAGCAGTGCCTTGTCTCAGCTTCAATTTAATGGCTCTCATCCAGCCTATTATAGAACAAACACCACCCCAGAGTTGTGGAGAAACAGAGGAGAACAGTGCTGTGCGCCACCAGCAGACTGATTACTCAACACACTCCAAATCTCTGTGTGATCTAGGCCATACAAAGTCTTTAAAAGGCCCTGCGCCTTGAATCTAGGTCAAAAACAAATTGGCAACAGGCAGAACCCCCATCACAGAGCCATTAAAACTCTTCCTCGACTCATGGAAGCTTCTGCGCCATCTTCAAAGGCAGCCTCACATTTAGCGCATTACTACAGAGTGGTTGGGAGGTTGCCAGGACAACAGGAGTGCTACTGGATCTCGCTGCCTCATCCAAGCAGCACAGCCTGATTGCCACCACTGTTCTTCCTGGCAGCCGGCAGAGAGATTTAAAAAAAGCCTTGTCTGAGGAAGGGTCCCCCAGCCACACACCTGCTGAATGGAATAGTGCTTGATCCCGGAGCTTCGGTCCCAGATGCTGATGACGTCGTCCAGGCCGCTGCTGATCACGCAGGAGGTAGTGCAAGTCAGGGAGGTGACATCCCCGCGGTGGGCGAACATGTGGCTCACCCTGCTGCCCGTCAGCACATCCCAGAGGCAGATGGCCCCATCCTGGCCCCCGCTGGCTAGCACCATCGTCTGAAAGGCAACAAGGGCCAAGTCACTAGGGTCACCCCGAGTTCTTCTTCGTCAGGTCTCCACCCGAAGGTGAGAGTTAGGCTGCAGAACTAAGGCTGAAAGCTTCTAACAAGTCTGCTTGTTTGTCTGTTTGTTAACATGCTATGCATTTTGGTGTTTTTATATCGTAAACTGCTCAGTGGCTCTCAGATGAAGGCTGATATAGAAATTTAATAAACAATGATAAATAAAAATGGTGGGCTGGTTGGCCTTATTTTGCCTGTTCCCCCTGCCTTTCTCCACCTGTGCCCTCCTCCCCGCTCTTCTCCTGCAGCTGCAACCGTGTCCTGGGCCCTGTGAGTTCCCTCCTACCTGGTCAACGTAGACGGCCGTGATGGCTCCTGAGTGGCCCTGCAGTGTGAAGAGGCAGCAGGAATCTTCCAGGCGGTACACCTGAATGGGGAAGAAGTGGTGTCACCAGCAGTGGAAGATGGGCCTGTGCAGGAGGGGCTCCTCTCTGTCTGTCTGTCTGTCTCACACACACAATCACACTTTACTCTCCCCACTGCAAGTGGGCAACCCCTGGCCTGTGCAGACAGAGACCTGTAAGGGGAGCTCAAGAGGCAGAAGATACACGCAGGGGCTGACAGACCACATGACTGCTCTTCCTTTGGCCAAGCCTGGCATGAACAGCCACAGAAGCTGTTGGACGTTGTGGTCTCAAGCACTGCTGGTCTCGGGCCAGACAAGACTGGTACCTCCTTTCCCTCCTTGCTTGCTCATGGGCACGTCCAGCTGCTGCCTTTTGCAGGGCTGGAGGAAAGAAACATGTACCACCTGCCACCTCTCAAACGCTCACAGTCAGGCGAGCAACCTAACTGGGGGGTGGGGCAGAATGGAGAAAAGGGCGCAAGAACCTGGGAAGACCCTGCTGGATCAGAGCAAAGTTCCACCTGGCCCAGCATCCTCTTCTTACAGTGACAAACGAGATGTCCTAATCCTGAAAGCAGGAATCGAGCTTTAAGAGCCCTCCTGCGGTTTCTGCGTCCAGTTGGCACAGCAGGTCAAGTAGCTTGTTCTTCTCCAGTCTGCCCTCAAAAGCTTCCTCCAGGAAGTGGGAGAGGGCTCACAAAACAACACGGGCGAGCTCCATCTTGGCCAGCCTCGTTGGCCCTACCTAAAGGCACCTTCTCTTGAGCCACCACACGCCTCAGGCTGCCGCTTGAAGGCTCCATCCCTGGCTGGCACCACCAATATGTCATGGAACGGCAGCCAGGCCACGGGCAAGGCATGGGCAACGTGAAAGAGAAGCCGGAACACAGCGGTTCTGCAGCCAACGCCCCCCACCCCCCGCAGCACGTTTGCCAGCGTCTAGTTACTCACCCTTAGCGTATGATCCTGGCTCCCTGTGACCAGACGCCCTGCTGCAGCCTTCAGGGCTGTAATGGGCTTCTGGTGAGCACAAGTCACCGTGTGGGTCAGCTGACACGTGATGACATCATTGCTGCTGTACATGGGAGAGGATGGGAGGCTGCTCCTGCTGGGTGTTCCTGGGGGAAAGACGGTTTGGTCAGGCCTCTTCCTCCTCAGGGGGCAGGGGAAAGAAAGTCCTTCCTCACGCGGCACACAGATAAGCTATGGAAACCGCTCTCAAAGGAAGCAGGGATGGCTGCCAACCCAGACGGCTTCGAAAGAGGATTTGACAAATTCATGGAAGAGGAGAAGGCTATCGATGATGGCTCTGCTGTGTCTCCACAGGGGGATGGGGCAATGCTTTTGGAGGGGAGGGGGCTTTCGTGCTCATATCCTGCTTGCAGGTTTCCCACAGGCACCTGGTTGGCCACTGTGAGAAGGGGATGCTGTGCTAGAAGGGCCACTGTCCAGGGCAGCTGTTTATCAACTCTATCTGGCACGCAGGATGAGACCCTCCCTGCCCGCAGACTGTCTTGCCAGAGTGACACATGCTCTAGTCATCTCCCACTTGGACTACTGCAATGCGCTCTACGTGGGGCTACCTTTGAAGGTGACACAGAAACTACAACTAATGCAGAATGCGGCAGCTAGACTGCTGACTGGGAGCGGCCGCCGAGACCACATAACACCAGTCCTGAAAGACCTACAGTGGCTCCCAGTATGTTTCTGAGCACAATTCAAAGTGTTGGTGCTGATCTTGAAAGACCTAAACAGCCTCGGCCCAGTAGACCTGAATAAGTGTCTCCACCCCATCATTCTACCTGGACACTGAGGTCCACCTCCAAGGGCCTTCAGGCGGTTCTGTCACTGCGAGAAGCCAAGTTACAAGGAACCAGGCAGAGGGCCTTCTCGGTAGTGGCACCCGCCCTGTGGAACGCCCTCCCACCAGATGTCAAAGAGAACAACAACTAGCAGACTTTTAGAAGACATCTGAAGGCAGCCCTCTTTAGGGAAGCTTTTAATGTTTAATAGATTACTGTATTTTAATATTTTGTTGAAAGCAGCCCAGAGTGGCTGGGAAAACCCAGCCAGATGGGCGGGGTATAAATAAATTATTATTATTATTATTATTATTATTATTATTATTATTATTATTATTATTATTATTATTATCCAGCAGGCTCTTCTTATGTACCCAGGGAAACTCAAGGGAAAACCATTTATATTTTTGATAGTTTTCCACTTCTACTGCCAAGATCCAGGTTCTCCAGGAATCTGAAGATGGAGGTTGTGTATAAAAAGAAAAACAAATTCTAACTCTGGGTGGGGAAATGGAAGGCAAATGCGCATGGAAGCCGTAGGTGCAGGCGGCTAGCCAGGGCCTGCTGCTGGAGAGTGAATTATCTGCCAGCTCTTCCACTATTGGATCCTGGGCAGATCCAGAGGAAAGCAGAGCAGAGAGCAGCCTGAACCTGGAGGGGCAGTGACCAAAGCAGGCCCAGAAACTTCTGCTTCCACCTGGGGGATGTGGGGAGCGCAACACTCACCTCTGAGCTGGGAGTGATCCAAAGAGGTGTGCGTCCTCAAGGAGTAGAAATCCAGGGAGCCATTCAGCCTAGCAGCAACAATCCTATCCAAGGGGTACAGGAAAAAGAAACATGAGCACTCCCTCTTCACACAGGAACAGCCAACATTTGTCCCTGTGGCCTGAGACAGAGGAGGAGGAGGAGGAGAAGAAGAGGAAGAGGAGGAGGAGTTTGGATTTGATATCTCGCTTTATGACTCCCCTAAGGAGTCTCGAATCCCCGCAACAGGGAGAGCTCCCGTTGCTCGGTCCCCACTCCTGCCAACCTAGCAGTTCAAAAGCACATGAAAGTGCAAGTAGATAAATAGGTACCACTCCGGCGGGAAGGTAAACAGCATTTCTGTGCACTGTTCTGGATTGCCAGAAGCGGCTTAGTCATGCTGGCCACATGACCCGGAAACTGTACACCGGCTCCCTAGGCCAAGAAAGCGAGATGAGCGCCGCAACCCGAGTCGTCCGCGAACGGTCAGGGGTCCCTTTACCTTTACCTAAGGAGTCTCAAAGCAGCTAACATTCTCCTTTCCCTTCCTCTCCCACAACAAACACTCTGTGAGGTGAGTGAGGCTGCGAGACTTCAGAGAAGTGTGACGAGCCCAAGGTCACCCAGCAGCCGCATGTGGAGGAGAAGGGAATCGAACCCGGTTCACCAGATTACGAGTCCACTACTCTTAACCACTACACCACACTGGCTCTCTCTTGCCCCTGTGGGCCTTGTGCAGAGGTTATGGGGGGCACATAAGGAAACGAGTGCACAGCTCTGGGACTGAGGAGCTGCCCTGGAAGTCACACAAGGAAGGCAATCAAAGCTGCATGGACTGGCTGGCAAAGGGTGGGGAGAGGGGAGAGTCTACACAGGAGACCCAAGAATCATTACGTGGCTTGTGGAAAACCAAGGGAAGCCTGGAGACTCTGCTTGAGGGTTGACCGCAAGGAGGAGCTCCTCCTGGGTTAAGGCAGGCCGCAAGCCTCACCCTCCTGAGACCTGAGGAATATTCCTGCAGTCAGGAGAGGCGAGAAGCTGCGATCACTTGGGAAAGGCAGGCATGGTGGAGCAGCAGCAGGGGGTCAAGGCAGACTCCTAAATATAGCTGGTCCATCAGTCGGACAGGACTAACCATCAGCTACTGTGAGATGCTCTGGGGATGGAGGAGTCGGGCTGCTTACCTGCTGTTCAAGAAGACAAGGGCGGTGATGCCTGACTGGCCATCTTCGTTACTGCAATGCAGAGTGCCCTCAATGGCATCCCACACCTGCAACACAAGAGGCCAGGAGAGAGAGGTATTTTGGGATACAACTCCCAACAGCAAGCAAATAAAGAACTTGGGGGGGGGGGAGGAACGTGGTTCTGTTTCAGTTGCTTCTCATCCCCTGCCCCCATCAGAGTCTGGAGACAGCATGCAGGCTGGGTGCGGATAGATGTTCTTGGGGGAACCTCTTGGCATATACAGTGGACACTTGGGTTGCGAACGTGATCTGTGTGGGATGCACGTTTGCAACCCGCAGCATCGGCAACCCGTGTCTGCGCAGGTTGCGATTTGGCGCTTCTGCGCATGCACAAAGTGCAGTTTAGCGCTTCTGCGCATGCGCAACCGCCGAAATCCGGAAGTAACCTATTCCGGTACTTCTGGGTTTCTGCGGTCCGCAATCTGAAAAAACGCAACCTGAAGCGTCTGTAACCCAAGGTATGACTGTACTAGTCTTTCTGAAGCCAGAAGGCATTCGGCAGAACTAGGGGTATTTGGGGATGTAAGGAAAACAGAGTGACAATTCCATGCCAGGTGAGGATGCGTGTTACATCAGTTGGCCTCTGGCTCATTGGCTTCCCATTTCCCCCTTGCCCTTGCCCAAGACAGATTGGGCCGTGGCACCTTCTGAGACAGAGATGGGAACTGGATCTGGTTGGCAGGCCAGAGCTACAACTGCCCCCTCCCCGCCGTGGACCCCAGGAACACCCACCTCTCAATCACCTGATGCCAAGGGATTGCAGCCACTGCTTGAAAGCTGTGTTCAAAATTAGGCACATTTTGTACCTGACTATTGGCCACGTGACCAAGCGAAGATGCCTTTAAGTTCTCTAATTCTTAACCTAGCTCACAACTTTAGAGACTTTAGAGCTGGCTTGCCCCCAAAACGGCAACTACACATTCCATTTTGGCGACTGTAACCTTGGTTTAAGGAACCATTTGGCGCCTAGCTTATATAGCTGAGCTTCTAACACTGCTAGATAGCATGGAAGCCATAAGAAATGGGGAGCCTTTAGACTGTTCTCAATTCCTTCTTTTGCAGCTGTAATCGGTGGGCTTTAAGGTACAAATTCTAAAAGCACTGAACTACACTTGCAACTGGAAAGGAAGGTGCTGGAGTGCACTTAGGTTACAGTTCTGATTCTTTTCCATTTGGCCCCGTGGGTTTACAATCCCACAGCCAACAGTAGGTGGCGGAGAGGTGGGAGGGCCAAATAAGGATCCCTGGTGGGCCTGATCGGGCCCAGGAGCCAAAGGCTCCCGAGCAGTGCTAAGCTGTCATGGGCTTGGTGTGTGTGCGTGTGCACATGGCTTTGTGTGCAACAGCCTCAGGGCAAAGCGCTGATGCCTCCATTGATGTCCTTTGCGATCAAAACCTAAATGAGTTCTTCCTTTCTGGCCTTGGGGGGGGGGTGCTCTGCAGCTGAACAAGCACAGCTATGGAAGGCTCTGCTTCCCCCAAGCCCCAAAAGCCCAAGGCCAACAAGACCAGGCCTCCTTCCTTACCTCCAACCTCCCGTTGCTCCGGCCGGCCACAATGAGGTTCCCTTGCAGCTCCAGGCTCCAGATGGAGCTTTCAAAGTCACCGCCCAAAGAGGGAAGGGGGGGCACCTTCTCCAGCCCAGCATAGGGCTCATCCCCAAGGCTGTTCCTGCGGGCTACACAGTCCCCTTCCTCGCCCCCGCACCCTGGGGATCTGGACCCACTGCCAGCCTGGGGGCTGAAGGCCACCTGTCCGTAGGGGGCAGAGAAGCCCAAGAAGTTCACGCAGTTGGAGGGGTTCTGTTCCTCGCAGACCTTCTCCACCAGGCTGCTGAAGTCGTAGCCAGACTCCTGCCGGCCGCAGGTGGCCCGGTGGCGGGGCTCTGGGGCAGTTGCGGCCTTGGCTTGCTCAGAGAAGTTGGTGTCAATGAGGGAGGTGAGGTCGGGCTGGTCGCTGAACAGGAGTGGCTGCGGGGGGCTCCGGGCCCTCTTGAAGGGGCGGCGGCAGCTGCCGTCAGAGCCGTCATCTAGCCCACTCTTGCTATTGAGGCGGTTGGGGTCCCAGCAGTCTTGGTAATCGAAGATGCCGCTGTTCTCTCGACGCAGCCTGGAAGGCAGCCAAGAAGAGGAGGACATGGGGTGAGGGGTCAAGCAGAGCACAGAGAGGGATATGACCACCTTGGAATTAAGAAGACCCCCACCCTAAGCCACTCCAGCAGCTCATTTCTTCTGCAAGTTTGTGACCGGGTGTGCAAAAAAACAGAGATTACAGTGGTACCTCGGGATGCGAATGGGATCCATTCCTGATCCCTGTTCGCATCCTGAATGGAACGTAAGACGCGATGGCGCGTCTGTGCGTGCGCGGGTTCCATTTTGCCGCTTCTACGCATGCACGTGACGTCATTTTGAGCATCTGCGCATGCTTGAGCGGCGAGACCCGGAAGTAACGCGCTCCGTTATTTCCGGGTTGCCGTGGAGCGCAACCCGAAAGCGCTCAACCTGAACACACATTCAACCCGAGGTATGACTGTATAGAGACTTTCTAGGTCAAAGCCAGGACTTTGAATTGGGCCCAGAAATCAACTGGTGCTCAGTGGAATCAGCCCAGGATTGCTTTTTTTGCTCAGAGCATCTTGCCCCAGCGAGCAACCTGGCTGCTGCAGCTTCCAAACCATCTTCAAAGGTAGCCCCACATATAACACACTGCAGGAGTCTAAGCTAGAGACTACCAAAGAACAGACAGCAGACGTTTGGGGTGTAGCTCGACCACCCGCTGAAGTCGATGCAACACACCTTGCACCACTAAGCAACTTCAGCCAGAAGTAGAATTTTCCTTCAGAGACCACTGGGAATGTTTTCTCAAGGGATGTCAGGCAGCCCTTGTGCATAAGCATTTCTGGACATATTCTGGTAGACAACACACTCGTCAGTAGATTATTGATATCTACCCTTTGTGAAACTGAGGCTGAGAGCAGGGAAACCCAGAGATTTAGACTGCATATGGATTTGAACCCAGGTCCTCAATAAGGACTGGAGCATGCTGGATCGGCAACTCCAATAGGGACATGGCAAAAAATGGCTAAGTAAACAATCTATTGCCTTTTAAACTGGGGCATCATCTATAGCCAGCAATCCGCAACCAAGCAAGGACTTGCACACATTTCCATGATGAGCCATTGAAATTAGTAGCCCATCAGCCTGAACAGCTGATCGGCAGCAGGAAGTCAAACCTACCCTTGCTTCGGAATGACGGTGAGGCAGTCGCCCGTCTGAGCGTCCCACACGCGGATCTGGCCCACCAAGCAGCAGCTCACAAGCAGCATCCCGTCACTAGCCAGGCACTCAATGTCCTGCAAAAAAATAAAAATAAATAAACAGGTCAAATGCTGAACAACTGATGCAATGCAGGAAGGATCGTGCCCTGAGGACAAGGGGACTCCAGTGTCTGCCTCCTGGCTTGCCTCCTTAAAAGTCTGGCTGCTGGATCAGACCAGAGCGAATCCATCCAGTTTGCCACCCTCTTTCCTATCCTTCCCCCCCCTTTCTTTTCTTTTTTATTGGTTTTCACATATTACAATACAGTACAAATGTACCAAAGCCAACACCATTTCTTCCCCATACATTTACATTTATATTTCCTCAATCCATCACATTATTCTTTTCTCCTTCCTCCCACTTCCCTCCACCCCACTCGATTTCCTCCACATTACACAATTTACAATAATCTTTGCATTCTATAATCGTCTCAAATCATCTGTATATTCTTATCTTTCCTTACTAATTTTTCTTCCATCCAGTACTTCGCATTTTAATCTAGGCATATTAGTGTACCTTTTTTTGAGCAATATTTTGCCATATATTCATCAAAACATTTCCACTCCTTTTTTAAATTTTTGATTTGACTGATTTCTTATTACAGCAGTTAATTTTGCCAAAATTAAATATTCATTTAGTTTACAAATCCATTCCTCCTTTGTGGGTATAGTTTGTGACTTCCACCTAGCAGCAATCACTATTCCAGCAGCTGTACTTGCATATAGAAAAATCCCCCCCCATGGTATCTCTTCATCTATCAATCCTCTTTCCTATCCTTTCAACAGTGGCAAACCAGGGATCTCCAATAAGTGCAAAGGCAGGGAAGGAAGGCAACAGCTCTGTCTCTCTCTCTGAAAGCTTATGGGCACTGACTGGCGAAGACTAGGTCTTTTGGGAAAGATTCCCAGTGGCCAGGCAACTGGGAAAGGGTGCTTTGTGCCCCACAGTTCCTTGCCCCCCCTTGTTAGCGTTTCTTGCCCCCACAGCATCCCCTTCTGTGACCCCACCCAGCATCGACCTGTCAAAAAACACAGCCTTTAAAAATTCTGCAACAGCATTATGTTTAGATGTGCTGCTATAGTCAGGATGGAGAAGATAGGGATGAGATGCATTCACCGCATCAAGGCCCCTGTCTTGCTTCTTACCATCAGGTGGCCCCTGAGGACCAGAGGGATGATCTCTGTCTCCGGCGGAGAGTAGCCATAGTCATCGCAGGGCAGGTCTCCTCTTCTACGCCGGCTGTGGGAGAGCCCGTTCTGCCCATAGTTTTTGGGACACAGGATTTTGTACAGGCAGAAGAGCAGGAGGACCAAGAGGATCCCAGACGCCAGTCCCAAAGCAGCGACCCTGAGGTGGTTCGTGGGAAATGGAGAAGTCAGTCAGTCACAAATACCTTTGGCTCCAAACCCAACATTTCAAGTACACCGAGACCATCTGCAGGAGCACGGCTGGTCGTTCCCCGAGTTGGTGAGGCTCACTGGACAGCAAGGAACCAAGTCTACAGTGCCACTGGCCCAGTCCTGTGGAACTCCCTGCCACTAGAGATTCAGCAGGAGCCTTCTGTGCCAACTTGCAAGCACTTGCTTAAAGCTTTTCTATTCTGCCAGGCCTTTGCAGGCAATTAAGAATGCATCCTGCCACAAGGGGTAGTTGATGTCTGTTTTTAAGTGCTTTATTGCATGGTTTTATGGTTTTATTGCTGCAAGCTGCTTTGATATATCTTTATATGACATGGCATAAAATATTTCTATAACTAAAGGAAAAGAATACAACAGATCCAAACAGGTGCCAATGGCTACAGTAGGGTCATCTAGCGCTTGAGTCAGTGCAGCTGAGAGAGAACACAGGGCTATGCTCTGTTATAGTAATTTTAAGGTGCACACACATCTCGGATAAATTGTGCGGGATAAAAGCAGATCTTTCACCCAACTCACGACCCTGTTTCCCCGAAAATAAGACAGTGTCTTAAATTAATTTGTGCTCCCAAAGATGCGCTAGGTCTTATTTTCAGGGGATGTCTTATTTTTCCATGAAGAAGAATACGGTACACATTAATAACAACAACAACAACAACAACAACAACAACAACAACAACAATAATAATAATTTATTATTTATACCCCACTGTCAGGGAACTGCCATCGAAAGGACGGGAGGTGGAAGGGCTCACTGAGGTTGAGACAGACTTAACAGCTGAAGAGGGAACCAGCAGGGGGAGAGGAGGAGCTCCGAGGGAAAGTGAGTCGGAGGGATGGCTCAGGGACACTTCCAGCGAAAACAGCGGGGAGGTTTCAAGACCTCCTATAGGGACACCCACTCCTCGCCGGAAACTGTCACGCCGAGAGTCCCGAAGACGTGTTTCCGTTAAGGAGCTTTTATGCTGGAAGAGATTCCGAAAGCGCCCACTTTCGGATTCTGCTAGCGACTGACAGAGCCATGCTTGAGGGGCTCCGTTGGAGGCAGAGGTTTGCGGACTCGGCCAAACTCTGAGGGACTAGGATTTTACGCACAAGCAGCTCATCATCCCATCACACCCACCCATCCAGCTGGGCCTCCCCAGCCACTCTGGGCAGCTTCCAAAAAAAAATTAAAACACTGCAGTACATCAAACATTAAAAGCTTCCCTGAACAGGGCTGCCTTCAGATGTCTTCTGAATGTCAGGTAATTGTTTATCTCTTTGACATCTGATGGGAGGGCGTTCCACAGGGCGGGCGCCACTTCCAAGAAGGCCCTCTGCCTGGTTCCCTGTAACCTCACTTCTCGCAGTGAGGGAACCACCTGAAGGCCCTCGGTGCTGGACCTCAGTGTCTGGGCAGAATGATGGGGGTGGAGACGCTCCTTCAGGTATACTAGGCTGAGGCCATTTAGGGCTTTCAAGCTCAGCACCAACACTTTGAATTGTGCTCGGAAACGTCCTGGGAGCCAATGTAGGTCTTTCAAGACCGGTGTTACATGGTCTCAGCGGCTGCTCCCAGTCACCAGTCTAGCTGCCGCATTCTGGATTAGTTGCAGTTTCCGGGTCACCTTCAAAGGTAGCCCCAGATAGAGCGCATTGCAGAAGTCCAAGCGGGAGATAACCAGAGCATGCACCACTCTGGCGAGACAGTCCGCAGGCAATTATCTAATTGTGAGTCAGCCAGACTCCGTCAGGGCAGAACGAGCAGCAGGTGGCAGCTTCTCCTGGCAGCAGCATGGGCTCTCTGATTTAAAGGGACCTCGCACTGCCTGAACAGCTCCGGCTGCACTGCGGCCAATCAGTGAGCTGCACGACGGCGCCCGCTGCTACGGTCCAGAGGAGCCAGACACCTTATGGTAGCTTCAGGGGCCTTATATTCCAGGGAGACCTTATGTTCGGGGGAGGCCTTATTATCGGGGAGGTCTTATTTTGGGGGGATGCCTTATATTACAGTGAAAGGCAAAACTGGAAGTAGGTCTTATTTTCGGGGGATGTCTTACTTTCGGGGAAACAGGGTACAGTGGTACCTCGCAAGACGAATGCCTCGCAAGACAAAAAACTCGCAAGACGAAAGAGTTTTCCGTTTTTTGAGTCGTTCCGCAAGACGAATTTTCCTATGGGCTTGCTTCACAAGACGAAAACGTCTTGCGAGTTCTTGCGACTTTATTTCCTTTTCCTTAAAGCCGCTAAGCCGTTAATAGCCGCTAAGCCGTTAATAGCCGTGCTTCGCAAGACGAAAAATCTGCAAGACGAAGAAACTCGCAGAACGAATTAATTTCATCTTGCGAGGCACCACTGTAGTTTCTGTTCGGCAAGATACTGAGAAACCAGCCACTCTAAAGCAGGAGAGTGGCATGCCATGCCCGGCAAAGGCTTACAAACCAGCGGGTGTCTTAATGGCCCCCCTCAGCTCTCCCTCTGCCCTCCCCACCCCTCACTTTGGCAGCATCTCCCCCCCCCCGATCAGCTCTCTTACTTGTACAGCGTGACGTCTTGGTGCCCTTGCACTTTGGGCACACCTTCCGCCACCTGCTCTGACTTTTCACTGCTCGGTGAGAAGAATGGGTAGTATCGATTTGCCTCGTGAGGATGGCGTGCCTCCAAGGCCTCCTGCGGGTTCAGGTACAGCGTGACTGGGATCACTGGAAGGATGCTGATGTACCTGCAAGAGCAGTGAGAGAAGCGATAATGACAGGACTGACCGGCCAACATAGAAAAAGCAGGGACAAGAGGCAGAAAGGCCTTCTCAGGGGACACCATTCACTCAGCTCATGGCTTTTTCGCTGCCTGCGTTTCTTAGCTCGATGCAATGTCCAGTACTGTGTGAATAAGCCAGAAGGCAGCTTTCAGCTACAAATTTTTAAGGACTGTAGATTATCAAAAACAAAACTGTGACATGGCACTGGGGGTGCCTCCATTAATAAGAGTTCCTGGCCCAGCGAGGTTTGCCTGTCCATTTCCCTCTCTTCCTTCAGAAGGTGGCAGGGACAGGCTGCCCTATGATGGAGCACATGAGCCTTAACAGGATCTTTTTTCACTACAGTGGAACCTCAGTTTTTGAACGTAATCCATTCCGCAAGACTGTTTGACTTCCAAAACGTTTTAAAACCGAGCATCAAAGGCCTGTCAGCAAAGTGAATGGAGAAAAAATGAGAAACATGCTTCAGAAGCCGTTCGACTTTTGAGACGCGTTTGAAAACAGAAGCATTCACTTCCGGGTTTTTGGCGTTCGGCTTCCGAAATGTTCAAAAACTGAGGTTCCACTGCACCTGCTGTTCTTTCTGAATCTTTGCTAATTCTCTCCCAGGTGCCAATGCTTTTACCCCCACCCCTTGTTGTTGAGCTCTGTTTTTTTCATAAAATACTACTGCTACTTTGAGAACACGGACGAGGAAGCAGTGTGCAAGTAAACAAAACAAATGAAGTAATTCCAAAATGCATGGCTGGAGGGGAAAGAAGAGCACCCCGTGTTATCAGAGGATACAAGAGCAAAGAACATAAGAGGATCCTGCTGGATCAGGAGCCGACCTAGTTCTGCATCTTGTTCTCACAGCAGCCAACCAGATGGCTGTGGAACACCCACAAACAGGATTTGAGCACAAGAGCCTTGGCATTCGGAATCATTGCTGCCTCTAACTGCGGAGGCAGACCGCAGGCTCCATCACGGCTAGTAGCCGTCAACAGCCCTCTCTCTTCCTCCATAAATTTGTCCAATCCTCTTTCAAAGCCAAGCTGGTGGCCATCACTGCCTCCTGTTGGAACGATTTCCACAGTTTTTGTAGTGATCAGATTGGATTACTATGAGGAATTATAAAATATGGAGCAAGCCATTTGTGTCTGCGATGAAAGCATTGCGTTGACTGGGTTTGAGCCATTTTGATATGATTTCTGATCAATCTATGCCTCTGCATCTGCCATATTTCTCTGCCTGACAGGCACGTATAAGCATTCTGAAACACAGGCCAGTTGCTTCATCAGGCATCCTCAGTACATAAAGATAGTGGGTTACTTTGATCTTTAGATAGATCTAAGGGCCAGGTAGAGAGTTCACAAGGAGATGGTACTGTTTACTGCTGTTTATGACTTCCGGGTTTTCCTAAAAGCATTGCTTCCTATTTTATTTACTCTGGGCTACTATGCATGCTCAAGTAGGAAATAGTTTCTTTGTAATTAAAAGAATTTCTTCTGATCTAACTTTGTCCCCACGTGGGGTTTTTTGAAATCTGATTGGTTCTTACGAACACTGTGTAAAAAGTTCTTTTGTGAATAAAACGACCTGGGTAGAGGGGTGGACAGGAATTATTATTGGCACCCCTCCTAGAGTCTTGCTGGTCAATCTATTAATCAGAGTCCAATCCTTCCTTTGCTTTGGGAACGCCACAGTTTTAACAGGAAGAAGCCAGCCCTGCACCCAGAGCTCGAGGGGCCAGAAGACTCCACACCAACTTTGGAGGCCATTCTCAAAGTACACATGCCTCCCGACATCACAGGGAAGACTCTGGCCACTGACATTCCCTCCCTCTGCTTAACCAACGTAGTCCACAGATGCAGCAGAGAGAGAGAGACCTTGTGAGCTTTCTGCCTGGGCAGAAACATCAGGGCTGTCTTCTTGCCACTCACCGTTTGGCCAGCGTGATGTTGTAGTAGCTGAACAGAGAGGGCCAGTGGCGGAAGGAGAGCTTCCTCCAGATCTCCTCATCTTCCACTCCCCATGTCACTTCCGCCTTGGGGCCCAGATCTGGCTGCCCGCTGCTCCCCCGGCTCTCCTGCTCTTCAGCCTTGGCACGGTGGCTCGATTCTTGCCTGCTCAGTGAATCCAGCGTCTGGTTCTCCGACAGCTGCTGGACGGGGTCCGAAGCGAAGACAGAGAGGGACAGCTTGGCGTCGCCAGTGGGAAGGACCTCCCCAGGAACCGGCATGGCGGGCAGCCCTGCCTCGCCCAGCGGGCTCTGCTCCGTGACTTGAGAGGCCAGGTAAGGGCGGAGGCCGGCCGGGTCGGTGTAAAACAAGATGCCAATCCACACCATGGTCCCCGTCTGAAGAAGAAGAGGAGTTTGGATTTGATATCCCGCTTTATCACTACCCGAAGGAGTCTCAAAGCGGCTAACATTCTCCTTTCCCTTCCTCGCCCACAACAAACACTCTGTGAGGTGAGTGGGGCTGAGAGACTTCAAAGAAGTGTGACTGGCCCAAGGTCACCCAGCAGCTGCATGTGGAGGAGCGGAGACGCGAACCCGGTTCCCCAGATTACGAGTCCACCACTCTTAACCACTACACCACACTGGCTCTCACAGAACCCTGCTTTCCCTGACACGAAAGTCTCCCAGAACCAAAAATCCATGTGTTCTAAGCAAAGGAGCCTTTGTGGACCTCAGAAATCCACAGCCCTCTTCTGGATTGAGTCCACTCCCCAATTGGTTTCACTTCCCTGCACCCGTCTGTGGATGGAAGAGCCAGAAGCAGCGTAAGGGAAACCAAAGAGGTGTAGTTCTCCATGCAGATGGGGAACTCAAGACACTCCAGATACTTTTGGACCCAGTCGACATGACCAATGGTCAAACACCCTTCTGTGTGCTGTTCATGAGCCAGAAACAGTGGTCAACTCTAAACACTGCCTAAGGACTCATCTATCCCACAAGATTTATCACACTGCCATGCTGATTATTTATTGATATTTAGCTGAATGTTCTGTTGATGGCTTCTCTGTATTTTCTCATGTTGTTCTTTGTATTTTTGGTTTTAAACATTAATATACTTTATTTTTTAAAAAGCTTACTGTGTTTTACATAAACTGCTTAGGGATCTTGCATATTAAGTGGTATAAATATACTACTGATGATGATTATCTGCCCCTCCAAAATCCTTAGGCATGGCCTGGGCGAGTGCACCAACATCTATCCTCCCAGCTGACTAGGCTACCTCAAGTACTGCTAATATATAACATTCATATGCCACTTTTAAGGCATAAAGAGATTTACAATTTCTGTAAATTTTAGCCCCAATAATAATAATAAAATTTTATTTATACCCTGCCCTTCCCGGTTCAAAAACCGGGCTCAGGGCGGCTAACAACAAATTTAAAACGCTGAATTATAAAAGCAGCATAAAATACAGTATAAAAAATGAATAACAATAAAATTCAAAAATTAATTAGATAATCCCCAGGGCTAGCTGGCTGAATTGTTCCTACTTGGGCCGGCGAGGAGGTCAGGGGAGAATTAGCTGTGGGGTCTCAGAGCGGGTGATCTTCATAAAAGGGGAGGGGGAGGGAAGAGAAGGGAAATAAAAGATCAAGCTGAATTCAAATTAAAGGCCAGGTGGAATAGCTCTGTCTTACAGGGCCGACGGAAGGAGGTTAAAAGAAGCAGCAGCGATGTTCTGCTCCACCTTCCAGCTGACAAAAGCCCTGCCTGTTCCTCCCACTGCAAGCATCCCACTTCCTGCAGCACCGCGCACAGAGCTGCTCCGGCGGAGAGCCTACCATAATGAGTCTCTGTGCCAGCCGGGTCCTGGCGAAGAAGTAGATCACCCGCAGGCGCTTGGGCAGGCGCAGGTTCCTGAAGGAGGAGGGCTGCAGGGTGATGGTGTGCGGGGTGGCAGGCCTCATGGCTGGCTGACGCTCATACCGCTGGGAGCGGCTCGCCGGCTTGGTGGAGGAGGGCATGCAGGCTTCAGCCGGGAGGCGCCTGTTCAGATCCGCAAGCTGCCAAGAGAGGGAAAGTGGTGGGGTCAGAAACAGAAAGACAACAGCAAACTTAACCATAATAATAATAATAATAAATATTATTTATACCCCACCCTCCCCGGCCAGATCTGGGCTCAGGGCGGCTAACACCAATAAAATCACAGTAAAAACATAATAGGGGGGAAAGGGGGGGGCAATTTAAAATACAGGTTAAAATGCAGCCTCATCTTAAAGTAGCTGATAAATCAAGACCATAAGGGGACAGAAACATAAGGGTCAGACTGAGTCCAAACAAAAGGCCAGGCGGAACAGCTCCATCTTGCAGGCCCTGTGGAAAGATGTCAAATCCCGCAGGGCCCTAGTCTCTTGTGACAGAGCATTCCACCATGCCGGGGCCAGTGCTGAAAAGGCCCTGGTCCTAGCTGAAACCAATCTAACCTCCTTGAGGCTCGGGACCTCCAAAGTGTTGTTATTTATGGACCTTAAGGTCCTCTGCAGGGCATACGAGGAGAGGCGGTCCCTTAGGTACGTGGCCTGAAACACAGGGTTGCCAGAGAAGCATTGACCATTGCACTGCGGCACACAGAATCCCAAATCTGTGCCCCGAATCTGTGTTCAGCGAATTGCCTCCAATGACAAGTGCCAGTTTAAGTCACCCACGTACAGCTGACTTGAACCTCTGTATTCAGAAGTGCCTGATCTTGTAATCCCTGCTCCTCTCAGCTCATAAGACACCCAGCCAAGCACACAAGGGTTAGCCCCCTCCCCTTTTGATTCCGTAAACTCATCCCCAGTGCCCCCGGCCCCTTCAAAAAGCATTTTTCAGAACATTTTGCACAACCAACCAAGGAAGATAGCAACACAATAAAATTCAAAACAGTAGCAAAGATTTGCACATTTTTTCAAAATCCAATTATAATTACCTAGTTCAATTCATTTGACGGTATTGATAAACCTGATTCAGTGATGGTCGGATAGTCATTTATACTTCCAGCACCCCCTGCCTCCCCTCTAGAGAATCCCACGGCCCCCTCTGGGAACCACTGCAAGTAATAAACAAGTATGTTATACGACCTTCCGTTAGACATCTGAAGGCAGCCCAGTATCAGGAGGCTTTTAATGTCTGATGTACTGTGTGTGTGTTTTTAATATTTTGTTGGAAGCCACCCAGAGCGGCTGGGGCAACCCTGTCAGGTGGGCAGGGCACAAGTGATAAATAATAATAATTATTATTACTGCCTTCTTTTACCTCCATGCGGCGGATGTCAATGGACAGGACGGTGGTGAAGAAGAGCATCTGGAGGAAGAAGTCGGACACCAAGCCAACCACAGCAAAAAGGCAGAATTCCTGCAAGGCACAAGAGAGGAGGGTGTTTGTTAGCTGCTGTACTAAGCTCCCAGCAGGGAGAGTCACCCCAGAGCAGGCAGCAAATGCGGATCTTTGTGCAGCAAGAAACAGTGTGCAGCTGGGAGCTGGTTATGCCAGACATGACTCAGCAGTTCTCATTCAACAACAGGAGCAGCAGTTC
The DNA here is from genome assembly GCA_034642415.1 of Podarcis siculus. Lineage (NCBI taxonomy): Eukaryota > Metazoa > Chordata > Lepidosauria > Squamata > Lacertidae > Podarcis > Podarcis siculus. The sequence continues at coordinate 570,357 of JAXCMG010000110.1, forward strand.
CAGGATCTTTTTTAAAAATATATTTTTTATTCATTTTCTCATCAAACAATAATTTCACTTTACATCACCAATCCAATCTTTCCACACTCTGCCGAGCTCAAGACTTCCGTCCTTCCCACCCCTTAACAAGCTTTCTATTACAAATCTGTATCTCGCATTTATAACTTAAACTATAAAGTCCACGCCGTATGAATTATTTCAGTCCTGCTAGTGTCTTCAAACTTTCACAATGATTATTAGCGTAATCGACAAATTTACTCCAGTCTCTCTGGAATTCTGAGTCCTGGTTCCTGATTCTGCAAGTCAGTTTTGCCAGTTCTACATAATCCATCATTTTCGTCTGCCACTCCGCAATCGTTGGTATTTCCTGTAATTTCCACTTTGGGGCTAATAAAGTTCTTGCCGCAACTGTGGCGTACAAAAATAGTCTCTGGTCCACTTTCGCAATTTCTTCCCCCATCAACCCCAGCAAAAATGCTTCCGGTTTTGGGGGGGAAGGTGTATTTAGGGTCTGTTTCAGGATCCGTGCTGCCCAGTGCAGGGAGCAGGGAGGAGGTAAGGGTATGTGTGAACATGTGCGTTCCCACATCTCTCGACGCAACGGGTCACCTATTTGAGGGACCAATTCTACCTCCGGAGAGCAAGGAGCGCCAAGGCTGAGTAGGCTAAACCCAGGGGGGTAATGAGGTACATGTCCTTAGCCAAAGAGCACAGCACCAGACCTCAAGCAAACAGGGCGAGGGTCAAAGGCACATGAAGCCTGCGGCAACTTGGCTCCCTATTGCCAGGATTCCTTGGACTCTGTGACAAGCACGCTGAGCATTATCTCTTCTGTGTCCTTCACGTTCAGGGCCACAGATAAGGGGCAAACAAGCAGACCTGTTCCAGGCACCATTATTGCAAAGATGCAGAAATCAGGGCTGGAAGCTTTGGATTTCAGCCACCAAAATCTGCCGCCATTCTGCTGCTACAGCAGAGGAGGCATAAAGGTCCTGCCTATCAGCTCTTCCTATCAGCTCAAAATACGCTTTCTGTCCCATCAAAAGGATCTTAACGATATTTAATCTATGAACTGTGGAGAAGGGAACAGAGACAAGCAACCCTTTCAGGCCACGGCAGGCTTCCAAGAGGAAGTCCTGCCAGGAACAGACCCAGTTCAGGGAGGGGACTATTATGAAGCAGCTGCCTTCAACAGGCTGCGGGCCTTGCAATGGTAGGGACGGAAAGCATTCCCTACGACATATGCAAGTCTCAACACACTGAGCGGCTTTCAAGGTAAAATGTGAGTTACATTATGGGAGGGCTGTTTCAAGCTATTCCACCCCTTGACCTTGGAAGCCCTGCAAGAAGCTGTTGCAGGACAGGGACTGTGAGCAACGTCATAGGGACCAAGGAGAACTCCCTTGTTATGTTTTGCTATGGGATGCTGGCTGTTGTTTATGTAATCTTGTTATATTTATAGTACTGAAACGTGGTTTTAGTTTTTTGTTTTTTGCATTTTACTACATTTGCTACTGTGTCATTTTGGTCTGCTGTTATGAAATTGCTTTTGCACTGTTTGGCTTTGAAACGTGTTCCTGTTTTCTTTGTTGTAAGCTGCTTTGAGCATGATTTTTTGGGAGGGAAAGTGGCAAATGAATGAATGAATGAATGGAATGCCGCACTCTCCCCCATCTGAACTGCATCTAGAACAGCCTTTCTCAACCAGTGGGTCCCCAGATGTTGAACTACAACTCCCATCACCCCTAGCTAACAAGGCCAGAGCTCAGGGATGATGGGAGTTGTAGTCCCACAACAGGTTGAGAACCGCTGATCTAGAAGGTAGCAAGATGGCAACATGGATGGCTGAGACGCCCCCAACAGCCAAGCCCCATCTAGCCTTGTAGCGTCACGGCAGTCTTCAAGGGGGACCCCACTAGGGAAGTGTCTCAGGGCTACAGAAACACAACTGACTGTTGCCAGGTGAAAACACAGTGACATATGATGAGCTGGTAGATTGAACTGACTGAAAATTTTGGCAACTGCAGGAAGAGGGTTGGCAGATGGAACAAGATGCTGTGGACTAACATGGGATGGCAACACAGGAGGTCTGAGAAGAAGGGCAGGAGCACAAGCCCTTCTCGGTAGTGGCACCCGCCCTGTGGAACGCCCTCCAACCAGATGTCAAAGAGAACAACTACCAGACTTTTAGAAGACATCTGAAGGCAGCCCTGTTTAGGGAAGCTTTTAAAGTTTAATAGGTTATTGTATTTTAATATTTTGTTGGAAGCCGCCCAGGGTGGCTGGGGAAACCCAGCCAGATGGGCAGGGTATAAATAAAAAAATTACTATTATTATTATTATTATTATTTCCAAGGATGCTCTGCAGGTGGTGGGTAATTGCCAGGCTAAACCAACCCCACACCCCACCCCAAGAAGCCAAGCAGGGCTTCTGCCCCATGGGAACCCACCTGGATAGCTGGGACGAAGGTGAAGTAGCCAATCAGAATGATCCCCAGCTCTGTAGCCATGTTCTTCATAATTGACCAACTCTCGTTGCTCAAACCTGGGGAAAAGGGACACATGCAGACGTAAGGTTAAGGTGGGTGATTGGAGGCTGGGGGCCTGCTTGACCTGCAGCGACTGCCCAACGCACAAACATTTTAAGAGGGCAGCGGCATTGATTTACAACAGGGGAGCCTTGTTGGCCTGGAGGGCCAGGTTTTTATCTCCCCCCGTCACTTGGTCCAACTTTGGTAGCTGGGTGGGACCACCCACTTGCCAATCATCTAATGTAACAACGTCATGTGAGTGGCAGGCGGGTGGTCCTGCTGATCTGGGGGGAGACAGTCACCAAGAAGGACTGGACAACAGCTGCTTTTTGCAGGAGAGGCAGCTGTGTCTCTTAAGCGCTCCACAGCAGGCATCACATATGGAGACAGGTGAACGTAGTTTGCGGAAACCATCTCATAAGCCAAATGGGGAGGCCTGGCGTTGGTCCGCAGGACAGAGGCTCCCCACCCCTTCTTCAAAATGACAAAAATTATTAACAGAACAAAAGTCATACGCAACATGCAAAAATCAACAGGTTGCTGAACTCCCAAAGTTCAAAGTGCTCTTCTGGAGGGACACTTCAGTTTCGTGCCTCTGTTGTCAGGAACCAGCCAGCATACTTGACACTTAAGGGGAAGCTGGAGAAGTGGCTGGAGAACGCAACTGGCTTTGCTACTTTTGAGACATTTTGGTGCTCCTGGGTCAAGTACACTACTAAAAATTCAATGAGAGGAGGAACACTTCCTTACTCGGTTTGTGCAAATTGCTACCTTCACTGAAAGTGAAGCAGCAATTTACTACCTCCACTGATAGTGTCCCTGCCAGTTGCTGGAAACTACAGGAGGGGAGTTTACTCTTGTGCAACTTGGCCTGATCCAGCGGGCTCTTCTTAGGACATACGTTATTAAAATAAGCTTAAATCAACCTCTACACACACACACACACACACACACACAACAAAGACATCAAACTGCTTGCTTTCTAATGGGGTCTTCTGTGCTCCCTAGCTATGCATATTAAGACTGGATTGCAAAGCAGGATTGCAGGTTCCTCCTGTATTTCCTAATGAGTGCCATGCAGTAATCTCAGTGTGTTTAATCCTGTGTCAACTGAGCAACAGGCTTCAGTCTGTCATGGGGCCTGTCCCCCAGGCTGCTCTGACCCACACCAATATACTCCCCTGTGCCTTTGACACATCTAAGACCCAGAATGACTGCTGGGGCACGGATTGCCACAGATCAGCAACAGAGGGATTAATTTGCGTGCAGAAGATCAGCAAGCACTGATCTCAGGTGCCAGGTGTGGGAAAGACCTTGTCAAGCCACTGCCAATCAGAACAGATTGGGAGCCAGTGTGGCATAGTGGTTAAGAGCGGTAGTCTCGTAATCTGGGGAACCGGGTTCGCGTCTCCGCTCCTCCACATGCAGCTGCTGGGTGACCTTGGGCCAGTCACACTTCTCTGAAGTCTCTCAGCCTCACTCACCTTACACAGTGTTTGTTGTGGGGGAGGAAGGGAAAGGAGATTGTTAGCCGCTTTGAGACTCCTTAGGGGAGTGAAAGGTGGGATTATCAAGTCCCCCCCCCCAAAAAAACAGACTAGAGATGGGCCAATAGTCTGGCAGAACTTTCCGTCTTCGTTCCACGTACCTTGCGCAATCCTCAGCTTCACTTCCAGGTCAACGGGCGTGGAAACGACAGATTTCGTGAGGACCAGCACATTCTCTAGGCCAATGACTACCACCAGGTAAGGGAAAATCTCCCTAGACGAAAAACGGAGGGTAAACATACAGAAAGTGGAATTGCCTGGCCTAAGTAACTGGAGCAAGTCTCATTCTCAGAAGAGAATGGCTGAAGCTCACTGGATGGCCTTGGGTAGGTCACTATCTCTCAGCCTAACCTACCTCACAGGGTTGTTGTGGGGATTAAATAAGAAGTGGGGGAACCACCTTGAGCTCTGGGGGTGGGGTGGGGGAGGTAGGCAGTATAGAAATGAGATCAAACAATACCCAGCCCATCTGGCTGGGTTTCTGAAGCTACTCTGGGCAGCTTCCAACAAAATATTAAAATACAGTAGTCCATCAAACATTAAAAGCTTCCCTAAAAAGGGCTGCCTTCAGATGTCTTCTAAAAGTCTGGTAGTTGTTTATTTCTTTGACATCTGATGGGAGGGCGTTCCACAGGGTATTGCCACTACCGAGAAGGCCCTCTGCCTAGTTCCCTGTAACTTGGCTTCTTGCAGTGACAGAACCGCCAGAAGGCCCCCGGAGCTGGACCTCAGTGTCCAGGAAGAACGATGGGGGTGGAGACGCTTCTTCAAGTATACTGGACCAAGGCCGTTTAGGGCTTTAAAGGTCAGCACCAACACTTTGAATTGTGCTCAGAAATGTACTGGGAGCCAATGTAGGTTTTTCAAGACTGCTGTTATGTGGTCTCGGCGGCCGCTCCCAGTCTCCAGCCTAGCTGCCACATTCTGGATTAGTTGTAGTTTCCGAGTCACCTTCAAAGGTAGCCCCACGTAGAGCGCATTGCAATAGTCCAAGCGAGAGATAACCAGAGCATGCACCACTCTGGCAAGGCAGTCCGCGGGCAGATAGGGTCTCAGCCTGCATACCAGATGGAGCTGGTAAACAGCTGCCCTGGACACAGAATTGACCTGCGCCTCCATGGACAGCTGCGAGTCTGAAATGACTCCCAGGCTGCGCACCTGGTCCTTCAGAGGTACAGTTGGGGGGTTATTGGAAAATAGGAGCTACTGGAAAATAAATATCTTTAGGAAGGCAGGCAATACTATTTACTATGAACACATCTGACAAAGCATACTTCAGATGCCGGCATTTACCATTCCCCCACAAGCAACGAGAAGAGCAAACAAGGCAGCTGGGCTCTCAGATCAACTTGGCATGGATCCAAAGTGACCGTCCAGTTGAGGAAAGCCTGGCTCTCCTATCAGAGACAGCAGTGTTGTGGTGCTACAAGGGGAAGGTCATGGGGAGAGATGTGGTAATGCTCTTCTGTGTTTGCATGGGAAGATGATGCAAGACTCCGACAAAGGGCAGGCAGGGGGAAACGAAAGACGGAGTGCATCTCTAGGCCCCCCAAGGGAGATACTGGTCCCTAATTCTTGGGCGCGTGGGTGGGGGTCATCCTCTTCCCATCAACTCTTAGCTTTGTGTGATAAATAGCAAATCCAAGGGGCAGAATACGTTAAACTTGATGAAATGATTTCTGCTGCTTTCCACCGTTGTGATGCATGATTAAGCTAATCACCCCAGCCACGGGAGCTAGAAAATTGCTCTACAATAAACTGCTCCACGGGGGCTAGAAAATTTCAAATGCTTAAAACATGGGAGGCTGAAGAAGGTACTAAATGGGCTTCTTGGTACAGAATCCACATTCAACAGTTTACAGGTGTGATTGCTGAAGGAATTATATTCCTGGTAATATATTGTATTTGTTATTAAAGTTCCGTGATCTACAAGATCTGGTTGTCCTGTGTCTGCATAAAAGCTAGCTCTGGCCTGCAGGAAAATATTTATACAGGATGCAATTTTTGTCAAGCACACAAGATTTAAAACATCTGGATTTATACCGGAGAGCTACCTTGTTACAAGAGGTTATTCTGTGGATTCCAAAGATTACTGTTGTTTTGGTGAGAGCCAGTGGAGCTACTGGTTTCTATTGGGACATTTTCTGGCAAAACCACAGTTAGAACAGGTGCTTCTATCAATTTATGACCTGTCTCTTAATCTAAATCTGGTAGGCATTGGGGTGTGTTTGTTCTACTAATGTCCCCACCTCTGAGCCGATTCACCTGCCAGAAAGACACAGGTAAAATCCCAGTTCTGATTCATGTTCGGTGTAGATGAAGATGTTTGCAAATGGATTTGCTGTACTCATATTGTGCATTTTTAGGTATCCACCTAACAGAGCTCATCTCAGCAGAAGGATAATACAGTTTGCTCAGGCAGCCAGTTTGCTCAGGCAGCTATAGGGAGGAACTAAAGGAGAGGAGCTATAGGGAGGAACTAAAGGAGAGGAGCAGCTCTTTTGCAACCATCTTAACCAGCTTCTACCAGTTAGATTAATTTAGATGCTTACCCTCCATTGAGCGTAGGGGTCAGGCCGAAGAGTGTGCACAATCCAACCGACATGAGCAGAGAGCTCAGGACTGTCACAACCGCAGCCAGAGCCAAGCCCCATTTTGATTTCACCATGTCAATCTTCCCTGAGGGAGAGAAAGAAAAGCCTCCAGAACCGTCGGATGAAAGTAAGACATAGCCACAAAGCAGTGGAGGCAGGACACATGCGTTCGCTAATCAGACCACGGGAAAGGGAGAAAAGGTGCCATCCACAGATTGATGTGCAAATGCGCAAGCGGGTCTGCATGTCCCTCTCAACGCACAACACAATCCATCGCTCTAAAATGAGGTTCGCACCAGGGAGTGCAAAAGTAGCACCTTGAAGGATGGGACACAACAAGAAATGCCACCTATCCCAAAATAGTGTTTCTGTTTCTTAAGGTTCCAGAAAATGTCTCTGTCTCTCTGTCTCACAATACCAAGTACAGTGGTACCTCTGGTTACGTACTTAATTTGTTCCGGAGGTCCGTTCTTAACCTGAAACAGTTCTTAACCTGAAGCACCACTTTAGCTAATGGGGCCTCCCGTTGCCGCTGTGCGATTTCTGTTCTCACCCTGAAGCAAAGTTCTTAACCTGAGGTACTATTTCTGGGTTAGTGGAGTCTGTAACCTGAAGCGTATGTAACCTGAAGTGTATATAACCCGGGGTGCCACTGTACTGATCTGGCTATTAAATAAAGGGTGCTGCATTTATTACCCTTTTCCCCCAGCAAAGTCAGTCTGCTTAAAGACACAACTCTAAAGGCTCTGCGCCTCTCTGCTGCGGCGTTAAAACCAGGGGTGGGGGGCAGCACACATGGTCCCTTGAGCCGCCCTCCTCGCAATGCCCTAATCTGCCCTTCACACTTACGCGTAGAGAAGTAGATGTAGGCAAACAGGATGATGTAGGTGGTGACAAGGGGAATGAGTTCAGCGATGCCGATCTCTTCCTTGAAGTGGACGTGGGTGATGTGCTCTTCCCGCAGGGTGCAGTTGGGGCTGGGGTGAAGGGCCTTGAGGCGGGAGCGGAGGCTGGCGAGGAACCTGCCGTGGAAAGCACAAGGGCAACTCATAGCTCCTACAAAGCACATGCATGCAGTGCTCATTGTCTTAAAGAGAAAAACCAACTTTCACATAAGTTACAGGGCACATAGCAAAGCTGCCCTATTTTTGTAACCTGTGTAGCAGCCGTAAGAGGCTCGGCGTTTCACAACCACGGCTACTATTCTAATCCACTGGTTCTCCATTGTGCCTCAGTATTTGCATAGGCAAAGGAAGGTTTTGCAAATAGGCTTTGCCAGTGTATCGAGCGTAAAAAGAGATGTTAATATGACATTTTGACATGCGATCATTCAGGGGAGAAAACGACATGGATTTAACAATCCCTATTAGGGAAACATGCTAAAGGCAGCCTTGAGAAAACGAAATACAGTCCTGGAGAATGAACAACACATGGAATAAGGGAGAAGCATTTTCCAAAGCTGTAGGCGACTGTTTCATCATCTTCCGGATGAAATCGCGAAATACCTGGAATCATAGCGCTGAAGACCCAGGGTAATGGTGTAGGTTACCACTCTCTTCCGGTTATATAGGTTCACCCCGCTGTACTTCCCTGGGACTCCGAACAGCAGGTCTGAGGAAAGAAGAGGGACGCATTGTGAGGTTTCAAAGTCGCACAACCAGGAAGCAAATGAGGCTCCCCAAGCTTAATGAAGACTATCACACACTGCTCCGGTTGCCACATCCCCAGAAAGATACCGTACAACAGAGCTGGGAAAGATACCAAAAAGTGCAATTAAAACAAGCTAGGAACTGTAGCATATTCCTTATGACAGACAACTTAAAAGATTTGTATCATGCTACCTCCAGGGTCAGGGGCATCATGTCTTTGAATACCAGGTGCTGGGGAATAACAGCAACAGGGGAGGGTGGCTGCCCTCACGTCCTACTGATCAGCATTCCATGGGCATCTGGTTGGCTACTGTGGAGAACAGGATGGTGGACCGGCTTTTGGTCAGATCCAAAAATGCTCTCCTATTGAGTTGATGTCAAAACTCTCTTCCTGGCTCTGACACGGCAGAACAGCTGTTCTCCAATACAGTGGTACCTCAGGTTAAGTACTTAATTCGTTCTGGAGGTCCGTTCTTAACCTGAAACTGTTCTTAACCTGAAGCACCACTTCAGCTTATGGGGTCTCCTGCTGCTGCCGTGCCGCCAGAGCACGATTTCTGTTCTCATCCTGAAGCAAAGTTCTTAACCCGAGGTACTATTTCTGGGTTAGCGGAGTCTGTAACCTGAAGCCTCTGTAACCTGAAGTGTATGTAACCCGAGGTACCACTGTATTCAGGCCAGCCTCCCAACATCTGATGAAGGACAAGCTAGATACCATTATGTAAGAAAGCTGAGGGCAAACCAATTCCATTTCACTATGGCATTGTTGTTGTTGTTTTCAATGTAGATTTTTTCATTAATTCTCCAGAGATATTTCAAAGCAGTTTTTTAACATATTTTCTTCTTGACTTCCCACCCTATCTCTTCTGATGGGTTTTTTTAAAAAACTCCTTTTTATTCGTTGTCCTATACAGTAGAACCTTGACTTACCACAGCCCCTACTTGCGAACAATTTGACTCACGGCAGCAGCAAACCCAGAAGTAAATACTGGGTTTGCCGCGATTCACGCACACGCCGAAGCTGCTTCTGCCATCTGCACAGGTGCAGAACGGCGCTGCCGCTGAATGTGCACACACAGAGCGGCGCTTCTACCAGTGACCCGGATCAACTCACGAACGGACCTTGGAAACGGATTCTGTACGTGAGTAGAGGTTCCACTGTATTATGTATGTTTTTTGCTGCCTAAACCCCAAATCATTGGTTCTTTTAATAATCCACTGTTTATACAGTGGTGCCCCGCAAGACGAAAATAATCCGTTCTGCGGGAGCCTTCATCTTGCAGGGATTTTCATCTTGCGGAGCTCCGCTATCAGCCGATCAGCTGATAAGCGGTAAAACAGCTGATAAGCGGCTTTTAGCACTTAGCGGATTAGCGGATAAGCGGCAATTTAGAGATAAGGAGCTTAGCGCCTTTCAGATAAGGCAAAAAAAAAAGAAGGGAGACCACGGAAAAAAATTCGTTTTGTGAGTAACCTCCATAGAAAAAAACGTCTTGCGAAGCAGAAAAATGTCGGAAAGCCCTTTCGTCTTGCGCGTTTTTCGTTTAGCGGGGCATTCGTCTAGCGGGGTACCACTGTACTTGTATGGGTGATAGTTTGACTTGTAACCCATCCATGATCTCCATTCCTCCTTAAACATTTCATCATTATGTCCTCTTAATTTAACAATTTCGCCATTACAGCATGGTCCATCAGTTTTATAAGCGGGTTGGTGATCCTTCATTCCACTTCTCTGCATATAAAGTTCCAACTGCCTGTTGTCACATTATTCCTAGTGAAAAGGCTTTGGCTTTTTTAGGGATTGTCAATTTAAACATCCTTTTCAATTTATTATACTATCTTTTCCCCAAAACCCTTCGCCTTTTCACAGGACCACCACATGTGGCATTGCTAAGCTGGCTGTCAGGGGAGACATGAGTCGGGCCCACTGGATGTTCCACAAGTAATTCCCCTACTAATCTCTTCTCATGCAAGATCTCATACCTTTGGGGGTAGCCGATGTCTGTAATGTCTTTGGTTCATGCTGGTGGATCGTTCTGATGACATCCGGGTCAGCACTGAAGAGTTCCTGGTCATTCTGCCAGAAGTTTCCTGGGGACAGCAGCAGGCAGCCATGTTCAGGAAGCAAGCCTCGAAACTTCTTTAAATTGGGAAGGAGATCTGTTACCTGAAGGCAGATTTCTTCCAGACTTTTGATTCTGGAGCTGAAAGGGGGGGGGAGAGAAAAGCCAAGTGTTTCAGCAGATCAAGAGTATCCGCAAAAGGTCAAAGCAGAAAGGGACACTGCAATTCCACTGATTATTCATCCCAGTGATTCAGAAAGCGGCCACAGATATGAAATTCATTTTTGCAAGTACCCATCAGTTCTATGAAGTGGCAAATTGCCTGTGAGCTCTCTTATGCCTATGGTTATTTTATATTCATATGCTCTACTGTTAAAAATTACGGTCTGGGCTCTGGTGGTTTTCCTTTCAGGGATATTCCCTCTTTATGGTCATTTCAAAACACCTTAGCCAAAGTCATTTTTCCTCTTCTCCTGCTGTTATCATATCACCATCTCTTCTGCATTACACAGTGGTACCTCAAGTTAAGTACTTAATTCATTCCGGAGGTCCGTTCTTAACCTGAAACTGTTCTAAACCTGAAGCACCACTTTAGCTAATGGGGCCTCCTGCTGCTGCCGCACCACCGGAACACAATTTCTGTTCTCATCCTGAAGCAAAGTTCTTAACCTGAGGTACTATTTCTGGGTTAGCGGAGTCTGTAACCTGAAGCGTATGTAACCCGAGGTACCACTGTACTATCTACATTGTCCTCAAGCTCCCAGCCCTTACATCTGAGGTACTCCACCTCTTCCATCTCTCACTGTTCCTATTCCTTGCAACTCTGCTCTGCAGACAAGCAGAACTGCCATCAAGGGACTCATGGTCAGTTAACAGCTTCAAAAGCAGGTAGGTCTACCCAAAACAAGGGGAAGGAATCAGCAATCCAAATCCACGTTTTGCATCCAGCACAAATACAGGATATGTGGACTGACCATACAGAAGCTAAGATACATGTTTCCAAATATCTCCATGTAACGCAGACAAAGTCAGGAACAGAATCAAGGCTCTTGGAGCTCTGAGTCAAAGAACGTTCATATTTATTGCTTTTTATTTTTTTTATTATTATTACTATTATTTATTACACTTATCTACTGCCCTTCATCTGAAGGTCTCAGCGCGGTTCACAAGATAAAGATACTTTGTACACAGTAGGAATGCTGGCTCCCTGCACCAGCACACACCGACCAACGTGATCAAGAGCATATTGGGATAAAGCCCCACTGCTTTCCTGCAATCGTGCTAATGTGCATTCTTCCTATAGAAATACAAAGTGGCTCACACTCATTGCATCCAGCTCAGATATAAGCTTGATCCTCTGACACGAACATTTAAGGGTGCCACAGTCAACAATTTTTATCTGGCAAACAACTTGGGTTCCGTAGCAGACTGTGAAAACTAGGTTTAGTTTATATAATTCACAGTTCAAGTATTTTGAAGAGATGGGGGATCAGTTGGCATCAGATTAACAGCCTGGGGAAGGGAGCCAGGCCAAGGGAGTAAAGCCAAAGGAGTAAAGCCTCCTCTGAACAAGAGAAGCTCTCCACAAATACAAAGGTCAAGAGATCCCTCTGAAAAGCCAGGAAATCAGCAAGTCTCAGGCTGCCCAATTCTGGATCCGATATTATATGTTCTACCAGCATGATGAAGCTCCTCACATATTAAGCACGTACAACCTTGCCTATAGGCAGCTGGCTGCACACAACATGCTAACTCACTGTGTGAGTGCCTGGAGGCGGTTGGAGGATGGATGGCAGCTAATGGACTGAAGTTGAATCCTGACAAGACAGAAGTACTGTTTTTGGGGGACAGGGCGGGCTGGTGTGGGGGACTCCCTGGTCCTGAATGGGGTAACTGTGCCCCTGAAGGACCAGGTGCGCAGCCTGGGAGTCATTTTGGACTCACAGCTATCCATGGAGGCGCAGGTCAATTCTGTATCCAGGGCAGCTGTCTACCAACTCCACCCGGTACGCAGGCTGAGACCCTACCTGCCCGCGGACTGTCTTGCCAGAGTGGTGCATGCTCTAGTTATCTCCCGCTTGGACTACTGCAACACGCTCTACGTGGGGCTCCCTTTGAAGGTGACCCGGAAACTACAACTAATCCAGAATGCAGCAGCTAGACTGGTGACTGGAAGCGGCCGCTGAGACCACATAACACCGGTCCTGGAAGACCTACATTGGCTCCCAGTACAGCAGGGCAGGAATTATTTTGTTTGTTATTATTTTATATATTTTTGTGTTCTTATACTGTAAACCGCTCTGTGATCCTCAGATAAGAGTGGCATATAAATTTAATAACTTAAAGGTCCATAAATAACAACACCCCAGAGGTCCCGGGCCCTAAGGAAGTCAGATTAGCCTCAACCAGAGCCAGGGCCTTTTCAACACTGGCCCTGGCCTGGTGGAACGCTCTGCCTCATGAGACCAGGGCCCTGCAGGATCTGATTTCTTTCCGCAGGGCCTGTAAGACAGAGTTGTTCCGTCTGGCCTTTGGCTTGCAGTCAATTTGATTCTCTCCCCCTCTTTCTTTTTTCCTTTCTCCTCCTGTGATGAGGCTGCATTTTAATATTTTAATCTTGTATTTTAATCTTGTTTTTAAGTTGTATTCATTCAACTTGTTTTTATTATTGGTTGTTAGCCGCCCGGAGCCCGGCCTTGGCTGGGGAGGGTGGGGTATAAATAATTTTTTTATTATTTTTATTATTAACAAACAAACGAATAATTGAGGTCCACCTACCCGTCTTGTAGGGCATGGTTTCTGATTTCCTCCACTAGCTGGAAGACACGGGAGAGTGGGGATCGAAACACATCAACAGCCAGGAATGTCTTGGGCCATGGAGAGACAGTGGCTTTCACCAGGACCTGCTGAATGTAGGCTACAGGAGCGCCTGTGTACTGGGAGGGAGAAAATGAGATGAGACAACTTTATGACAGGAGACCAAAGTTGCAGCAAAGTACTCTTCAGCCATATAGTAGTTTCTATGTGCCATTTGTTTAGCTAACTGTATCCAAGCCTCTTCGTGCTGCAGCTCTTTTGCTACAAGGGTGGAACAGAAGCTCAATGCAAGAACACATGCTTCAGAGCTATTCTGGGCCTTAGGAATATGAAAGTTAATGAAAGGCAATACTGATAAAAATATAAAAATGGTGTCTGTGTTTTCTCTGCCTGTGTTTTCTCTGAGCTAAGCCATCCCACATGCTACCAGGCTCCTCCTCTCCATTTCATGCGTGCTCGTTGCACACACTGTGGTAGTAGCAAGAGTAACAGTACCCAGTCAGGCCTCTCGTTCGGCTCTCCTTGCTGGTGGGTGGGGTAGGCTGGAGGCTGCGCGTAGTCCTTCACAGGGGTGGTGTATTCAACAGGTCCAGTGCCGGGCAATGGGAGTTTCAGCAGTGGGTAGCTGAAAGGCAGAAAACAGGCAGCGAAACATTTTTAGGCAAGTCCAAGCGATGAAATCAAAAAAATGGGCGAAGACTTTATGTCCTTTCTCCCACCCTGAAACTGAACATCCATGACAAATGCCAGAAGAGAAGTCATGCGCAGAAGGCATGTGGTGCTTTAAAAGACCTGCACATTTTTAAAAAGCAGCACGAGCTTTTGCAGGCAAGAACATTGCTGAGGCCTCAAAGCAAACGGATTCCACTTCAAGGCAGCCACGTCCCATTGTCACACAACTCTCACAGATACAAAATTTTCCTCTGACCTTCAGCTGCTTCTGCACTTCCAACATTTCCTTCAACTGTGAACTAGCCAAAATTGCCAAGGCCTTTTCTAAACAGAACACAGTATTGCTCTGTATGATTTAAAATACAGGGAATACAGACTCTGAGAACTCTGGGAACACACTCCCCACCCACCCTCAAATTCCTTCCCCTCAAATAATTCCTTCAGACTGCAGCAGCAGAAGTAGCTATGGCCGAAATTTTAATAGGCAAACCAGTTTGAGAAAACAGACCTTCTGTTAAAAGAAAATTAATTCTGGCTGCATCTCTTCTCTTACAGCGGTTTTCCATATGAAAGAGAACATGATGTTTTTTCTTGCTGCCAAGTCCTATGGCAAGGTCACAATTCTGTTTATTAGTGACCAATACCGTCTTACACTCATGCCAAATGTTTCATAGCAGCAAGACACCGTTGCTATAACACTGCCAGCCACATGACTACCTAGTCCGGCATTGCAAAGGCACTCCAGGACTAAAGGAGACAAAGGGAGCAGGAAAAAGTTTGGACAGAATAAAATATTTCTTCCTCTTTGAAAGTTAATGGAAATGGGAGTACATCCCACACAGCTTCAGAGCCTTACTAAGCAGCCAAGCCTATACAGCGATGAAAGAATAGCCCTTTCATGTCAGACATTTTAGCCCACTACTGCAATTCGGCACCTCTCAAAAGATCTGCTAACCCAAACCACAAGTACAGTGGTACCTCGGGTTAAGTACTTAATTCGTTCTGGAGGTCTGTTCTTAACCTGAAACTGTTCTTAACCTGAAGCACCACTTTAGCTAATGGGGCCTCCCGCTGCTGTTGCGCCGCCGCCGGAAAACGATTTCTGTTCTCATCCTGAAGCAAAGTTCTTAACCCGAGGTACTATTTCTGGGTTAGCAGAGTCTGTAACCTAAAGCGTATGTTACCTGAAGCATATGTAACCCGAGGTACCACTGTACTGAGAAGTCTACCCTGTCTACAAAAATTGCGGAAGGCAATCCATAGCGTTCCTGAATTTTATTAAATTTAGATCCCACCCTTCCTCCTGAGAACTTTAGCTTTTCGTTATGTTGCTAGAGAGAGTAGCTCTAGATATAGTTCTGTACTTTGCTGGTGCTTATCTGAATATTTCATCTCAATGTTTGAAAACAAAATTGAAGCTGCAAAGGTGTAATTTGCTAATTTGCTTCACCCACTTGGGAAAAGGGCAAAACAGTGCCCACTGCCGCTGCACCGCTGCGGCACGATTTCTGTTCTTATCCTGAAGCAAAGTTCTTAACCCAAGGTAATATTTCTGGTTTAGTGGAGTCAGTAACCTGAAGCATATGTAACCAGAAGCGTATGTAACCCGAGGTACTACTATATTGGTGCATTTAGTCAAAGGTATCTAAACTTGCCCCGTCTGGGTGTTCTTTGCAGAAACGCAACTGTTTCCTCCTGGGCCCTTTGGCCTCTCCTCAATACTTTCACAGCGTTACTGAAATGAAAATGCACAACCACGTGGGCCACTTGAAGGCAAGGCACACACACGATGGATACAGCGGAAGAGAGACTTTACCAGCAGGCCAGGACACAGAGGCCAGTGAAAAGGATGATAGGGATGGGGCAGGAAGCACACAGCAGCCCGTGGTTGTAGAACGCCCGTGATATCTTCTCCCGCAGTCTGTCAGTCAAGGTCATTCTCAGCTGTCCATCAGCTAACTGCCATCCCGGAATGTATTAGGGCAGTTTCATCAGAGTCCACCATGGGTGGCACTTCAGAAAAGGCACGGCATGCAAAACAGAATTCTGGAAGGGAGAGAAGAGAAGGCGGCAGCTGGTCAGTGAAATGGGCAAACTGTCACCTAGGGGTATAGAGATTCCTTTCCCACATTAACAGTGCCATCCTGTGCATGTTTACTCAGAAGGCAGGCCCACTCTGTTCAGTGAGACACATGGGCAAAGAAATGTGCACACAAGACTGCAGACAAAGAGCACTCCTGCAGGGAACTCTCATGCCTGACATAAAAACCTTTTATGTCTTGGCAAAACCCTCTCATTCACAGAAAATGGCACATGAATCAAACATCTGTGTACTACATATTAGGTACAAGCTCCAGTGGCTTACAACGGACAGTGGTGCTCAGACACAGGACTCAAACCACACATAAGATACCTGGATTTATCAAGTTTTTTAAACTTATTCTGATTTTGCAACCTTTCTTTCCTTGATTTTTCTTCCAGATCCCTCTTACAGCCCTTCTCGGAATTATTTTCCATTTTCCCCCCCTCAGTGGCCTTCTGGATTTATGATTCCCAAAATGGGAAAACACATGATTTCTGTAAGTGATCCTGGGACCTTTGGTGTGTGCAGCAGGTCTAACAGCAACAACAACTTTGGAGGAGCTGTGTCTGCCTGGTCAAGGGGCTGCCAACAAACCCAGGAGGAGGAAAGGCATTACCTGGGCTGGTCTAGTTCACCTGACATCAGCAAAGGCAGCATGGAGAAACTAACCCTTGATTGCTAAGCAGGTCAGTTGAAACACTGAACTTTCCCATAAGCTCAACCTCGGAAAATAGCTGTGCCATCTGACGCTTGTGATCATCATCGTCTTCAGCCTTGAATGCAGTGTATTTGCCACCAATTGTAACAGAAATGGCATTGAAATACCAACCAGAAATAGGAGGAAAAGCAAAGACAAAGGAGACAAAGACAAAGCCTTGAAGAGAATGCCAAGGATTCCAAGATCGCTTGGGTGCCAACATCAGTGGCTCATTACCAGTAATTGATTAAGATAGCAGGTAGCAAAGACCAGGAATCAGATGGCATCATCCACATACTCTCCTTCACAACACATGCTGATTATCTATGAAACCACTAACAAGCCGAGCTGTATGAGAAATGACAGAGACAACAGTTTGGCAGAACAGCTATAGTTGAAATTATTTGTGCTTTGCTATGTGCACGACTGCCAAGTCAAACACAGGTGGGAGGAGAAGTATATTTCCCACTCCCTCCACTTTAAAACAAAAAACCAAAACCATAGCACGCTACAGTACGTTTCTGAGCACAATTCAAAGTGTTGGTGCTGACCTTTAAAGCCCTAAATGGCCTCAGTCCTGTATACCTGAAGGAGCGTCTCCACCCCCATCATCCAGCCCGGACACTGAGGTCCAGTGCTGAGGGCCTTCTGGCAGTTCCCTCGCTGCGAGAAGTGAGGTTACAGGGAACCAGGCAGAGGGCCTTCTTGGTAGTGGTGCCTGCCCTGGGGAACGCCCTCCCAGCAGATGTCAAGATAATAAACAACTATTCTACTTTTAAAAGACAACTGAAGGCGGCCCTGTTTAGGGAAGTTTTTAATGTCTGATGCTGTATTGTTTTTAATATTCAGTTGGAAGCCGCCCAGAGTGGCTGGGGAAACCCAGCCAGATGGGCGGGATATAAATAATAAATTTTTATTGTAATTATACAATACTTGGGGCTACCTTTGAAGGTGACCCGGAAACTACAACTAATCCAGAATGCAGCAGCCAGACTGGTGACTGGGAGTGGCCGCCGAGACCATATAACACCGGTCTTGAAAGACCTACATTGGCTCCCAGTATGTTATAAATAATAAATAAGTTATTATTACTATTTTTATTATATTACATGTTAGTAAGCCTATTGTATTTTCAGATAATGTAAGCACACAATGTTCCTTTATTTCCACCATCATATTCTGATAAGGTGTTGGATAATTCCGCGTGAAGCAACATCACACAAACATGGTAACACCCCAGTCATATAACAAGGTTTTAAAATGCACCAGAAAGAGAATTCAGAAAAGAAGCACCCCCTTATTTGTCAACACATTCGCTGTTCCTATGTTTGTTGTGTAGATCTGAAAGACCCTGAAAGTAACAAGTTGTACAGACATGTAGAGCTGGATGAAGCCAGAGAACTTTAGATAATATTCACAGAGGCGCCTTGGGTACCTCTGAAGGCCAGCTGGTGAGGAAGCCATATGTCAGTGGTAAGATGCCCCAGGCCTTGATTCCCAGAAACTCAAGTTTAAAGCATTCTGGGAAACATATTCCTCTGCCTGGGACCCCACAGAGATGCTCCCACTCAGAGCCAATGATCCTGGGCTGGGCATGCCAACGGTCTGACCTTGTCAGCAGAAAGCAGCTTTTATTTTAGAATTATTATTATTTTTAGAATAAACCTGGACAAGGTCAGGGATCAAAAGGTAAATTTGAGGTTTTGGGGACATGGGTAATGAAGGTGTTGATTTTTCCAGTTTCTACTAGGCCACATTTAGTCAAGGTATTGTCAAGGATATTACATGTGTGGCCTTTTACCTGGGTCTTAAAAGGCTCAGCGTCTTAACAGCTTATCAAAGGATTACCCAGCAGAAGAACTGAAACCAAACCAGCCAATGATGCAACAACCAATAGTGTGATTTGGTGCTTAGTGCTGAAACAGCCTTGATTATAGATCTCATCAAGAGTACTACTTGTTCCCCTTCTGTTATCAAACAGCAATTGCTACTCCCAAGATGAAACTGAGAGCTTGCGTCTCCAAAAGGGTGAATGTGATGATAACGATCAATACCAAGATGAAGGTCTAACATGCTTGTGTGTTGAGCTCACTGCTTTATGGGCAACCTGCCAGGATCAAAGCCTTCCACATGCGCTGTGTTAGACAGATTTGAGGCTTCACGTGGCAGGACAGCGTCTCAAATGGAGATGTGCTCTCCCAAGTCCACATTTCCAGAATGGGAAATGGCAGGATCCTCAAAGGCATGTTCTATCGGGAGCTGGCTTCAGGCGCCAGGCCCACTGGCAGACCAACTCTGTGTTACAAAGGGGTCATCAAACGTTACATGAAGGCTGGCAAAATCAACTGTGCCATGTAAAAATCCCTTTACCTGGAGATAATCAGTCAGGTCCTGTATCCATAGCAGTGACCAGAGGAGGAATGACCGCTGGGAGGAGCGCAGAAATGCCATGGTACGCCTGTGTCAGCACAACCTGACACCTTCCTCTGCCCCACCTGCAACTAAACATGTCTCTCCCATATCAGTCTCTACAGCCACAGCAGGCGCTGTGTATCTCTGATGATTTGACTTCACCGCCAAAGGCACACTCCTCCATTGTCTCCCAAGACAAGATGCCAACCAACAAGCTATGGAGACCAGTGAGTATCTCGTAACATTACTCCAATACCACCAAGCAAACCTGAAATTCCTAAGCAAATGTGTTACATTTTCTGTGAAAAATACTGACTGACTGTAAAGACAGATGGGATTAAAAGCCTGGGAGAAGAGAACAGGCTATATAATACAGGAGGCCTGAGAATACAGCTGGGTGAAATTCAGGCTTGTGAGATCCACTTGTCACTGGAATCCCAAGGTCCACCAACCAAAGTTAGACAATTCACAGGATGCTTCTGAGCACATCCTCAGCCCAGGAATTTGTTTTCAATCCCAGAACTGAGCTCACAGCACTTTCCCCATGCTTTCTTCATTTCAGCAGACTGATTTGGGAAGACGGGAGCCTTTTAACTGTCCCTACTGAAAAATGAGGGGGCATTTGAGAACTTTGTCGTATCTAGCGAAAGTCATGCAGCTCTGCCTTCTGCACACTCCACCCTTAGAATTAAAGGGGCAGAACACCACCCAAGCCAGGATACTAAACAATGCCCACTCTTACGCACAATGAATCACAAGTCCCTTTGAGCTCAGTAGGTCTTCTCCCAAGTAAGGAAGCTTCAGATCACAGCTAAAATGCAGCCAATAGCTCCCTGCAAGCTAAATGGCCAGTGAACAGCAGCTAGTCAATAAGTGGCTTTCACACATCACATACAAACAAAGCAAGGTAATAAAAATAGTTGTTCTCACTGGCTGCACCCTTGGCTCCTGCCCTTTGGAAGTCTATTAAATTTGGCCTTTGGATGCCTCAAGGGACCTGAGGTGGGTATTTATTATTACTATTATTATTAAAGCACTATATAGTTAGGATATGAACCACTCTATTAGTGTAGCAATAGGGAAATGGCAGGTGAAAGTAGAATACCCCTAGCCAATCCTAACTACAGTTGAAGATGTCATGCTTGTGGTTTTGTGGACTGGCACCAAATTTCCACATGGTTAGAGGTCATCTGAAAAACTATGGCTTTATTGTTTCTACTTGTGAAGAGTTAGAAAGTTGAAGAAGGGTGTGCGCCAACCAGAAGCTTGTAACACTAAACCATGGTTTAGCATTATGGCTGACTAGCCCCTTATTTACACTAAACCTCATTTTCCATTTTGTTGCCCATTCACACTTAACTTTCTTGCTTGCTAGCCACCTGCCTGCTGCCCCATAATAACCCTTAAAAGCAAAGCACTGGTGATTCCACATGAAGTAAGTTACCTCAGCCTTGAATTCAACAACTCACCTGGTGGCCATAGGCGACCAGGAATTCCATGCAGGGGATTGAGATGGGGAAGGGAAAGATCATTCCAACTGTCCTCTGAAAGCTCACTTCGCTTTTGTGCTAGTTAAAGGAAGAACGTCTCTTCCACCGCAACTTGCATGGAGCTGGCAGAGTGGGGACAAATCACTCTGTCTTTCCTCCACCAGTCGGCTTGACAGAAAGTAATTGTTTTTTACTTGCCTGTGCTTCCTTGCTGAATGCAGAGACGAGGCTTCTTCATCATGGCTAATGTGAAAACGCAGGCTACTGAACTCTTAGAAGACTAGTTCAAAATGTGCAGCTACTATCTTTTGTTACTTATTTATCTTGCTACCATGCTCAGGTAAACAAATATGGTCTAATAAGGGAGATGGATAAAGAGGATACCCAAGTTCAAATATCAGCTGCACATGATCTCACTTGGCAAATGTTCTTGCTTGGCAATTCCTCTGCCGCAGCCCATTCACCCCTCCCTTACTCATGTCTCCCATCCATAGGCTGGCAGCCGGGCTGCCCCCGCCATCCCTGGGTGCCTGGACAATGGAGAGCCTGCCCCCAGCCGCCCTGTCGTTGTTGTTCTTCCTCTTCCTCCTCTTTGCAGTGATACCCTTATGCCAAGACCTGGCTTCCCCCCACCATGCCCTCTCTCTCCCTGCTTGCTTCAGTGCCATGGGGTTCCCCGCTTCTTCCTGCTAGAGTGGCCAGAGCAAGGAGGAAGAAGGGTTTGCGGCAGCCTGCAGAGGGTAGGCCTTGGCATCACCCACAGTGGCCTCCGCTCGCAGAGTGGAGCAATGGCACGTCTGTTACAATTAAGTCATCCAATTTCAATACTGAGAAGTCTACCCTGTCAACAAAAATTGCTGAAGGCAATCCATAGTGTTCATGAATATTATTAAATTAAGATCCCACCCTTCCTCCCGAGAACTTTAGCTTTTCGTTATGTTGCTAGAGACAGTAGCTCTAGATGAGTTCAGCACTTTGCTGGTGCTTATCTGAATGTTTCATCTCAATGTTTGAAAACAAAATTGTAGCATTGAAGCTGCAAAGGTGTAATTTGCTAATTTGCTTCACTCACTTGGGAAAAGGGCAAAACAAGAAAGCAGCTGGTTTATTCCTTTAAATTGCAATCAAGTGAAATACGAGAATGGAGAAGTATTTGGCTTGAAGTTATCAAAAGCAATCTGTGGAGAGTTAAAGGAGAAAAACAAGGAAGAGGGAAATGAGACTCCAGGCTACTCTCTCTGGCAATACAATTTCACAATGTCTGCATCATATAACAGGCAGGAAGAGAGACCCCTGATGTTTGTCAATATCATGTGAAATTTCACACAAAATAAAACACTTGTTTCTATATACACATGTACTAGGCAAAGGGTAAAGAGGGTAGCATATAATTCCTGATAACCTTACCCTTTCATTCTGAATTTGTCTAAATCCCTTTCAAACCATACAAGTCAGGGGCATCTTGGGGTAACAAATTCCTATGCACTGTGCGAAGAAATACTTTTTGTCTATCCTGACCCTCCTCCTTTCAGTTTCACTGGGGTGGTCCCAGAGTCTAGTACAGTATTATGGTGGGGGGGGTGGGAAGGTGGGTGTGAAATGTCTCTATCTACTTTCTCAACACTATATAATTTTATGCACCTCTTATCATGTCCTCCCTTATTCCGCTTTTCCCAAAACTAAATGGCCACAAACTTTGTAACTTTTCTTGCAGGAGAGTTGTCACAGATAACCCTGCCCGTTAAATAACCGTCCCCAAGATAATCATAGAATAGAAAGGCAAAGGAGTTGTACTTTGAAATAGGATTTTCACTACATCAGTTAAGCAGACACCAGCAATCTCCTACATACTCCAGGCATGCATTCTGTACTCATGGGCTCTCTGGTCATCAGAATCAAAACCTCCCGCACAAACACTTCTCACCTTACTTACATCATCACCTCATTCTCACTCCTTGGGATTAATCCTTGGGATTAACTTGGAGCAGTTAATCTCCATATCATTGAAACAGTCACCATATAAAGTTCACTGTTGCTCACTTACCCCTATGGCTTACCAAAATAAATCCATGAAGCAACACCTGTCACAACCGCCCCTCTTCAAACGCAAAAGATGTCTCCATACTAACAATAAAAAGACGACTTAAGAACTAGTAAGTCTTGGCTGCCCTAATTCCTTCAGCAATCGTTGGGGTTCTCAGCTTTAGGTTAGCTCCATTTGAAAATTGCTGCGCAAGTCACTTTCCTAGAGAAAAAGTTCGGTTTTGAAGACCAAGACTGTGAACTGAACAATGACCCCCCTTTGTGAGTATGGTAACAGAGTGAACTCAGTAATACCAATACACCACTGTTCTCCTTTTTCGTTCTCATGGGAAGAACTGTGCCCTTGCAGTATATAGGTACACACAAAAGCAAAGTGAGAACAAAGCCCTTCCTATGGTCATAACTGAAGCACTTGTCACTGGAAGCCGAACGATCTTGGCAAATCCTGGCTGACCAGTTCAAGAATTTGAACTTCAAGACCTCTCAGAACTGTGGTTTGTTCTCTGTAGTATGTGTTCTGTTCTATCTTTGTTTAGTCGTGTCCGACTCTTCGTGACCCCACGGACCAGAGCATGCCAGGCTCCTGTCTTCCACTGCCTCCCGCAGTTTGGTCAAACTCATGCTGGTAGCTCGTTCAACCATCTCCTTCTCCTTGTGCCCTCCATCTTTCCCAGCATCAGGGTCTTTTCCAGGGAGTCTTCTCTTCTCCTGAGGTAGCCAAAGTCTTGGAGCCTCAGCTGCAGGATCTGTCCTTCCAGTGAACACTCAGGGCTGATTTCCTTAAGAATGGATAGGTTTGATCTTCTTGCAGTCCATGGGACACTCAAGCATCTGTTCTATCTAGTGACACCCTTAGATTAGAATACTAAGGACAGAAGATGACAGAGGGGAGAGGAAGGAAATATTGAACTAAATAAAAAAATCCAGCAATAAACTCTTCTTCACAGGAGGCTTTTAAGCAGAGGTTGGATGCTTTAGTTGAGATTCCCGCACTGCAGGGGGTTGGACTAGATGACTCTATGGTTCTGTGAAATGAAGCAAGGTTCACAGAAAGAAAAAGGTAGTGCAGCTCTCACTTGCTCCCTTGTAATAAAGCAGGAACACACACGGGAAAGTAAATTCTAACCTGTTATTGCTGATTGGGAGAAAAGAAGCAGTAACACTGAAGCTCACCTGCACTATCCTTTTTAATGCAGGTTTTGCTGGCAGGTTCAGAGCTACCTTGCATCCTTCCATCATTAACCAAGTAAGATTTAATACCAAACCCCCATTGCACAAGGCAGTGATGGAGCTGCTTTGGGCTTTGAAAAACAGCAGTGAACCAACAGCAATACGATCTTGGCCATAACAATAAACAAAACGAACAAGGCAAATGTAAAGTTCTCAACAACTGAACTACTCATGAACCTCGCTTTGTTTATTCATATAGCAGCAGCAGAAGTAGCTAGGGAGTTCACCTACAAAGATGATGTAACTAACACCTCAAATTACAACTTCAGTTCTAGAAGATAAAATGTGTGGTGGGGAGAAGAAACAGGTTTCAGAATCATCTCTCTAATGGAAGAGAAAGGCTCCTTCCCAAAAGAATTGCGGTATTGCAACAACAAAATTTTGAATCAGCACAGTTTAAGCATTTTATCCAATCAGTACTACAATTCCATAGTAGGTGGAAATAGTTTCCCAACAATTAAAAGACCTAAGGCAAATCCATGGATTATAACGCGTTCTCATTAAATTTCTATTATTATTTCAATACATTTTGTTCTACTGCAAGTTTGAGGCTGTGTTTTAATTTGTGAGTCAGAACTACCATTCAGCACCAAAACTTATCTTGAAGCAGTTCTCACAAGTCATGGTTTCACTAGCGCTAAGTTTCACAGAACATGTGCCAAAGGTGTTTGCTGAACAACAATTGCAAATATTCCCAAAGCACTACCACACTCCAAATTAGGAAACTGTAAAAGGACAGCGTCTATAATTTTGACTTGTTTAAAAATATCTCTCATCCTTTCATGAACTGATGGTTGATACCTGTATGAACTGAAAAATGCAAAATGGTAGATGTCTTAAAAAGCAATCATTTTAAGCTGCATCAAGGATTCCTTTCCCTGTTGACATTTTAACTCCCTCAACATCTACCACAGAACTTCATCACACCATGAAGGTTTCTGGGGTTTTCTGGGGTGCAGATGAGGGCCAAGCAAAAGACAAGGACGAGTTACTCTGCACAACCAAGAGGATGTCTTAGAACGCAGTTTAACAGTGAACAGAACAATGTACTTTCCAGTTTCCATTTGCTGGCGAATTGCAATCCATGGTGTGTCAATTCAGATTCACATCAACCACTGTTAAGCTTCCTGAATCATAGTTTGGCTGCTGACTGAACTGAGCATTTAAAATTTTCAGTTGCTGCAACTGGAAAGGCTACTGCTATTACTACCAAAGACCTCTCTATCATAGTTAGAAAGCATAAGGAACATTATGGTTACAAATTACTAGGCCAGTAACCTCATCCAAATGCTTGTTTTGAGAAGCCTCAGTGGACTGGTATTGCAATTATAGCAGATATTATTCCACAACAAGATAACATAATGTATGAGACTTTTGCGGGGAGGGAAGATGCTAGAACAGAAACTGCAGAACAATGTGGTGTTTTATTTCCATTTCATAAGTTCATTAATAACAATGCATGGATGCTAGCTGCAAATAGAACCATTTCACTTTGTGTAAATACAAAGAAAAAGGGTTTTAAGTGTTAACCTTATGGTATTTGATCCCAATTAAAATTAAATGGTGCAAGAACTGGCCTTTTGTTGAGAGAATGCTCAGAACTAGGGACCTACATACAACAGGGGTATTAGAATAGTGAAGTTTTTGGAATCTGTGCAAATTAGTACTATGCAAAATATGAAATGAGAGTTAAATTCCAGAGATGACAAGCAAGGACCTGAGAGTGAGCAAAGAACAAGAACTCAAGGGCTGGGCCAAGCGAAGGCAAGTTGAAGCAAGAGACAGAGAGGATGTTCATGAGATGAAGAAAAGATTAGTAGTACTGAGGTCAGGGATCAGGGAGGGCAGAAATGATGGGGAGATAAAGTAGGGAGGAAAAAGAAAATAAGGAAAGTAATCAGGTCGCAGGAAAAAAAGAAAAGCAAGTGAGTGATCTGATACAGGATCCCTTCCAACTCTTAGATTCTTAGACGAAAAGGACCACTTCCTTCCATCCCTCAAGCCTTAAGATGCACAACATGAATGTTCTTATTCAACCACAGCGCTTCCTATTGTGAATACAGCATGGAACGACACATAAATTAATCTTACTGCCTTTTAGCTGTGCTTTTGTTAGAGGCAGAAATCTAAGAAAGCAACACAACAGGCTAATTGTCAGAGATGGCATCACAGCACACCCAGTTGTGAACGTATTTCCTATAGCTTTGGCCTAATCAAACAGAGCGAGGCAGATGGAGATGTCATTTTACTGACAACTCAATATTTTAGTTAAGCATGGCAGGGACACTAATGCGTGCAAAAAAAATTTTTTTTTATCTGCAAGTAACTTCTTACAGCTATGTCGTGACTTGCCTGTCCATGAGTAACAAAACAGTCACACCAGTGAATGAAGCACCACCATCCCAGCTCCAAGACAGAGGAGGTTAAGGATCCTGTCATCACCCTTGACATGAGAAAGGTGGTGAGCAGAAATACAGACCCCCATCAAGAGGAAAGGTCCCAAAAGAAGCATAAATCGAAGGAAATATTTTGTAAAGAAATGTAGAGACATTTCATTCATCAAGAAACAAATCCAAACTGGTCCTTTTGGAAATTTTGTATATAATACAAGTTCTCTTTAACAAGAGGACAAATCAAGAGAATAGTTTGTATTCCCATCAAATTCACTTTTGTTGTTTACAAAATTCCCCTTATGAAGAGCCAAACCATTTGAAACAAACTGCCATCTGATTCTTGAGCACCATTGGGTGAATAGGAGAAATGCAGGTTTAACCAATAAAGTATATAACTACTTGACTAAAAACATCTCTGCATCACTTCACAAACTACTTCTGCTGCATTCCAGAGTTCCCAATACACCTGAACAGCATTTGTTACTAATTTAGCTTAGGTGATTTCAGTCATTTCTGAAATGTTAAAGAGTTTGTACATCAAGACTTGTTTCCTGGGGCAGCTGAATAGGTGCTTCAAACCTAAGGATGTCACTCCACAGGTAGAAGACGTCCTCCGCTCAGGGAAAAGCTACAGAATTGTGGCAAGAATGAATGAGATTGAACGCAAAGACCTTGTGCTTGCTCAAAACCTGATGCAAACTCTATGCATATGGAAGAGCTCTCAAACTTTTAAATATCTTACTTTTCAAGTCCTGGATTAGCATTTTTTCCTTCCCACTCACTGATCTCTGGACCCAACCCAATGACTTCATACACAGGATTTTACTCACAAATCCTCAGAGGAGAAACATTTTTTTTTTAAAGCAGTTCTTGTTTTTATCTTGAGTCTTGTCAGGGAAAAAGGAAGGGTATATATAAATCTATAACAACAATAATAAGACTCACTATGTAAGGTGTTGAGAGAAACCTAGTAAAACTATCAACCTTATAATGAACTCTGAATGAAGTTAACAATGTATCCAATAAACAGCCCAAATGCTTAGCTGTGCATACATTCCTTCCCTGTATTCTTTTTGGTGCCTGATGAACATTCTTATTTAGACAACCCTTCCCAGATTAGAAAGTTCGAATGAGTTTTAAATTGTTATAGCTTATTCTATTGTGGTTTTAATTTTCTGTACTTTTTAAATTATGGTTGTAAAATTATACTCATGATTTTCCCCCCTGTAAACCGCTTTGAGGTTTCTTCTGCAATCAAGTGGTATATAATTTTTTAAATAAATAAATACCCTACATCGCCAGGACCACCCTGGCTAAAGAAAGGCCCACCCCCTCAAAAAATGTACAAATATATATACAGGGCAGTGCACAAGAAATAATAATAATACACATATAAAATCAGAAACGTTTTAAACCAAATATACATAAGTATGTTATATGTATGGGTAGACTTACTGAAATAAATATGTTTTAGCAAGGATCTAAAACAGTTTAGCAAGGGTGCCTGCCTGTTAATAGGCAGTTCCAAAGCACAGGTAGGTGCTGCCACACCAAAATACGATATATACGATATATGATATCTTTATTGTCATTGTCCCATGCAGAACAATGAAATTTAAAAACTACATAAAACTACATAAAAACTACATAAAACTACATAAAACTACATAAAAACTATATAGAAACTACATAAAACATTCAAAAACCCCTAAAAACTCTGAAACCCCATTTTAAAATACATTATACTATAGAGACCCCTTATGCTGCGTTTAGAACCAGAATTGCATTTGCATAGAAACTGTTTCTCAATGAGATGAAGAAATATAAGTAGTACTGAGGTCAGGGATCAGGGAGGGCAGAAATGATGGGGAGATAAAAGTAGGGAGGAAAAAGAAAATAAAGAAAGTGATCAGGTGGCAGGAAAACTTTCTCAGAGACTGAGACATCGTGCAGAGTCACAGCAAGGGTTTGATTTTTATCCCACATTTTCCCAGCCTGGCATCATGTCTCTTCCATACGAAATTATGGCTAATCACTATTTTTCAAAAAAAACAACCCACACATAGTACTGTCCTTTAAGGAGAGTAGAATAGAAAGATCATAAATATTTAAATGTAGGTCAGAACACACATTTAATATGCACTGCGAAGGTTGCCAGCGTGGCATCTGTGTACCCCATTTTAAAGCCCACAGGGTTCCGGCCCCACAACACCTTGAGAGAAGCATTCCTATGCAACCAATATAACAGGTTGCAGTGTGTGTGCGCTTGGTTGTGGTGCCCACAACAGTTTAATTGGCTTGCAAATGTGCCCTCAGGCCCAAGAAGGCTGGTGATCCCTGGTGAACTGCCACCCTGAATAGCAGCAATGGAAGTGTAGATTAGTGATTAACAATCCATATTACGCTTGGTTTTTTTAAAAAACAAAACAAAAAACAGTTGTAAATTCCACTCGATAAGAGCCTTGAGGATAATGGAGTTTTCTGTCTGAGCTAACAAAAGAAATTATGGTAGAAAACACAGGGAATTTCCTTTTGTGAACTCCCAAAGAATGTCTCTCTTTCCATTTGCTTACCTGCTTCATGCAATATATTATTTCCTATGGGAGTCCTTAGCGCTACACGTCTGTAGTATGCAAACAAAGCAATCACAGATATGGCCAACAGCACTTTCTGTGGGAAAGGGCACTGCAGCAATTGTGAGAATGCCGCTGGCTTTTCCATAACTGCCCAGTTCAAAACCAGCTTGCAATGCATACCACAATCAGGATCGCCTGCATGCAACATGCAACATACTGTGCTAGCTATAGAACTGACACTAGACGTGTACACAGAGCACGGTCCCCTTCCACGCTTTTACTGCTTTGCCATATATTCAAGCAACGTAGTTTTCCCTTTCATGTTCCGCAAAACAACTGTCACCACTGCTTCATGACTATAGTATATTATTGGTGTTTTGCCATGGTGAGTAATAGGGCTCTGCGCTGAGCCAAATCAGGAATATTCAGAGGGTCAAGGATGAGTCCACCACACACAGCCAAGGATTGCTGTGAGTCAGGTTGGATGGGCCCAGAGCGATCCCTGGCTGTCAGGGGATGGGACATCGGACAGGAAGAAGAGCCAGACTGACCCCTACCTGGTTGTCTTCCTGGGAGAAGGTAGACTCAGTGCCATAGCTCTCCACCCTGTTCAACACCCCTGCCATGCGGGACCAATGCCTCCGTAAAACAGCATCAAGCCTGTAGAGCGTGGGTACTGCTTTGCAAGCGGCTTTCCTGCAACACTGCACAGGATCAGGACTGTTAAGCAGGAGGATCCAATCCTGTGAAGTGCTGGTTGCTGCTCCTTCGTGATCAGCTTCCCACTTGTGAAGGAGGAGCACTGTGCAGGATCAGATAATCCTGCTTACCAGCTGCAAAGCAGGATGATCTTATACTACACAACACTGGTGCACATCCCCTCCACACCAAAAAAACCCCTTTTTAAAACCTTACTTCCTGTCCATAAACCAAACCAGCTGAGACCTACATTCTTTCTCCTCAGGAAGATTTCATATTGCATTGACCCAGATCCATTTTTTACAAGGCGAAATGTTATCACTCCGTCTGCCCTCAAGGCAACATGATGTGAAGTTTATTTCAAAAGGGAACATTTGCATGTTATTTAATGGATAATATAATTAAGTCATCAACTAGGTCTTGACACAGACACTACATTGTTTCATTACTTTTAAATATAACATATATAATTTTAAGATTTCTATTCTGCCTCTACTTAAAAGAAAATCCCTAGATTGCTGACCAACAATTCATAAAAAATAAAAGTTACACATTTAAAAACAACCACCCAGACATCACATTAAGAGACTAGACTCAGCTAAAACCTGGCCACATAAGGTGGCACATAAAGGCAAACATAATACGGTGGTACCTCGGGTTAAGAACTTAATTCGTTCTGGAGGTCCTTTCTTAACCTGAAACTGTTCTTAACCTGAAGCACCACTTTAACTAATGGGGCCTCCTGCTGCTGGTGCGCCACTTCTGCGCGATTTCTGTTCTCATCCTGAAGCAAAGTTCTTAACCCGAGGAACTATTTCTGGGTTAGCGGAGTCTGTAACCTGAAACGTCTGTAACCTGAAGCATGTGTAACCCAAAGTACCACTGTAACCGATTACCAAAACTCCCACTTATTTGCTTTCACAACTGCGAGGAATTCTATCATGTAGACCTGTGCACTTTTTTTCTTAATCACACCGATACTCCTGAAAGCCAAGTTTCTCCCTCACTGACTCACAGGGTTGCAGGGAATGTATTTGAACACACACTAGGAAAATGTGACGGTGAAAGTAATGACTCAAGAGTAGAGGTATAGGGCATTGCTAATGCAACCACTTGCTTCATGAAGTAAGCCATTTTCTGTTAGCATCATGAAATAAGCTGTTCACTGTTAACAGACACAGCATCTCTTTAAAGGGAAAAGCGTCTTAGCATAGTGAGCAACAACCTGAGCTATGAATAAAGATGTCTTGGTGGCTTTAGGCAAGCAACTGTCCCTCAGCCTCAGTCCCTCCACAGTATGGGAGATAAGAATAATACTAACATACTTTACAGGTCTGTTGCAAGCATTAACACTTGAAAATGCTATAGTAAGTGTTGCTGTGAGTAATGAAACGAGACTCAAAGCCATTGCTTACTTTTAGATGTCATGCCTGTTTGCTCAGGATTTGTGGAAATAAATCTGATGTGAATCTAGCAGTGTTGACAGTACTGCACTTGTGCTATACTGTTTTAGTTTTGTACTTTTTAGATGTTTTAGGTGTTAACAATTGTATTTTTTACTCTGCTACACACTTCTCTGGGCTCCTTTAAGAGGAAGAGCAGCAAAAAACAACAACCACACAGAAAAAATATTATCATCCATTGAAAAAGAAGAATAGCCTGGCAAGCTTGTGTGTGTAAAGCTGAGTCCTCTTTCTACTCCAGCCAGAAGCAACATGACATTCCATGCTCACTCTGCCCCTCCAACTTAGAAAGTTCCCTCTATTCTATACTTTTCTCATCCCTATTCTACACTCTATACTTTTCTCATCCCTACCCCTAATGTCAAACCTATGCATGATTGTTGAGAAGTAAGGCCCAACAGGGCTTCCTCAAAGTAAGTACAGACAGCCCTACTCTGTCCCTTCCTACATCCCTAGAGCACACTGAAGACTATACTAGTTTTCGCCCCGTATTGAGTTACCTGAGGCCTTGTTCTTATGTGGTCGACATGTGTTTGGGTGTAGGTCTTGATATTCAAATACTCCTCCACACCCATGCACAGAGCAAGCTAAATAAATCATTGCCTAATGGAGAGAAAGTTAAGACCACTGCCTTTCTCCCTGACACGCTAGTTTTCAGCTACAGGGATTTGTGTTAGCATACTTCAAAGGGTTAGCTAAATTAATCTGTGGCACTAAAAACAAAGTGTCTTGCACTGTCTTAAAAAGGTTGACACCTTTTGTTAAAGCATGCACTTATGTGGATTCATCAGAAAGCTTATGGCACAATAAAATGTGTTAATCTTCAAGGTGCCACATCACCTTCAGTTACCATATATTGCAATGGACCTCACTTGGTTGGTGGCGTATAAGGGTATAACAATTTATTAGTGATATTTACTGGTGGGGAGAGAAGTGAAGCAGGAACATCCTGCAATGTCACCTACCTAACAGGGTTGTTGTAAATATTTTTATTGAACGGACAGACCAAATACTACCTTCAACTCTTAAGAAGGATGGGATTTAAAAAATTAGACTGGTTCATTAACACACATATAACCTCCTCCTCAGCCTGCCCCTAGAAGCCACCTAAGTAAAAGGCGACATGATCATTTATAAAACTATGCATTGCATGCAGAAAGTGGATAGAGGGAAGTTTTTCTCCGTCTCCCATAACACTCCTGTAGTGAAGGTTGGAAGAGGAAGGCCAGATAAAAGAAAAGATTTGCAGTACACAGTTAAACTCTGGAACTCCCTTCCACAGGAAGGGGCAATGGCCAACAACCTTAATGGCTTTTTAAATGATGGTTCATGGAGGAGGAGAGGGCTACCAAAGGCTCTTCGTCTGCAGCTGGAGGCAGCGGTGCTTCCGAATACCAGTCGCTGGGAATCACAGGAGGGGAGGAAGTTTGGCGGTTCAAGGCCCCAAGGTCCGATCCCCATACGGGCCACCTGCATATCCCTGCCTTGTCAGGTTTATCGAGGGTGCAATGAGATTAAGGGCCACTATCTGACCGATAATCTTGATCATTTTATTGTCCTTTTTACCCATTGTTGTCTTTTTAATTGTATATATTGCTTGTTTTATGTTGCTATGGCCGCTGGCTAATGCGAATAAAGTTTATCTATCTACCTATGTACTTTGTTTGCTGCTAAACAGCACCTTTGCTTGTCTGGCAATTTGATGCTTGAGTCTGAGATAGGAGGGTCCATTGGCCTACCACTACAGTGGTACCTCTTGTTACAGACGCTTCAGGTTACAGACTCCGCTAACCCAGAAATAGTACCTCGGGTTAAGAACTTTCCTTCAGGATGAGAACAGAAATCACACGGCGGCAGCGGGAGGCCGCATTAGCTAAAGTGGTGTTTCAGGTTAAGAACAGTTTCAGGTTAAGAACAGATCTCCAGTACGAATTAAGTACTTAACCCGAGGTACCACTGTACTGTATCTATCCCTGCCTTGCAAGGGGGTTGGACTAGATGACCCCCGGGACCCTTTCCCATTCTGAGGGAAAGCGCTGTGGCGGTTTTTCCCCGCTCGGCCACTGCGGGAGCAGGATAGCTGGGCTGGGTGGGGCACCCTCGGGCCTGATCCAGCCGCAGGGCTCACCTTAGTCCCTGCTAACCTCTCCCCCTCCCCCTCGCGGCCTACTGGCGCCCCTCGCCCCTTCCCTCAGCGGCGTCGCCACCGAGAGGAAGCCCGTCACCTCACCTGAGCGGCGGGGAAGCGGAAACTCAAAGAGGACCGGCTTCCTCCTCTCTCTCTCGCTCGCTCGCTCCCTGGCGCCGGCGGCTCCGCTCGCTCTCCTCTCCCGCGCTGCCGCCTCAGCCGCCGCTCCGCCTCTTTCCCCGCCTCAGGCCTCGCCAGCGCCAGCGCGCATGCGCCCGCCCCTCGCCCTCCGTTCCGCCGCACCTGCGCCGGCGCGCTCCGCCCCTCTCTCTGCTAAGCCACGCCCACCCCTCGATGTATATGACTTGCCTCCCCCTCCCTGGATGAGAAATGACGTCACGACGCCGAGCGTCACTCTGACCACGACGCACACGCGCCGCTTCCCCGCCCCTCTTTCTCTTCAGCTCCACCCCCCCGGCTAAGCCACGCCTTCCTTTCCCTCACGTCCTAGGCAGGCGCGGAGGATGAGCGTCATCCTTGGTAACTACGCGCATGCGCCAGGAAGGAATGTGCTTTCCCTCCCCGCCCGCATTGGTCCGTACAGTTCAGTGTTGTCTGCACTGACTGGCAGCTGCTGCCCGGTATTTCAGGCACGGCTCTCTCGCAGTCCGGGGGTTGAAGCAGAGACCTTCTGCACGTCAAGCAGGTGTTCTACCACTTAGCTAGGATCATTTCCCTGAAAGCAAAGCAAGATTCTAATCTTCACGGTTCTAAATATAATCTTATTTTTTTTAATATAAAAAAGAAAGCGCCTAAGATTCCAGCCCTCATGATTCCAAATACAAGGCAGCTTTAAACAGGAACATGGGAAGCGACCTTCTACAGAGTCCATAATCTCTGACAGCTCCAATTCTAATTTTTTCCTCACTTTAAAAATCCAAATTGCCAACATCAGTGATGTAAGGGAACGTACCAGAGACACCAACAAACACAAATCCAGCTTGATTTCAGATTAAAACTCTGGATGGTCACAACAATTTACAGTGGTACCTCGGGTTAAGTACTTAATTTGTTCCGGAGGTCCGTTCTTAACCTGAAACTGTTCTTAACCTGAAGCACCACTTTAGCTAATGGGGCCTCCTGCTGCCGCTGGAGCACGATTTCTGTTCTCATCCTGAAGCAAAGTTCTTAACCCGAGGTACTATTTCTGGGTTAGCGGAGTCTAACCTGAAGCATCTGTAACCTGAAGCGTATGTAACCTGAGGTACCACTGTACAGCAATTTTATCTTCATTCCTTTTTCTGGATTTTTTTGTTAAGCCAGTGAATAAACTGCCACTCTCTGGGTTACGAAGCTGCTATTGTCACTCAAAAGGAAGAAAAAAACAATTTGTGCCAGGTTGTGCCGGCTTGCTTGTGTGATATATAAGGGGAAGGCTAACAGTTAATGAGTGATGTCTTCAATCTATCTGCGTGTAGAACCTTGTTGTAGCAGCCACCCAAGACTGCAAAGGGCATCACTTGGAAGCGCTGTTCAGTAAAGGCATTTCTTAAGGAAACTGGTCAGTTTGGTAAGATAACCCACTCTAAAATGTACTGCTCTCAAGAATGGCTACCAAGGGGGAATTGGGTGTTCTAATTAGTTGCAGGTCCCTTCTAGAGTCTATCCAGAAGAGTCAATCCCTTAGTTGACACGTACTCAATATCAAAGCAGAGCTCAGATTTGGAAAAGAATAATTGTCTAAAACATCTTGATAGGCTCCTTTCCAGAGTTGGTTATGACCCAATTCCATATAACACAGTGCAAGAAAATGCTCAGGTCTAAAATATAAAATAAATGTTCATAAATGTACCAGGCAAACAGATACATAAATATATAAACCCTATGTCTGAAACAGTACAGGAAAATAATCCTGAAGCCATGTGACTCTCCCAAATAACCTCAAATATTTCTCTGCAAGGAGGAAGGAAATGGGAAAACCTCCCCATTGGCTCTTTGCTCACAAATCCTGCCTTAAGAGTGTATCTGTATATGAATAGGGTGAGCCTGTGACCTGGATTAAGGAACTGAGTATTTACCATCACCAAAGAATGGCCAGACTGCTCAAGTAATGCAATCAGTGACCATTATCAGGTACCCTGGCAAACAGGATTTCTGCTGTAGACCGCCTCCTCTGCTGTTGACCGCCTCCTTCTGTGATGTATGTGTGATGTTTCAGTGGGGTGGTCTTGGGCTCCAGAGTGGGTAAAAAGTCTATATAACAGCTTGCATACCAATGTTCTGGTTTCCTCCTACCTCCTGCATGTGGTGAGGACCCTGTTGCAACAGTTTAATAAAGATCAGGTTTACTAGCTGCCTTGCTTCTCAATATTCTCTGGTTGGCCTCTGTTATTTTCTCCTACTGATAGTGTGATAGGAATTCTGAGGTCTTAGATATACGTATGTTAAATGTTCATAAGTGTACCAACCAAGCACGTACATAGATCAGCACAGGAAGACCAACCTGAATCCATTTTGATTCCCAAACTGACCAAATGTTTTCTCTGTAATAATAATAAGAATAACAATAATAATAATAATTTACTATTTATACCCCGTCCATCTGGCTGGGTTTCCCTAGCCACTCTGGGTGGCTTCCAACAAAACACTAAAATTCAATAACCTATTAAACATTAAAAGCTTCCCTAAACAGGGCTGCCTTCAGATGTCTTCTAAAAGTTTGGTAGTTGTTTTTCTCTTTGACATCTGGTGGGAGGGCGTTCCACAGGGCAGGTGCAAGGTCAAAGGAAAATGGAAAAGCCTCCCCATTGTCTTTTCCTTCACAAATCCTGTCTTAAGGGTATGTCTGTGTATGAATAGGGTGTGAGCCTGTGACCTGCCCAGGAACTGAGTATTTGTCATTACAAAAGACTGGCCAGGCTCCCCAGGGTATCCAGTCAAGTGACCGTTATTAGGTAACCTGCCAGACAGGAGAAAAACAATGCACTCAGCTTTCTGCTGTAGACCGCCCTTCCGTGATGTAGGTATGATATGTCTGGGGGGTGGTCTTGAGCTACGCCCCTTCTGTGATGTATGTATGATGTTTCTGGGGCTGGTCTTGAACTCCAGGGCGGGCAAATTAAAATGTCTATATAAGGGCGGACACACCTGGGTTCTGGGTCCTCCTCCTTTCCTGCGTGTGAGGGGAGCACCCTGTTGCAACAGTTCAATAAAGATCAGGCTTACTAGCTGCTTTGCTTCTCAATATTCTCTGGTTGGCCTCTGTTATTTTCTCCTACCAATAGGGAACCTACGTAAGGACTCTATATGGGCTCTTGGATACCCCATAAGGGAAAAAAGGGCAGATTTTTGTTTACAACAGTAGAGAATCTACAAAAGGACTCTATATGGATTCTTGGGTACGCCATAAGGGAAAGGGAGCAGTTTTTTTTCTTATAACAGTAGGCATAGTAACAATTTTTAAAATATACTTTTAACTGAGTGCAGTCTGCTAGCTATTGCCTTAATTGTTGGCTGCCTGCATTCTGTGCAAAGAAAAGCTGCTGGGTTTTGCTATAAGCAGAATCTGCTGCTGTTCACGTACCGATAGAGCCTGAGGTTGCAGGTTGCACAAGGCCAGCGATGCACTAAGCCTCTTTAGGGAAGAGAAAACAAATCTAATCTCTCCATCCCTGTTTCAACTCTACCATAATTATAAAACTTTTTTTTTCTGAGTCATAATAATGGTGAAGCCCGGGCAACACCAAACTGCCTCTTCCTTCCACCAATTCGTATGACTGCCTTTTTTCTTTTCTTTTTTTACATAATTAGATAAATTTAAGCCTTCAAAGGTGAGGCATGTTATATATCAAAAATAATAATGACCGGGAGAAAAAAAAGTATGATGAATCAACAGATTCCAATTTGTCGTAAATAATTTCTTCTATCTGGAACAGTCTCTTCTCTGAAACCTCAACCCTAGTTCTAGGCAGGGCTACAGCCACCAATGGCCCTCTTCTCCCTAAATTTGTCCCTTTTTTAAAGCCATCCAAACAATTTAAAATACAGGTTAAAATGCAATTTAAAATGCAGCCTCGTTTTAAAAGTAGCCCATGGATCAAAACCATGAGGGGAGGGAAAACGTAAGGGTCAGACTGAGTCCAAACCAAAGGCCAGGCAGAACAGCTCTGTCTTGCAGGCCCTGCGGAAAGATGCCACGTCCTGCAGGGCCCTGGTCTCTTGTGTTCCACCAAGTCAGGGCCAGTACTGAAAAGGCCCTGGTCCTAGTTCAGACCAATCTAACCACCTTGTGACTTGGGACCTCCAAAGTGTTGTCATTTGTGGACCTTAAGGTCCTCCGCAGGGCATACCAGGAGAAGCAGTCCCGTAGGTACGTCATACACTTCACACCCAGCTTCTCCTAGGTTTAGCTGTCTGACAATAACAGGTGGGGTTGAAGCCCTGTAGCAACTCTGAGTGTACACATCATTCCTGTCTTCCCACACTTCATTACTGAAGATGTGGGAAGTCATCAATCACAGCTGTCAATATACAGAGCACACACGTTCCCTTTCCTGCAGCAGGTCCGAGACAGTATGTCAACACCGGGTGTCATATTATGGAATAATAATATTTATACCCTGCAAAACTGGCTGGGTTTCCCCAGCCACTCTGGGTGGCTTACAACATATCTAAAAACATCAGCCCTTAAAAACTTCCCTAAACAGGGCTGCCTTCAGATGTCTTCTAAAAGTCAGATAGTTGTTTATTTCCTTGACATCTGACGGTAGGGCCTTCAACAGGGTGGGCGCCACTACCGAGAAGGCCCTATACCTGGTTCCCTGCAGCTTCACTTTTCGCAGGGAAGGAACCTTCAGGAGGCTCTCAGAGGAAGACCTCAGTGTCTGGGCAGAACAATGGGGATGGAGACACTCCATCAGGTACACTGGGCCGAGGTTGTTTAGGGCTTGAAAGGTCAGCACCAACACTTTGAATTGTGCTCGGAAATGTACTGGGAGCCAGTGAAGATCCTTTAGGACCGGTGTTATATGGTCCTGGCGGCCACTCCCAGGCACCAGTCTAGCTGCCGCATTCTGGATTAGCTGGTTTCTGAGTCACTTTCAAACATAAGCCCACGTAGAGCGCATTGCAATAATCCAAGCGGGAGATAACCAGGGTATACACAACTCTGGTGAGACAGTCTGTGGGCAGGGAGGGTCTCAGCCTGCATACCAGATGGAGCAGGTAAACAGAATTGACCTGTGCCTCCATGGACAGCTGCGAGTCCAAAATGACTCCCAGGCTGCGCACCTGGTCCTTCAGGGGTACGGTTACCCCATTCAGGACCAGGGAGTCCCATACATCCACCCACCCACTGTCCCCCAAGAACAGTACTTCTGTCTTTGTCAGGATTAAACCTCAACCCATCCACCAACTGTATCCAGACACACAGGACCTTCACTGCCCTCACTGGTTCTGATTTGAAGGAGAGGTAGAACTGGGTATCATCTGCATACTGGTGGGCACCCAGCCTAAATCCTCCAATGATCTCTCCCAGCAGCTTCATGAAGATGTTAAAAAGCATGGGGGAGAGGACAGAGCCCTGAGGCACCCCACAAGTGAGAGCCATGGGGTCCGAACACTCATCCCGCAACACCTCTTTCTGGACACAGCCCGGGAGGAACTCTGTACTTGGCCCTTGGGAGACTCTCAAGCTGGGCTCCGCATCCCCAAGCGAGACCCCTCACTGGTTCTGCTTCGAGTCCTCTAGTGCTTCTGTATGGTGATAACCGTTGGGACGCGGGTGGCACTGTGGGTTAAACCATAGAGCCTAGGACTTGCCGATCAGAAGGTCAGCGGTTCGAATCCCCGCGACAGGGTGAGCTCCCCTTGCTCGGTCCCTGCTCCTGCCAACCTAGCAGTCTGAAAGCACGTCAAATTGCAAGTGGATAAATAGGTACCGCTCCGGCGGGAAGGTAAACGGTGTTTCCATGCGCTGCTCTGGTTCGCCAGAAGTGGCTTAGTCATGCTGGCCACATGACCTGGAAGCTGTATACCGGCTCCCTTGGCCGATAAAGCGAGATGAGCGCCGCAACCCCAGAGTCGGCCGCGACTGGACCTAATGGTCAGGGGTCCCTTTACCTTTATGGTGATAACCGTAACATTG
Organism: Podarcis siculus; assembly: GCA_034642415.1. Classification (NCBI taxonomy): domain Eukaryota; kingdom Metazoa; phylum Chordata; class Lepidosauria; order Squamata; family Lacertidae; genus Podarcis; species Podarcis siculus. The sequence continues at coordinate 609,589 of JAXCMG010000110.1, forward strand.
TAGAGTTGGAAGGGATACCAAGGGTCTTGACCAAAGATTATTCATGTATGCCACGACTGCTGCTAGAATCTTGATAGCCCAAAAATGGAAAACACAGGTATTACCAACCATGAAGGAGTGTTAGACGAAGATGGTCGAATATGCGGAATTAGCAAAGCTGACCTAGAAGGATCCGCAATCAGGAGGAAACAAAGTTCCAAAAAGAATGGAGTAAATTTATGGAGTATATGAGAACTGTAGAACTCTGAAGATGTTAAAGGTAAAGGGACCCCTGACCATTAGGTCCAATCGTGGCCGACTCTTGGGTTGCGGCGCTCACCTCGCTTTATTGGCCGAGGGAGCCGGCATACAGCTTCCGGGTCATGTGGCCAGCATGACTAAGCCGCTTCTGGCGAACCAGAGCAGCGCCCGAAAATGCTGTTTACCTTCCTGCTGGAACGGTACCGACTTATATACTTGCACTTTGACGTGTTTTTGAAGTGCTAGGTTGGCAGGAGCAGGGACCGAGCAACGGGAGCTCACCCTGTCATGGGGATTCGAACCACCGACCTTCTGATCAGCAAGTCCTAGGCTCTGTGGTTTAACCTACAGCACCACCCGCGTCCCTTGTCTGAAGATGTTAGCCGGGCTGAAATAAGTCTTATGACATGGACTAGATATTACCAAGGAACTGTGGATTAGAGAGTGGAATAAGAAAACCTGCTGAAGTGAGGGAGGGAAGTCAATGAAAGAAAGATAGATGGAAAAGGATATGAAATATCAGTGTGTTTTGTTTGTGTGTATGAAACCTAATAAAAAGCATATTAAAAAAAGGAAGGGATACCAAGGGTCATCTAATCCAATCCCCTGCAATACAATGCCTCTTGCTTGAATGGAGTGTGACTCTTACCTCTTATTCTCTCTCTCTCTCTCTCTCTCTCTCTCTCTCTCTCTCTCTCTCTCTACCTCTGGCAGCTGGCTTTACACAGCTGAAATGGAGCCTCCTTTGCAAAGGCAAGAGTCACACCCATTGGCTCAATCCACTTTGCCTCTGATCCTGCTCACCAGTGGATTATGGCCCCCAGAAAACGGCTCACAAGGGAATGTTGTCCTCAGCCTTCAAATGGTCCCCTGCTCCTGCTTCAGCAGAACCAGAGCCCACCTATCAGTATTTTTTAATACTGGGGAGTCTGTCTTCCATTGCTGCCTGGCTCTTCAGCTTGCACACTCTGCCTCCCAGGACCCAGAAGACAGGCACATTAAGGAGATCTGGGGCTGCCCTATTTGCTCCACTTGGCAGAGATCTTTAACTTAACGCTCCTCGTCGAAGGAAACACAGCAATCTGCCACCAGTGATTGATAGTCGGGGCAGGGATGTGTCCACCTTCCTGTCTTTGAGATGGATTCTTGGAGAAAAGGTCACTGCTGACTGGAGAGAGTCATTAAGCCCTGTCCCTATAAACGGGGAAATTAAGGAGAAGAGAGCAGTTAGGATAGAAGCATCCCAACAGAGGTTTGCAAGGCTGCATTGTAAATCCAGACTACATAGAAGAGAACAGGTTTGGCTCAAACAAGCACAAAATCTGCAACTGGTCTCGAATTGCGTGTTTATTCAGCTGTCAAAAACCCTGCTGGTTTAAGGCCAGAGTTAAGGCTGTCTCACAATTCCGCTGGGTTAAGTTGGCGGCCTTAACAGACGCACCCCGCAGTCAGAAACGATGTTGGGCAACGTCAGAGATTCCCTGTGCTTTCAGGCCCAAATCCAGATGAGGAGAATGGAGTGCCTGGGATGAGCAGAGGTGTCCCTTGTTGTGCTGGTCCTGTCTTTCTTAAGCCAGGGGTTGGGAACCGCCAGCCTGGGGGCCACATTGGGCCCCTGCAAGGCTCCTAATGCAGCCTGCAAGGCTGTTCCCCCAAACTTCTGTTTCCCCTGACTTCTGATGTGACGTCAAGTACAGGTCAGGTTACATTGACTTGGTCGCATGACCAAGTTACCCATGGGGAAATTGATGGTGATCCTTGCAGAAAGTCACTTTGAGCTCCCTGCCTTAACTACAAGGGCTATTCTGGTGCCCCTTTAATCAGACTGTGCGGCTTGGCTCACTTCCCTGAGTTATCTCATCTGCACGCAAGTCATTTCCTGCCTTCCGTCCGCTGCATACTTGAAGGCTGGGTTGTGTTGGTATCTTGGGCGACCCGACAGACTGCAAAGATGGGCACAGCACCTGTACACAACTGAACACGGAGCGTTTTCAGTCGCCTCGGCCTCCTGACCTGCCTTGCTGTCTTTTGACACCCGCTCGAGGACTGGCGAACCTCCCAAGACCACCTGGCATAACACCAAGGCTGGCTGGAGTTTTTTTTAGTGACAGGCCCCAAACTACTGGTTTCAGTCATTTCCTTGTTTTCGACATTGTCCGCAGAGCAGCTCAGAACAAATTGAAGATCAGACAGAGGACTGCAGCGGTGGTGGGAAGCCAGTGCCCTGTTCTGCCCCGGATCAAACCCCAACAGAACACCACAGTGACTGAACCGTCACTGCAAAAGCCACCTCTGCATGGGAGAATCCTTCTGCCCCTCTCTCGATGCCTCAAGATCTACCTGAGGACAGCACCCCTCCTTCTCCATCGCCCCTGAACCAAGCTTCCCCCAACCCTCAGAAAGTCACAGAACAGCTGCCGACATCCCGCGAGCAAAAAACACGACGTTCCTGTCCTGGATCTTGTACTGGTAAATGCGCAGGAGGTCCCGCTCCGCTTTCCTCTCCCACGAGCTCCGCTGGATGATTGATAACTGGAGCAACGAAAGGGAAAATTGGGCGGGGGGGGAGAGCATTTATTTATTGCTTTTTTATATATTAAAAAATGTGTTCTGCTATATCATTAAACATACAGGTGAAACTTGAAAAATTAGAATATTGTGGAAAAGTTCATTCATTTCAGTAATTCAACATAAAAGGTGAAACTAATATATGAGATAGAATCATGACACACAAAGCGAGATATGTCAAGCCTTTGTCTGTTATCATTGCGATGATCATGGCGTACAACTGATGGAAACTCAATGATGGCTTTCTGCACAACTGTCAGGTCAGCAGCCTTCCCCATGATTGTGCTTCCTACTGACCCAGACTGAGAGACCATTTAAAGGCTCAGGAACCCATTGCAGGTGTTATGGATTGAATAGCTACTGCATCTTTTCACAATAGTCTAATTTTCTGAGACTGTTAATTTGGGGTTTTCATCAGCTGTACCATGCCATGATCATGCTGTACGCCGGCTCCCTCGGCCAGTAAAGCGAGACGAGTGCTGCAGCCCCAGAGTCGGTCACGACTGGACCTAATGGTCAGGGGTCCCCTTTACCTTTACCTTTTACACTAATAGTAACACCTGGAACTTCTCCTGGTAGCAAATCAGCAACCAGAAGAAGAAAGTGTGTGTGCATGTGTGTGTGTGTGTGTACAGAACAACTCACTGTCCTCATCCACCCGCCCAAAGGAGTGGGAGTGGTGGGGTGCAGGGACACCAAAGAAGGATGTCAAAAACGACACAGCGATCAGTTCTAGTGCTTTATTAAAGAAAGGTGTTCGCTTGCAGCAAATCAGTCTGCCAGATCTCCCAGACGCCGGACGGACATGGCAGGAGGAGATGGCTTGTCCGCACACAAGCAAACATTATTTATACACAAAGCAGCCTAGGCCACTTTGGCCAGGACCTCCCATCGCTCCACCTGCCCAGATGAACGGAATAGGTGAGAAAAAACCAAATCATAGAGACAGCTCCCTTTTCTAGGCTCAGAGCTAGGGCTGGGCGATGTATCGCTATATCGTTTAAAACCAGTTTGAAGTTTATATCGCAATTGGTTTCATAAGTTTTGGCCTGGGAATCTATCACGAATCATGATGTGTGTTTGTGTGCTCTGCAAAAACCAGACCAGGGTTATATTGACGGTGAAGGTGGTGCTTGCAGGCCTTTCACCTTCATATTTGCTTCAACACACTCACCTGCCCATGAACATCCTTGCAGTAGCCAGTCGCCAGTCCTTCTGCCCATAGGATCCGACTGCTCTGGTGACGGACAGCCTTCACAAGCAGCTCGTTCTCCTCGTCCTCCGAGTCGGCGCTGCTGTGCAGCATCACAACCAAGTTCCCCTGAGAGCCAGGAAGCACCACAACAGTTTCAGCTCCAATTTTAGATCAGACCAGGAGGCGCCGTTAAGACACCCATCCCCAGTCTCCTAACTACGTAGTATCTGCACTGAGCTGAATTCTGAATTTTTGAAGCTAAGAGGCAGATTACTATTCTATTTATATATACCCCACCTTTCCCCCCAGACCAGGACTCAAGGCAGCTACAGTGGTACCTCGGGTTAAGAACTTAATCCGTTCTGGAGGTCCGTTCTTAACCTGAAACGGTTCTTAACCTGAGGTACCACTTTAGCTAACTGGGCCTCCAGCGAATTAAAACAATACAAGTAAAATTTTAAAAAGTGAAATATACGTCCTCTTCAGGCTCCAGAGAGGGTCTCCTCGTGAGTCATGATGAGAGTCTCCAGCTCTCTCCCACCATTCCTGGGTTTGAATGAAATTATTTACAGTGGTACCTCAGTTTACGAACTTAATCCGTTCTGGAAGTCTGTTCTTAAACCGAAACCCTTCTTAAACTGAGGCGCGCATTCCCTAAAGAGGCTTGCTGCCGCCAGTGCCCTTCCACCATTCAGATTGTGTTCTTAGACCAAGGTAAAGTTCTCAAAAAAAAGGGGGGGGAACGGTAAAGGACCCCTAATAGTTAAGTCCAGTTGAAGATGACTCTGGGGTTGCGGTGCTCATCTTGCTTTACAGGCTGAGGGAGTCGGTGTTTGTCTGCAGACAGTTTTCCCGGGTCATGTAGCCAGCATGGCTAAGTCACTTCTGGTGCAAAAAAACACCAAAACCAGAGCAGCACATGGAAATGCCATTTACCTTCCCGCCGCAGCCATACCTATTTATCTACTTGCACTGGCGTGCTTTCAAACTGCTAGGTTGGCAGGAGCTGGGACCGACCGAGCAACGGAAGCTCATCCCCTCACAGGGATTCGAACCGCCGACTTTCTGGATCGGCAAGCCCAGGAGGCTCAGTGGTTTAGACCACAGCGCCACCCGCATCCCAAAAACTGGGATACTATTTCCGGTTTTGTGGAGTTCGTAAACTGAATAGTTCGTCAACAGGACTGTCCTTAAACCGAGGTACCACTGTATTCACCTACTTCCTGGCGCTGCACATGTACGTGGTTGCACACAAGGAGAACGTGCGAAAGGGCTTGGTGGTGCCTGTATTAAGCACTTCGGAAATAGTTTTTGGAAGCCCAAGAAAGGGCTGCAAAGGAACAGGATTTCCTTCCAAGCCCTGCCTACGCTGGAGTGACAACGGCCACTCGTTTCAGGGCAGGGACCTGTCAAAAGGGAAAGCAACCTGCGCAGCAATCACAGTACCTTAAGCTGAGCGTTCACCGTGACTCTGCAGTAATGGATGAAGTCAAGAATGTCTGTCAGTCTCACACCCAGGCCCAGCAAGATGCCAAGGTTGTCCACAAGCAGAACAGGGCATTTCCACGAGTCTCCGCCAGGGGTAGGACTCAGCGCGCTCCGGACAAACTCATAAAGGGCTTTCAGGTTTGAGCCGTCACCACTGCCAGGGACAGACGGAGGAGAGGAGAGGTCTAAGTCCCTGGAAGATCAAACCTACAACATTCACAACATCCCACCGCAAGCAAGAGACGTTACCTCCAAACACATACCTATGTAACAGGTGCCAGGAAACAACTTCTCCCCACTCAATGAAATATACTATCAAAGGCTTAGGCTGCAATACAGGTTTTTTCCCTTTTCTTTGGCAACAGTTATTTATTGGTTTTCACATACAGTGGTGCTTCGCAAGACGAAATTAATTCGTTCTGCAAGTTTCTTCGTCTTGCGGATTTTTTTGTCTTGCGAAGCACGGCTATTAACGGTACTTAGCGGCTTAGCAGCTACTGTATTTATGAGTCATGGAGAGAGCGGGTTTCTCTTCAGCAGGAAACAGGATGCACCAAGTTTTTTGGGGGGGGAATAAAGGGGGGGGATTATTTTCCCCCCAGGCGCTTGTGGGGCCAGCAGCAGGGAGAAGCGCTCTTCTCCCTGCCGCCCACCTTCAGATCAGGTCCGGGGACAGCGGGAAGGCACGCTTCTAAAATACAGTACTGTAAAGTGAAAATGTGATCCTGCTGGAGATGAGAAACGAGATCAAGGGGGGAGCAGAGTCACACACACATGGGGAGAGGGAGAGCGCTTTGATGTAGGCAATACTGTAACTTGGAGAGCTTGTGCAGCTACTGTATTAACGGCTTAGCGGCTTTAAGAAAAAGGAAACAAACTCGTCTTGCGAAGCAAGCCCATAGGGAAATTCGTCTTGCGGAACGACTCAAAAAACGGAAAACTCTTTTGTCTTGCGAGTTTTTCGTCTTGCGAGGCATTCGTCTTGCGAGGTACCACTGTATTACATTACAATACAAATGTACCCAAGCCAACACCATTTCCTCCCCATCTCCCCATACATTTACATTTATATTTCCTCAATCCATCATATTATTCTTTTTTCCTTCCTCCCACTTCCCCCCGCCCTCCACTCAATTTCCTCCACATTATACAATTTTTTAGCAAACAAAGATACCTTACTCAGCGAAGTTCTGCCTGACTCCTTCCTTTCCCCAGGGCTACAACTGTTTTGCACAAAGATACGGCAACTTGGGCTTTCAGAGGATTTCCTGGGCGCTGTGGCTTTCCCAGTCGCTGAGACCATGTTAAAAACTAGGCTGTGGGACATAGATCGCCGGGAACTAATCTCAGCTGTGGAAAAACATGCTCCCATCTTTATTTTTGACTCTCTTGGGCGCAGAAATTTAATCTCAATTATTTACAATTTTTGTTTAATCCGCAAGAAAGAAGGGCTTTTCCCCCGGCTAGGTTCAATTCTAATCCTTCTAACCTCCTTTGGGGTAGGTTTGCGGGTTTGGCAGAAGGAGATAGGCTCTGCCTATGCGATGCCCACTTGGTGGAAACTCTAGCTCACATGGCCCTTAAATGTAAAATGTATGATGATCTCCACCAACAGTTTCTAGACAATCTATGTATTCCAACATGGAAACCAGAGACGGAGGTTATGCGCTTCTTATTAAAGGGGAGAGACCAGGAGCTCACCAAGTCAGTAGCTAAGTTCCTCTATTTGATTTTCTGTCACCGAAGTATGCTACAGGATCCTGCCCTTGCTGGAAACCCACAGAGATGAGGTGGATTGTGTTACCATAAAGCACCAATGCTGCAGCAAGCAAAGGCTCTAGCAGCTCAGCCAGCTGCTTGTGGCTGGAAAGCCAGACAGGATGTTTATGACTGTTGCCATGGGAACAAAGGGGCAGTCCATTCTGTACTGAGCACCGGATGTTAGCTCAGTGTGTCATGTGACCTGTGCTGGAAGTGCAGGGCGGAGTTGTGACTCTTCTAATGGAGACTGAAGGGTACAGACACATTTCTCTGTACTGTTGAATGGCAGGAATAAAAAGTCATGTAAATAGACTCCTGTCTGTCTCATTTCCCCTCCCGGGGGGGGGAGAGAAGAAGAGGAAAGCAGAGGGTGTGTTCTTCTCACGACTAATGAGAAGAATCGCCGGGTTTGTTTACCTAGCCTGCCGGGGGCTCGCAGACGAATGGTAAACACAGTATCTCGCTCAGCTGCCTCGGGGGAGGCCAGGTACCTCTGCCTGTGAGCCAAGATACTAACATATGGCAGCATTCGGATGGTTGCGATTCATCGAACATCTGCAAGAGAGGCTGGTGATGTGTCCTCCTCTGCTCCGAGGGAGAAGATAAGCGTCTGAGAACAGCCAGAAGCTGCACAGATCGCTGGACCCAGAGGAACGTCGTTTTAAGGCAACAAAGCTCAAGGTATGCTGCATTTCGGGCTAAAAGTGTGAACGCAGATTGATTTATTCTCTGGTTCACGGGAGAGCTGCATTTGGAAAACAATAGCTCTGAAAGAGAGGCCTGCAGTTTAGAGACTCAGCCTGCATTCCACACATTCCTGTGGTTAAGATAAGCCTTCCCGCATGCGCAGTAGCTACAAGAAGCCTGGAAATTTACTAGCTACGCAGTAGGTTCTCAAAGAGAGCAGGGAAAGCGAAACAAAACCAGAAAATGTTTTGGCTACAAGTTTACGTGCTCTTGGAGGGACTTTCCGTAGCAGCCAGAGTTTAGCTGCCAGGTGCCAAAGAGCGTAAACAACTTGCAGTTTGCCTGCCTGAGAAAGAAAAAAACAACTGTTGGATTTTACAGTTTGTTTGAGAGTGAGCTAGAGGCTTTGGCTTCAAGATGGATGCCAAGAAGGGGGGGGCTGCCTTACCCACCTCCCTTAGATAATGACAATTATTCATCTTGGTCTGTAAAGATGAAGGCCCTGCTGCAGAATCAGAGGCTTTTTGAGGTGATTGAAAATCCCATCCCTGCAGCACCAACCAGAGGTTGGGAGTCACAGAATGTGAGGGCCAGGACTGCTATAATTCTGTGTGTCTCAGATTGTCAATTGGTGCATATCCAGCATTTAGAAAATGCGAAAGAGGTTTGGGATACGCTGCGTACAACGCATCAGAGAGATGCTGGTTCTTCAGCGTTGCTGTATTTTGAGAAGTTGACCAATCTGAGATTAGCGCCTGATGGAGATGTTCAAGCGCACCTGACAGAAATGAAGTTTCTGCGTCAACAGATGGTGGAACGCAATTTCCGTCTACAGGAGGAAGTATTTTGCTTCATGATGATAAACAGCCTGAATAGGACTTACAAGGTTGTTGCCAGTCAGCTTGGTTCCCTACCGGCTCAAGACCTGACCGCGCAGAGAGTGTGTGCGGTGGTCCTGAATGAACACGACAGACTTGCTGCACTGGAAGTGAAGGACAGGGGGAGACAAGAACAGAGTTCAAATCTTCCCACTGCTGATTCTACTGGAGAGCATGCTGTAGCATTGAGTGCTGTCCGATGCCACAATTGTGGACAGACTGGGCATCTACAGCGGAACTGTAGAAAGCCGCGACAGTCAAAAGGAGCCAAGAGCAGCTCAACGAAGCCTGAGGTGTCAAGCAAAGGCCGTACCAAGTGCCAGGTGAAACCTGCAAAGGCTATGATGGCGAAAGGAACCACGCCAGATGTTGGGAACGCGTTCATAATCGACACGGGATGCACGAAGCATCTCTGCCCACACAGAGAACTGTTTTCGACGTTGAAGAAGCAAAGCTTCACTGTGAAACAGGCCAACGGTCAAGAGCTGGAAGCGACCGGAATTGGAACTGTGTATCTTGAGAGTCTGAACTTGACTATAAGCGATGTTTACCTGGTTCCAGAACTGAGATTTAATCTGCTGAGTGTGTCGCAGATCGCAAAGAAAGGACTGAAACTGTCCTATGATGCTAAAAGTTGCAAGATCTACAAAGATGGAGAACTGTTTCTTACTGCCAAAGAGAAAGATGGACTGTATTTGTTGACTTTTGATCAGAGTGATTACATGAAATGTAATACTTCTGGTTCTAACGAAATTTCTCTTGCAGGTCTGACCAACAAGGACACCCGGAAGGTGGTCAAGAAGGTCGACAGAGCATTTCAGCGGGTGTATGCTGATGTGATTGGTCCTCTAGCACCATCTAGAGGCGGTGCAAAATATTACCTTTTGTGTGTTGATTGTTTCACTAATTATTCTTGGGTTTATTTGATGGAGAAACCGCAGGAAACTTTAGAAAAGTTTCAGGAGCTTTGTGACAAGGTTAAAAATATGCATGATGCTAACATTGATTGTCTTTTCACAGATGACAAACAAGTTTTTCTGTTACAGAAGTTTCAGAAGTTCCTGGATGGAAAAGGGATAGACCACAAAGTTACTGTCTCGCCAGAAGCGTGGAACAGGGGGGTCTGTGTAAAAGTGAACAAAGAGTTGCAAAAGGGAATGAATGCACAATTGCTTAGTTCACATTTGCCACATGAATATTGGGCGGAATCGTTAATGTCCTATGTTCACGTGTGGTTGAGAAAAGTCTCAACAGAGTTGGGAATTTCTCCTTTTGAGAAGCTGTTCAATAGAAAACCTTCTGTTGCCTATTTCAAGGTTTTCGGGTCTCATGTGAGAACAGAAGCTCCAGGTGGAGTCAAGAATGCCAGAGGCATCTTTGTAGGTTATGAAAAAGGTCTCTACAGACTAATTTTGTCTGAATCTGGTCAGGTGATTCTCACAAAGTTTCTAGAGAGTGCTCCAGAAAGAGAGCAGGTTGTAGAACAAACATTTCCCACAGAGAGCGATTCAGATGATGATTTTTCTGATGTCACAGATTACAGTGGTACTGACGATGGCAGCGATAGCTCAGACAGCTCAGTTGTCACAGTCATTGAGAGGAAATCTCACACAATGGATAGACCTTCACAGGTGAAGGAAGAACCACTGTTAGCCAATGCTACTGGTTCTCAACAGAGTCCAGAGGTTGAACCAGTGAGCACAGAGGATCAGCACCTCAAACGTAGGTCTGAGAGAGCTACAAAGGGTGTACCACCAAAGAGGTACTCAAAAGAGTTTGCTAACTTAGCTGTTGCATGTGTTGCTATTGTTAACAACTCAAAGCAGGTTAAAGCAGTGTCTAAGTCAGAGACAAAGACACAACAGAGAGTAGTAAGCCAAGGTAATGCAGAAGCACTCATTCCTTGGAAACCAGACAACCAGAGAGGTACACTGGTGGAACCAGTAGTGGGGAGTTCCAAGGGTGGAACTGAAACAACAGGGGACTGTTATATGTATAATAACTGTTTGTTTTCTTCTCTGGATGACGCTTTGCTCGCAGCACGCATTGATACTTTAGGGGGAGTATGTTACCATAAAGCACCAATGCTGCAGCAAGCAAAGGCTCTAGCAGCTCAGCCAGCTGCTTGTGGCTGGAAAGCCAGACAGGATGTTTATGACTGTTGCCATGGGAACAAAGGGGCAGTCCATTCTGTACTGAGCACCGGATGTTAGCTCAGTGTGTCATGTGACCTGTGCTGGAAGTGCAGGGCGGAGTTGTGACTCTTCTAATGGAGACTGAAGGGTACAGACACATTTCTCTGTACTGTTGAATGGCAGGAATAAAAAGTCATGTAAATAGACTCCTGTCTGTCTCATTTCCCCTCCCGGGGGGGGGAGAGAAGAAGAGGAAAGCAGAGGGTGTGTTCTTCTCACGACTAATGAGAAGAATCGCCGGGTTTGTTTACCTAGCCTGCCGGGGGCTCGCAGACGAATGGTAAACACAGTATCTCGCTCAGCTGCCTCGGGGGAGGCCAGGTACCTCTGCCTGTGAGCCAAGATACTAACAGATTGCTCGCCTCTTCTGCCCTTTGGTGGGTGACGGTGCTGCTGGGGTGGCGACGAGATTGCACTGGCCTATCTATTCTGAATGTTCTTATGTGATGCCAATAAAGGTTACCTGACTTGGCATTATAAAATTTACAGTAATCTTTGCATTCTACAGTCTTTTCAAATCATCTATATGTTCTTATTATCTTTCCTTACTAATTTTCCTTCCATCCAGTACAGTGGTACCCCGCAAGACGAACGCCTCGCAAGATGGAAAACCCGCTAGACGAAAGGGTTTTCCGTTTTGGAGGCGCTTCGCAAAACGAATTTCCCTATGGGCTTGCTTCGCAAGACGAAAGCCCATAGGGAAATCTCCGGGACAGCGGACCTCCTCCGAAGCCTGGCGGGGGGGGGGGGGGGGGAGGGAAATAAAGGGGGGGAAATTTATTCCCCCACCGCCAGGCGTGGGGCTGGGGCGGGGGAAGCCCGAGCTTCCCCCTCCCCCAGAACGGGACCCAGAGCCATGCCGAAGCTGCGTGCAGCTTTGGCATCGCTCTGGGAGCTTGTGGGGCTGGGGGAGGAGGAAGCCCTCCACCAGCCTCCAAACCATGTCGGGAGACAGCGGGATGGCGCGCTGCGCCTCTCCCGCTGTCCCCCGAGTTTGCGGGGCTGGCGACCGGGAGGAGCAGGCTTCTCCCCCCCCCCCCC
>JAXCMG010000110.1:622041-634295 GCA_034642415.1 Podarcis siculus
GACAGCGGAGACGTCCTCCGCTGTCCCGGGGTTTTTTAAAATGCTGGGGGTGGGAAGAAAAGCCCTTGTCCCCCCCCCAGCCTTCAGAAGAGGTCGGGGGACAGACTGTCCCCGGACCTGGTCTGAAGGCGGTTTCCCTAGGAACGCATTAATTGATTTTCAATGCATTCCTATGGGAAACCGTGCATCGCAAGACGAAAAACTCGCAAGACGAAGAGACTTGCGGAACGAATTAATTTCGTCTTGCGAGGCACCAATGTACTTCGCATTTTAATCTAGGCATATAAGCATATCTTTTTTTAGAGCAATGTTTTGCCATATATTCATCAAAACATTTCCACTCCTTTTTTAAGGAGTTAGGCTGCAATCCTAACCCTACTTCAGTTGGACTTACTTCTGAGTAGATCTGGTTAGGGCAGCGATGCAAGTTACCTGAGGAACTGGAAAGGGCTGGCTTCACCCGTCTGTTCTTGCTGCTGCTGCTGCTGGCCAAACAATAGGTCGTTTGAGGTTTTCAGCCCTTCCAAGAACACAAGCTGGCCTCGTTCTTTGGCCGCAGCCAAGCTGACTCCCTGGAAAGCAATATTTGCAGGTGGAGAAATGCAAACATTGCAATTTTGCAAACGGACGCCAGGCACATCTGAACGTCTCTCCTGCAGGTTTTTGGCTAGGGCGGCCTGCCTGCCAAAACCAACAAGCAGGAACATTCATCATCTCCCGTTCCATGTGGAAGCTGGCCGAGGAGTCCCTCACAACCCAGTTTCAAGTCCTTTCCATTGTTTATCAATGCAGACAGCTATGGAAATCCTTGGGAGAGACAGCACACACACAGTCGCCCTCGACTGTGAGAAACCTCTGCACCAGTTCCTGTGTGTTGAACAGTCACCAGAAACAGGATGTTGGAGTAGACGGGCCCCCTCTGGCCTGATCCAGCTGCCAGGCTCTTTCTTATGTACTTAATTTATATGGTCATAAATTATACCAAAATGAAGGAAATGGTCCTTCCTGATAAGAAGCGTCTTCATAGATGGTGCTTAGTTGGAGACACGACTGAGCAATGCTCTAGCTGACTGCTTCCCAAACTGGGTGGTACCTGCCCTGCAGGGGGCAGGGGGATTACTTAAGGGTGTGCTAAGAGGCAAGGGGGGACGTGGGTGGCGCTGTGGGTTAAACCACAGAGCCTAGGACTTGCTGATCAGAAGGTCGGCAGTTCGAATCCCCACGACGGGGTGAGCTCCCATTGCTCGGTCCCTGCTCCTGCCAACCTAGCAGTTCAAAAGTACGTCAAAGTGCAAGTAGATAAATAGGTACCGCTCCAGCGGGAAGGTAAACGGTGTTTCTGTGCGCTGCTCTGGTTCGCCAGAAGCGGCTTAGTCCTGCTGGCCACATAACCCAGAAGCTGTACGCCGGCTCCCTTAGCCAATAAAGCGAGATGAGCGCCGTGACCCCAGAGTCGGTCACGACTGGACCTAACGGTCAGGGGTCCCTTTACCTAAAAGAGGCAAGGGGGCAGCGGGGGGGGGGGGGGCTGGAGGTGGTCTTCTCCAAGAGCATTGATCGCTTTTCTAGGACTGACCAGCTTAAAGCCTCAAGCAAAACACCTTCCACACCCTGCATTTCAAGTTCTGCTGCTCTTATCGCCATTTCCTTAGGTCACATCCATTTGCAATGATTGTGAGTTGTCACAAGATAGTCGGTTATTGGTAACAGCTATCGATTTTCTTCTAAATCCTTAACCGTACATCTGTGGTAGTTGAAGGTTTGTGGGTGTTTGTTAAGCAGTTGCATAGAAATATAGTGTGCTATAAAGCCCCTTATATGTTTCCGTTAGTCAGAATGCATGAAAATGCTTTTCATGCAATCCTATTTGCTGAACTTAATTGTGTTGTTATCGTCCTTAGTGGGTTGTGTAAACTGCTATTTTATAGGGTAGGGGCCCCTGGGGATGTGTTTATGGAACCAAGGGGATAGCAGCCTGCAAAAGTTTGAGAGCCGCTGGATTAAGATGCTGATGACAAAGCAGCCTTGGTATTTTAATTCCGTATATGGCTGGTAATTGTGAGCAGGAGAGCTGTTGTGCTTCCCTTAACAGTTTCCCTTTTGGGCCCCCTCGGCCTGATCCAACAGCCAGGTAGATTACCCCTGGAGGCCTGTCTCTGGCTTCCCCCACCTTCCAAAGTGAGATCTGTTGCTGCCAGAAATGGAAAGGCAGGACTGAGATGTTTTAATTAACACAATAAAATCAGCCTGGCTTACCAGCTTTTGGGCCACTATGTTGTAGTGGCTGAAGGACTGAAGAAGGGCCACGAAACAGACTTTGCAGCCAGCTGGAAAGACAAAAAAGGACACAAGGTGTTTTGCTGTTATGTTCCCACCATAAAATCGGCAGGAAACAAACTGTTGCTCTGAAAATGCCCTTTCCCATTGTCATTTTCGTCATCACCTTTCAAGGCTTTCCCATCCTGCTGGGAAAGATGCAATTCCTGCTGCGCGTGACACAACCAGATTCACTGCCGATTCATTGCGTCTTTTGACTTTACCTGCCCAAATGGACAGTGGAAGGAAGGCAAAGGGCTCTCCTTCACTGGAGGTCTTGAAACAGATGTTGGATGGCCATCTGTCAGGGATTCTCTAGTTGTGGTTCCTACATTGCGGGGGGTTGGACTAGATGACCCTCGGGGTCCCTTCCAACTTGACAATTCTGCGATGATTCTATCTGAAGTTAGGTGGGTCCCAACTAGTGACACAGTCTTCTCAGATGGAGCACTGCATTTGCTAGGAGGCTCTTCTCACACTAACTGCGCAGCTTTCTGGCAGAAGGAAAAGACTTTCTTTCTATAGACTGTATTTTTTGCTCTATAAGACACACTTTTTCCCTCCTAAAAAGTAAGGGGAAATGTGTCTTCGTCTTACGGAGCGAATGCAGGCAGGAGACTCTGCTCCCTTTAAAGAGCCACATGGAGTGTATGTGTGGCTCTTGGGGGTTTTTCCCCAAGGAGGGAGAAGGGCTGCCCTTCTCCCTCCTCGGGGAAAAGCCCCCAAAAGCCGCGCACACACTCCACACCCTTTTTAAAGGGAGCGTGGCTCTTGGGGCAGCCTTAGCTGCGCGGAGCCTCTCCCGGGCAGGGGATGAAGGCTCCCCTTGCCTGAGAGAGCCTGCACGCGGCTATCCCATAAGGCAGGACAGCCAGCGGGATCACTGCGCAGCGATCCCGCTGGCTGTCCTGGCTTATGGGATTCAGAATATTTTTTTCTTGTTTCCCTCTTCCAAAAACTAGGTACGTCTTATGGTTAGGTGTGTCTTATGGAGCAAAAAATACGGGGTATATATATATACCCCGTATATACGAAAGCAAATATATATATATATATATATATTCAGTCCTTCCAGCACAGAATATAAACAGGCTGACTACAGAGATTTCACCCACTCTGCTGAATCTTCCAGGCCGCTGCTCTGCTTTGTGTTTATTTTCATTTAATTTTTACATTCACAGGTCTATCTTGTTGACGGTTTTATTCCCCCATTTACATAGATAAATAAATGAACACATTCCAGAATTCTCCCCCTGAAACAGGTGTACAGATTACATACACACATGCTACTGTTCTTCTAAAGACGTTCGCATCCCATTTTGCCAATGTTTGGTTTTATGTAAGAAATATGGGGTGGTGGTTTTTTTTAATCACCAGATTGATTTTGCTGCATACCTTTCAAATAAAAGGACAGAAAATGGTGAAGCAGGAAGCTGGCATCTGTCTTGTCAGCACACAGCAAGGTCAGCTTGCCCTGGAAAACAAAAAAATAGGGAGCGTATAAAAATGAAACGATCACATGAGTTAACAGTGTGATGCGGCAGCAAAAAAACCTAATGCAATTCTAGGCTGCATCAACAGAGGTCTAGTGTCCAGTACAAGGGAATTAACAGTATCTCTCTATTCTGCCTTGGCTGGACAACACTTGGAGTCCTGTATCCAGTTCTTGGCTCCCCAATTTAAAAAGAATATTGACATGCTAGAACACGGGTGTCAAACACAAGGTCCGCGGCCGAATCCGGCCCGCCAGACCTCGTCATGTGGCCCGTGTAGCCACCGCCAGCCGCCAGCCTTCACCTTTTATTCTCGCTATTTTTTTTTTGACACAAGAAAGCCGCCTCTTCAGCGCATGCGCGGCAGCCTACAAGCCAGAGAACGTCTGCCCTCTAGCGGCACCGGCCGTTCTACACAGGAAACCTCCACTTTACATGCATTCAGGAAACCTCCACTTGTTTTTATATTGAGCGCATGCCATCCTGTGATATGACAGATCCAACGGCTGCCTGAACCCTTCTCTCCTGTACTGTAAGTCCTACAGATACAACCGGCCCTTTGAGGGTGACCAAACTGCTGATGCGGCCCCCGATGAATTTGAGTTTGACACCCCTGTGCTAGAACATGTGCAGAGGACGACGATCAAGATAACCAAGGGTCTGGAAACCAAGAATTATGACTTCACTGGCTCACGGCGGAGATTAAATGAGGGTGGGGAGAGAACTGCCTATACCACCTTGAGCGCCTTGGAGGGGAAAAAATATGGGTGTGTATATATGTAGATATATATACAGTGGTACCTCGGGTTAAGTACTTAATTCGTTCCAGAGGTCCGTTCTTAACCTGAAACTGTTCTTAACCTGAAGCACCACTTTAGCTAATGGGGCCTCCTGCTGCCGGTGCGCCGCTGCTGCGCGATTTCTGTTCTCATCCTGAAGCAAAGTTCTTAACCCGAGGTACTATTTCTGGGTTAGCGGAGTCTGTAACCTGAAGCGTATGTAACCCGAGGTACCACTGTAGTTCTAACTACATCAATGTTTAATTGTTTTTAATGGTTATCTTTCTCTGTGTTTCTAGCTGTTTTTCATCCATAAACCACCTTGAGTCCCTATCATGGGAAAAAGTCGAAGAACAAATAGATATATAATAATAGTAATAATAATGTTAATATCAATGCAGTATACAAATGTAACTAATATTAACAAGAATAAATAGAAATCAGGGATGGAAAAAAATAATTTTATATATTGCGTGCCTCTGTTTCTAATTCGGCCCTGTTACACGGTTTTGTATGTATTGTGGTATTTTATGCATTGTGACTTGCCATTATTTTTCTTGATTATACTTCAGTAATTATTGTAATTGTGAATTTCTGTTTAATCATTATTTGCTGATATTCTGAGAGCTGGTTTTGTAGTGTATTATTATATTCAAAGGCATTATTGAATGTTACCTCATTTGATACAAGTTATGTTTCTATGATGACTTTTTTGTATTTAATCAGATTTCTGTTAGATGTGGGAACACTGCTGCCTTATTTTGCTGTTTCTTTATCTTGTAGTCCACCTTGTGCACACTAATACAGAAAAGCGGGAGACACATTAAAAGTCAAAATACCAGGGCTCCAGAAAGAGGCTTCACTTTAGGGGGAAAAGGCCTGGAAGGCCAAGGGGGAGAATGACTACAAATCCCAGCATGCTTCGCTCCCAAACCGCGCACGCGCGTTGCATCCTGGGAGCCGGAGCCCCCCCACACAACCCGACAGCCCTCCGCCCACCGCTCCACGGAGGCCGGAGGCTTCCAGGCGGCGGCCCCTCACCTGCTCCGGCTTCTCGACGGAGGCTCCGAGCAGCTCGTTCAGCTCGGCGAACATCGCGTCGCTCTCTTTCTCTCTCAGTACGGCGTCCGTCGAGGGTCGAAAGAGGCGCCGCTGCGAGGCCTTCAGGGCCGCCGAAGTACGCATGCGTTTGTAGGCCTCCGCCGCCCTCTGTCATCGACTTGTGAAGAGGCGCGGTGCGCATGCGCTCCCTGGGTCTCGGCTCCGCTCTCGCTGCCGCCGCCTGCCGTCCGCTTGAAAGCGGCGCGGGCGGGCGCGAGGTCGCAGAATGGAGCGGGCGGGCAGGGAATTAATCCTCTCGCAACGCTGACAGCTGAATGCTGGTAGATAAAAGAATGTCATGGATAGAATCACAGCGTTGGAAGGGACCCCCAGGGGTCATCTAGCCCAACCCGCTGCAATGCCTGGATATTTGCGGGTGGTCTTCCCTATGAGCTGTTAGAAGGCGACGGTAGATGGATGTTTTTTGCAGTACTGTATGGGGAAATACTGTAAGGGACGCAGGTGGCACTGTGGGTTAGACCACAGAGCCTAGGACTTGCCAATCAGAAGATGGTTTGAATCCCCGCGACGGGGTGAGCTCCCGTTGCTCGGTCCCTGCTCCTGCCAACCTAGCATTTCGAAAGCACGTCAAAGTGCAAGTAGATAAATAGGTACCACTCCGGCGGGAAGGGAAACGGCGTTTCCGTGCGCTGCTCTGGTTCGCCAGAAGTGGCTTAGTCCTGCTGGCCACATGACCTGGAAGCTGTACGCTGGCTCCCTCGGCCTATACAGCGAGATGAGCGCCGCAACCCCAGAGTCTGTCACAACTGGACCTAATGGTCAGGGGTCCCTTTACCTTTACCTATAGGGAAATTTAGTGATGTATGGAAGTGAGAGCTGGACCATCAAGAAGGCTGATCGCCGGAGAATGGATGCTTTTGAATTCTGGTGCTGGAGGAGACTCTTGAGAGTCCCATGGACTGCAAGAAGATCAAACCTCTCCATTCTGAAGGAAATCAGCCCTGAGTGCTCACTGGAAGGACAGATCCTGAAGCTGAGGCTCCAAGACTTTGGCCACCTCAGGAGAAGAGAAGACTCCCTGGAAAAGACCCTGATGCTGGAAAAGATGGAGGGCCGACAGAGGACGACAGAAAAGGGGATGACAGAGGACGAGATGGTAGGACAGTGTTCTCGAAGCTACCAGCATGAGTTTGACCAAACTGCGGGAGGCAGTGGAAGACAGGAGGGCCTGGCGTGCTCTGGTCCAGGGGGTCACGAAGAGTCGGACACAACTAAATGACTAAACAACAACAAATGGGGAAATTGCGGGCATAAATTTGGCACACGACAAGAGGACCGGGAAGCCCAAAGGCTTCTGTTTCATTTGCTATGAAGACGAGCGGAGCACCGGCATTTCTGTATTTAGATCCCACCTCTCTCAAGGGGGCCTACATGGTTCCTTCCCTTTCCTCATTTACACAAGAACCCTGTGAGGTGGGTCACGCTGAGAGGCAGCGACTGGCCCTCAAGGTCACCCAGGGAGCTCCATGACCCAAGTTGGGCTGTGAACCCTGGTCTCTTCCAGGCCCTAGTCCAACACTCTAACCACTACACTACCACTGTCACTGCAACTCCCAACATCCTCTGCCGATTCAGCCCCAATTGGGGCCGGGGAATGAAATAAAAATGAAATAAAAATGAAATTAAAAAAATTAAGGTCTTTTATATAAAAATTAAGGTCTTTTATATCTTAAAATAGGGACGCGGGTGGCGCTGTGGGTAAAAGCCTCAGCTCCTAGGGCTTGCCGATCGAAAGGTCGGCAGTTCGAATCCCCGCGGCGGGGTGCGCTCCCGTTGCTCGGTCCCAGCGCCTGCCAACCTAGCAGTTCGAAAGCACCCCCGGGTGCAAGTAGATAAATAGGGACCGCTTACTAGCGGGAAGGTAAACGGCGTTTCCGTGTGCGGCTCTGGCTCGCCAGAGCAGCGATGTCACGCTGGCCATGTGACCCGGAAGTGTCTCCGGACAGCGCTGGCCCCCGGCCTATAGAGTGAGATGGGCGCACCAACCCCAGAGTCTGTCAAGACTGGCCCATACGGGCAGGGGTACCTTTACCTTTTTATATCTTAAAATATATATAAGATGTCCCAAACTAACCAAATGTTTTCTCTGCAAGGTCAAAGGAAAATGGAAAAGCCTCCCCATTGTCTTTTCATTCACAAATCCTGTCTTACGGGTATGTCTGTGTATGAATAGGGTGAGCCTGTGACCTGGCTCAGGAACTAAGTATTTATCATTACAAAAGACTGGCCAGGCTCCCGAGGGTATCCAATCAAGTAAGCATTAACAGGTAACCTGCCAGACAGGAGGTAAACAACAACAGGAGATAAACAACGCACTCAGATTTCTGTTGTAGACCACCTTTTCTGTGATGTATGTATGATGTTTCTGGGGGTGGTCTTGGACTCCAGGCGGGCAATTTAAAATGTCTATATAAAGGCGGGCACACCTGGGTTCTGGGTCCTCTTCCTTCTTTTCCTGTGTGAGAGGGGAGCACCCTATTGCGACAGATCAATAAAGATCAGGCTTATGAGCTGCTTTGCTTCTCAATATTCTCTGGTTGACCTCTGTTTTTTTCTCCGACCAATGGAGAACCTTCAAAGGACTCTATAAGGGCTCTTGTGTTCCCCATAAGGGAATAATGGCAGATTTGCGTTTATTACAGGAACATCCGGCCCTCCAGATACGGCTGCTTTTAAAAGGTTTGGGAAATGCAAGGGGTGCTGGCCTTCACGCCTACCTGCAGACAGCTGGCCATGACTGGAAGCAGGTTACTGGGCCAGGTGAAGGACCTGCTTTGCATGCAGGTTCAACCTCACAGAATCCTAGGATGGTAGAGTTGGAAGGGACCACAAGGGTCATCCTTACGGGGTCCTCGCCACGGGATCACATTCATCCATTGCTCTACCAACTGCATTGGCTCCCGGTGGAGTACAGGGTCCAGTTTAAGGTGCTGGTTTTGACCTTTAAAGCCCTATGCGGCCTAGGACCCACGTACCTATGGGACCGCCTCTCCTGGTATGCCCTGTGGAGGACCTTAAGGTCCATAAATGACAACATTTTGGAGGTCGCAAGGAGCTTAGATAGGTCTCAACTAGGGCCAGGGCCTTTTCAGTACTGGCCCCGACTTGGTGGAACGCTCTGTCACAAGAGACTAGGGCCCTGTGGGACTTGACATCTTTCCGCAGGGCCTGCAAGACAGAGCTGTTCCGCCTGGCCTTTGGTTTGGACTCAGTCTGACCCTTATGCTTCCCTCCCCTTATGGTTTTGACTTTTAAAATGAGGCTGTTTTAAATTGCATTTTAGCCTGTATTTTAAATAGTTTTTTTCTTTTTTCTTATTTTTTCTTATTATGTTTTTACTGAAATCTTATTGTTGTTAGCCGCCTTGAGCCCGGCTCTGGCCAGGGAGGGCGAAGTGTAAATATTATTATTATTATTATTATTATTATTATTATTATTATTATCCAGTCCAATCCCCTGCAGTGTAGGAATTTCTTTGCCCAACATGGGGCTCGAACCCACAACCTTGAGATTAAGAGTGTCGTGCTCTACCGACTGAGCTATTGAGAAAGGCACACCTCCGACATCTCCAGGTAAAAAGAATCTCAGGCACAAGGAGTTGGGAGGAACATCCTCTCTGTGCCCGAGAGCCTGGAAAGAAGCTGTTGGTCAGAGTTGGGGATACTGGGGTAGATGGACGAAGAGTCTGACTGCCTGCTGTAAAACATTACGGTAGACTGTGATCTGACCCGGAAAGACGGTCAGTGTGTCTGCGTTCCACCAGGGGGCATCACAGGGAAGCAGATTCTTTTGGAAGCTGGGAAGAACAGGAATGAGAACAGATAAGAAAAGCCTCTGGATTAGGCAGGTCGCACATCTCATCCAGTATCTAGTGTCCAATCACAAGAGCAGCTCTCCCTTCCTGCAGTTTCCAGAAACTGGCACAAATTGAAAGGGACCCCGAGACTCATTCAGTCCAACCCCCCGAAGTGCAGGAACCTCTGCTAGATCTTACATGTGAAATAAAAAATTTAGGGTCATAGATAGATAGATAGATAGATAGATAGATAAAGGTAAAGGAACCCCTGACCATTAGGTCCAGTCGTGCCCAACCCTGGGGTTGCGACGCTCATCTCGCTTTATTGGCCAAGGGAGCCAGTGTACAGCTTCCAGGTCTTGTGGCCAGCAGGACTAAGCCGCTTCTGGCGAACCAGAGCAGCGCACAGAAACACCGTTTACCTTCCCGCTGGAGTGGTACCTATTTATCTACTTGCACTTTGATGTGCTTTCGAACTGCTGGGTTGGCAGGAGCAGGGACCGAGCAAAGGGAGCTCACCCCGTCGCGGGGATTTGAACCGCCGACCTTCTGATTGGCATGTCCTAGGCTCTGTGGTTTAACCCACAGGGCCACCCGCGTCCCCAGATATAGATATAATAAATGTTGATAAATGTACCAACCAAGCGCATACATAGATGTGTGGACCACATGTCTGGAGCAGCACAGGAGGACCGCCCTGAAACCGTTTTCAAACGTTTTATCTGCAAGGAGGGAGGAGGTGGGGGAGCCTCCCCATTGTCTTTTCCTTCACAAATCCTGTCTTAAGGGTATGTCTGTGTATGAACAGGGTGAGCCTGTGATCTGGCTCAGGAACTAAGTATTTATCATTACAAGAGACTGGCCACGCTCCCCAGGGTATCCAGTCAAGTGAGCATTAACAGGTAACCTGTTAACAGGTAAACAACGCACTCAGATTTCTGCTGTAGATTGCCCTTTCTGTGATGTATGTATGATGTTTCTGAGGGTGGTCTTGAACTGCAGGGCAGGAAATTTAAAATGTCTATATAAGGGCGGGCACACCTTTGTTCGGGGTCCTCCTCCTTTCCTGGGTGTGAAGGGAGCACCCTGTTGCAACAGATCAATAAAGATCAGGCTTACGAGCTGCTTTGCTTCTCAATATTCTCTGGTTGGCCTCTGTTATTTTCCCCTACCGATGGAGAACCTGCAAAGGACTCTGTAAGGGCTCTTGCGTCCCCCATAAGGGAATAAGGGCAGATTTTCGTTTATTACACATGATATTTGGCCATCCAACCTTTGCTTAAAAAGCTGAAATAAAGAGTATAGCCAAAATTATTCCTTGCCAGATGCTTATTAAACAGTAAAGAAAACTGAAGTGCTTGGTTGTCAGCAATTGTCTGGAGGGTTCTGCTGTAAAGCTGAGGATGAACCTGAAAGGGATGGATGCGCTAAACAGAGAATCATAGACTTGGAAGGGAACCCGAGGGTCATCTAGTCCAACCCCCCGCAATGCAGGAATCTCAGCTAAAGCGTCCATGACAGGTGGCCATCCAGCCTCTGCTTAGAAACCTCCAAGGAAGGAGACCTTTCCACAACCTCCAAAGGGAGACCTTTCCACTGTCGAATAGCTCTTACTGGCAGAAAGTTCTTCCTGGGGTTTAGTCGGAATCTCCTTCCTTGTAACCTGAAGCCATGGGTTCGAGTCCTACCCTCCAGAGCATGAGAAAACAAGCTTGTTCCATCTTCCATGGGTCCAATACCTTGAGATATTGGAAGATGGCTTTCGTATCTCCTCTCAGGCTCCTCTTTCCCAGGCTATAAGCATACATTGCTCCTTCGACCGTTCCTCATAAGGTTTGGTTTCCAGACCCTTGATCACCTTAGCATTGCTGCCTTCAACAACTGAAGCAGAGCAAAACCATCAGGGCAATAATAATAATAATAATAATAATAATAATAATAATAATTTTTGATTTATACCCCGCCCTTCCCAGTTCAGAAAACCAGGCTCAGGGCGGCTAACAACAAATTTAAAACAATTGATGCAACAAAAAACAGCATAAAATACAGTATAAAACGTGAATAACAATAAATGCAGAATTCAAAATCAATTTAGGGGGGAAATCCATCCAATAAACATTAGATGATCACCAGGGCTAGCTGGCTAAATTAATCCTATTTGGGCCAGTGAGGAGACCAGGGAAGAATTAGCTGTGGGATATTAGCCCTCCATGAATTTGTCCAATCAGCTTTTAAAGCTGTCGTTTTCCAAACTTTTTCCATTCTGCCTCTCACTTGCCTTCTCTATAAACTAAAAATACTTTAGGATTAAGATGGATTAAGACCCGCCGTAAAGATTTAGGGAAACCAGCGAGATTTAGCCATGGCTTGCTCCTAACACATTCTTCACCTTTATTCCTTTGAGTACTGATTCCATTAATACCCCACTTTTCCCTCCCATAAGCTCCAGGTGACCTACATGGTTCTCTCCTCCATTAATTCCCGCAACAACCCTGTGAGGTAGACTGGGCTGAGAGGCACGGACCACCCCGAGGTCACCCAGTGAGCTTCTTGGCCAAAGGGGGAGATTTGAACCCAGGTCTCACAGGTCCTAGTCCAATACTCTACAGGTGAAACTCGAAAAATTAGAATATTGTGGCAAAGTTCCTTGATTTCCGTAATTCAACTTAAAAAGTGAAACTAATATATGAGATCGACTCACGACATGCAAAGCGAGATCTGCTTCTACTTCTCAGAGGTCCAATCTTG
>JAXCMG010000110.1:634695-649290 GCA_034642415.1 Podarcis siculus
TGCAGGCAACTCTCCGCAAGCAGCGGGAGCCCAGCGCTGGGCTCCCGCTGCTTGCGGAGAGGTGTGCGAAGCCTGGAGAGCGTGTGGGGTCGGTGCGCACCGACCCCTCTCACTCTCCAGGCTTCAGCGAAAGCCTGCATTCGCACCATAGGACGCACACACATTTCCCCTTCATTTTTGGAGGGGGAAAAGTGCGTCCTATGGTGCGAAAAATACGGTATATCTCTCTCGAAGGGAGTGGTGATGAAGGCCCCTTTGATCCTGCTATGGGTCCCAGAGAGAGAAAAAGCAAACAGAGTTAAGTTTGTGCTCCCTGTTTTTGCATCCTTCATTCTTCTGCCAGCTTCTCTCTCTTTCTCTCTCTCTCTCACACACACAAAACCCCAGACATGACTCCCTTTCCTTGGCCAACTAACCAAGCATTGAAATTTAATAGCCTCGCTATTTAAAAGTGATTAAACTTTCTGATTACAATGCAGGCCGCCCCGGTGCTGAGTGGCAAGTCCATTCATTGGATGCAAAGCAGGAATTGATGAGTGCAAATGGTCTGGGAGCTCAGAGAGGGGGGCACCGTGGTCCGTCCCGGCCAGCCCCCCACCACAGGGGCACCCGCATCCCATTCGTGCCCTGGGCTCCTCAAAATGCAGTGGGCCTCCAGCACACGGGGCTAATTTTACAAGGCTGCAGCTTTGCTTCTGCAATGCCAAGTCTTTGGGATATCAACTGCAGAGTCCTATGCGCACAACCATCCATAAGATTTGTTGTTGTTGTTTATATGATGCTTTTTCCCCCATGCAAAAAGATAAACAGGTAATTGTTTAAGTTGTTTAAGAATGGATTTTTTTAAGAATGGATGCTTTTGAATTCTGGTGCTGGAGGAGACTCTTGAGAGTCCCATGGACTGCAAGAAGATCAAACCTCTCCATTCTGAAGAAAATCAGCCCTGAGTGCTCACTGGAAGGACAGATCCTGAAGCTGAGACTCCAGTACTTTGGCCACCTCATGAGAAGAGAAGACTCCCTGGAAAAGACCCTGATGTTGGGAAAGATGGAGGGCACAAGGAGACAGAGGACAAGATGGTGGGACAGTGTTCTCGAAGCTACAAACATGAGTTTGACCAAACTGCGGGAGGCAGTGGAAGACAGGAGTGCCTGGCGTGCTCTGGTCCAGGGGGTCACGAAGAGGCGGACACGACTAAACAGTTAAACAACAACAACATGAAGCGCACTGGGTGACCTCTGGGGACAGTTGCTGCCTCTTAGTCAGACCGTTTTTCTTCTTGTAAATAAAGAGAGAGAAAGAAAAAGAGAACCTATGTAGAAAGGAAAATAAAACGGGGAGGGGGTAAAACCCCAAACTGTATATTTTACAAGGTTGGTATTGTCTTAACCTATTACAGTATTTATAAGAATGGATTCCAAATATTGAATTTGTCCATGGCAAGTCTGCAATTATATGCAAGTTGTTCATATGTTGTGAGTTTGCATAGGTCTCCAATCCAATCGTAGAAGGGAGCCTCATTTTTATTTTTCTAATTCATCAGTATCAGTCTTTTTGCCATGGTAAGTCCACTCACATTGTCCTTTTGTAAGGTTCCATGTGCTGGGTATATAATTCAAAAGCATATTTTGCTCTGTAAATGTAAGATTATTCCGTACAGTTCTGCTGATGGTTTCAGTCCCCTTCTGCCAAAAATCTTTCAGTAAAGGACAATGAAAAAAACCACCCATATGTTTTAGAGAAGCATTGTCCCTATTGCATCTCCAACAGGTAGCCAAACCTACCTTGGAGGGTCGTTGTGGATATTAAGTCCGCTTGGACTACTGCAATGCGCTCTACGTGGGGCTACCTTTGAAGGTGACCCAGAAATTACAACTGATCCAGAATGCGGCAGCTAGACTGGGGATGGGGAGTGGCCAGCAAGACCATATAACACCGGTCCTGAAAGACCTACATTGGCTCCCAGTATGTTTCCAAGCACAATTCAACGTATTGGTGCTGACCTTTAAAGCCCTAAACGGCCTCGGTCCAGTATATCTGAAGGAGCGTCTCCACCCCCATTGTTCTTCCTGAGGTCCAGCTCCGAGGGCCTTCTGGTGGTTCCCTCATTGCGAGAAGCAAAGCTACAGGGAACCAGGCAGAGGGCCTTCTCGGTGGTGGCACCCACCCTGTGGAACACCCTCCCATCAGATGTCAAAGCGATAAACAACTACCTGACATTCAGAAGACATCTTAAGGCAGCCCTGTTCAGGGAAGTTTTTAATGTGTGACATTTTAGTGTATTTTTGGTCTCTGTGGAAGCCGCCCAGAGTGGCTGGGGAAACCCAGCCAGATGGGCGGGGTACAAATAATAAATTATTATTATATTATTATTATTATTAAGTGAGATGTGGGAGAACCATGTACCCCACCTGGAACTCCTTGGAGAAAAAACGGTGGGCTGTAAATGCAATTAATAATCATCATCATCAAAATCAATTTCAATTAATTGATTGTGGTTTTATGTAAATGTGTTACTTCTATTGTTGCTAGCTGCTCTGAGCCCGGCTTCAGCTGGGGAGGGCGGGATATAAATAAAATTTTATTATTATTACTATTATTATTAAAAACAGTATTGAAAGTGGGGTCGTGTCTAAGCACCTGGATGCTATTCTGAGCAGTAATCATGCCGAATGCCCCGCACAAAGGATGTCTCTCGGTGGGGGGCCCTGGGATAGTCAAGTCTTTGGCCCAGTAACCTGATCCAGATTCCCAGAAGCGACAAAACCGCAGCCAGACGAAGGAGCAGCAAAGAAATGGGTCAAGCTGTCTGGAAGCTCAAAGGGCCGCAGCAACTGTTGCGAAAAGCTCTTTCTCTCCCTTGGACGCTTCACAAAAGCCTGGAAGGTGGCGGCCGAAGCCGCCAGAAAAGACAGCCTCAAAAGAGGCCTCCTCTTTTGTCAGGAGGAAGGAAAAGAGGGCAGCTTCCGAGCCCAAACCCTCCAAGATTTCTCCGTTGAAAATAGGGACGTCCTAAGGAAAAGCGAATAGGGAAGTGGTGCTGTGGGTTAAACCACAGAGCCTAGGACTTGCTGATCAGAAGGTCGGTGGTTCGAATCCCCGCGACGGGGTGAGCTCCCGTTGCTCGGTCCCTGCTCCTGCCCACCTAGCAGTTCGAAAGCAAGTAGATAAATAGGTACCGCTCCGGCGGGAAGGTAAATGGCGTTTCCGTGCGCTGCTCTGGTTCGCCAGAAGTGGCTTAGTCATGCTGGCCACATGACCCGGAAGCTGTACGCCGGCTCCCTTGGCCAGTAAAGCGAGTTGAGTGCCGCAACCCCAGAGTCGGTCATGACTGGACCTAATGGTCAGGGGTCCCTTTACCTTTAAGGAAAAGCGAGACATTCCAGGATCAAATCAGACTGTCTCGCCAGAGTGGTGCATGCTCTGGTTATCTCCCGCTTGGACTACTGCAATGCGCTCTATGTGGGGCTGCCTTTGAAGGTGACCCGGAAACTACAATTAATCCAGAATGCGGCAGCTAGACTGGTGACTGGGAGCAGCCGCTGAGACCATATAACACCAGTCTTGAAAGACACACATTGGCTCCAAGGACATTTCCGAACACAATTCAAAGTGTTGGTGCTGACCTTTAAAGCCCTAAACCAGGGTTCAGCAAACTTTTTCAGCAGGGGGTCAGTCCACTGTCCCTCAGACCTTGTGGGCACCCAGACTATATTTTTTGGGGGGGAATGAACAAATTCCTATGCCCCACAAATAACCCAGAGATGCATTTTAAATCAAAGCACACATTCTACTCATGTAAAAACACACTGATTCCCCGACCGTCCGTGGGCCGGATTGAGAAGGCGATTGGGCCTGATCCGGCCCTCAGACCTTAGTTTGCCTACCCATGCCCTAAACGGCCTCGGCCCAGTATACCTGAAGGAGCGTCTCCACCCCCATAATTCAGCCCGGACACTGAGGTCCAGCTCCGAGGGCCTTCTGGCGGTTCCCTCCCTGAAAAATTACAGGGAACCAGGCAAAGGGCCTTCTCGGTGGTGGTGCCCACCCTGTGGAATGCCCTCCTGTCAGATGTCAAGGAAATAAACAACTACCTGACTTTCAGAAGACACCTGAAGGTAGCCCTGTTTAGGGAACTTTTTAATGTCTGATGTTTTTCGCTTTTTAATTATTATATTTAATTCTGTTGGGAGCCGCCCAGAGTGGCTGGGGAAACCCAGCCAGATGGGCGGGGTGTAAATAATAAATTAGTATTTATTATTATTATTAATCTGCAATGACTTCTGTAAATCCAGGGCTGTTCCCTGGAAAATAGGGACACCTGGAGGGTCTGTACCCAGCCAAGAATATGAAGGAACCTTTGCTTGTCCGTTATTCTTCCAAATGCTGATATCCTAGGGGTTACTTAAGAGGAAGCCCCCCCCCCCCGTAGCTAAATCCTGTGCCCTACATTCAATCTGTCTTCCTCCCTGCCCAATACTGCTGCTCATCCATTTCTCTGGCTGCTAAGATTGATTCTTCCAATAATGGGTTCTCCAGAGCGGGGTCAGCAAAAGGGGAATCCCTTTACGAGGGGCTGGGGTCAGGCCTCGTTTCTAAGTAACTGGGGAGATGGAGGAATAGGGCTTCAGTCACCAAGAACGGCTGCCTATTCGCTTGGACAAGGGAGGAGGTCCAGAAAGGCTAAGGTTCAGGAATGGGCCACCAAAATGATAAAAGGTGATGGAGCGACTCCTCAACGAAAAATGGTTCCCGCATTCGGGACTTTTCAGTTTAGAGGACAGGTGAGTAAAAAGGGAGAAGCTTATAAATGATGGAAGCGCAGGTCAATTCTGTGTCCAGGGCAGCTGTTTACCAGCTCCATCTGGTACGCAGGATGAGACCCTCCCTGCCCGCAGATTGTCTCACCAGAGTGGTGCATGCTCTGGTTATCTCCGGCTTGGACTACTGCAATGCGCTCTATGTGGGGCTACCTTTGAAGGTGAACCAGAAACTAATCCAGAATGCAGCAGCCAGACTGGTGACTGGGAGCAGCCGATGAGACCACATAACACCTGTTTTGAAAAACCTACATTGGCTCCCAGTACATTTATGAGCACAATTCAAAGTGTTGGTGCTGACCTTTCAAGCCCTAAGCAGCCTCAGTCCAGTATATCTGAAGGAGCGTCTCCACCCCCATTGTCCAGCCCGGACACTGAGGTCCAGCTCCAAGGGCCTTCTGGCGGACCCCTCACTGTGAGAAGCAAAGCTACAGGGAACCAGGCAGAGGGCCTTCTCGGTAATGGCACCCGCCCTGTGGAACGCCCTCCTACCAGATGTCAAAGAGGAGAACAACTACCAGACTTTTAGAAGACATCTGAAGGCAGCCCTGTTTAGGGAAGCTTTTATTGTTTAACAGACCACTGTATTTTAATACTCTGTTGGAAGCTGCCCAGAGTGGCTGGGGAAACCCAGCCAGATGGGCGGGGTATAAATAATAAATTCTCTTCTCTTCTCTTCTCTTCTCTTCTCTTCTCTTCTCTTCTCTTCTCTTCTCTTCTCTATGGGAGAAAGTGGATGAGGTTTCTCTCCATCTGATCACACTAGAACTCATGAACAGTCAAAGAAGCTGAACGTTTGAAGATTCGGGATGGATAAAAGAAAGTGCTTCTTTAACGCCGAACACAATTAAACTGCGGAACTCCTTTCCGCAGGAGACAGCAACCTGGATGGCTTTAAAAGATAATTATAGACACATTCAAAGACGAGAGGGCTATTAGTGGCTCCTACCCATGAGTAGGCCTGGGTGATATATTCATATATCGCCAAGGACCTGTAGAAGAGGCGGACCGCGATGGTGGCTTCACTCAGCGGTGTATCACAGGTGAAACCACTGTCCTTCTGCTGCCAGTGGCCAGCGTGCCAAGTGAAAAACAAGCTGCAGCCGGGTGCTGGAAGCAAAGGGACTCTGGCACTGTGGCATTTGGGAGCGGTGGGTGAATCCGCCATCGCATTCTGGGTGAGGAGCGCAAAAACTCCCCTTCCTCCAGCTTTGCAAAAAGGGATTATCTTCTTAGCGCTGTGGTGATGCTATCTACAAACCTGGAAGGCTCCTGTGAGAAAATTCCACATCTATTTTTCCTCTGCAGCTGACGACTTTGCAGCAGGGACAAAGCCTGTTAGGAGGTTATTTCAGCATAAATGAATGCAAAGTCCTCTGCTATAGCTGCAGTGGGAGGGAGCTGTCCAGGGTCCTGATTCCAGCACGCCTCTCTCAGGCCAGGAGTGGGGAGAGTCTGGGTCCTTCAGGTAACGCAGAACTACAATTCCCATCACGCTGACCACTGGGCAATGCTGACTGGGCGTTCATGGGAGTTGGAGTCCAGCAACATTTGGAAGGCTGCACGTCCCCCACCCGTGACTCAGGGTTAGTTCCCTACACTAAGAGGTAAAGGTAAAGGGACCCCTGACCATTAGATCCAGTCGTGCCCGATTCTGGGGTTGTGGCGCTCATCTTGGCCGAGGGAGCTGGCGTACAGCTTCCAGTCATGTGTCCAGCATGACTAAGCCACTTCTGGAGAACCAGAGCAGCGCACGGAAACGCCGTTTACCTTCCCGCCGGAGTGGTACCTATTTATCTACTTGCACTTTGATGTGCTTTCGAACTGCTAGGTTGGCAGGAGCAGGGACCGAGCAATGGGAGCTCACCCTGTCGTGGAGATTTGAACCGCTGATCAGAAGGTCGGCAAGTCCTAGGCTCTGTGGTTTAACCCACAGCGCCACCCGAGTCCTGTGTTCTTCTGATTAAAGGTAAAGGGTAAAGGGACCCCTGACCGTTAGGTCCAGTCATGGCAGACTCTGGGGTTGTGGCGCTTATCTCGCTTTATTGGCTGAGGGAGCCGGCATACAGCTTCCGGGTCATGTGGCCAGCATGACTAAGCCGCTTCTGGCGAACCAGAGCAGCGCACGGAAACGCCATTTACATTCCCTTCGGAGTGGTACCTATTTATCTACTTGCACTTTGATGTGCTTTCGAACTGCTAGGTTGGCAGGAGCAGGGACCGAGCAACGGGAGCTCACTCCATCGTGGGGATTTGAACTGCCGACCTTGTGATCAGCAAGTCCTAGGCTCTGTGGTTTAACCCACAGCGCGACCTGTGTCCCTACACTACCTGCATGCAAAAGGTCCCAGTTTCAAACCCTGTATTTCCAAGCAGGGCTGGGAATGCCCTCTGCAGGAAAGCTGCCGGCCTGTGCAGACAATACTGACCTATTTCCCCCTGCTAAGTCAAAGCAGGTTGGCAAGTGATGTCGTTTTTCGACCTTACGATGCTGTTTTTCAGCACACGAACTCCACGTCCACCGCCAGGCCTCCATATACTTGTTTTTTTTCTTCCCAGGGGGGGGGGGGGAAATAACACAGCAAGCAAAAATGAGTATTTACTGGAAAAGCAGAGTGAGGCGGTCCTATGTTATGCAAATCATGCTAATTTGCATAAGCGCTTCATGCAGCCTTGCAAAATATCTTTTGCTAGCAAAAACGAAGAAGGGGAGAGTTAGGCTGGGAACTGAAGAAGCGCCATTCACCTGGGACACTGAGGACACTGAGGTCCAGCACCGAGGGCCTTCTGGCGGTTCCCTCATTGCGAGAAGCCAAGTTACAGGGAACCAGGCAGAGGGCCTTCTCGGTGGTGGCGCCTGCCCTGTGGAACGTCCTCCCAGCAGATGTCAGGGCAATAAAATACTATTTTACTTTTAAAAGACAACTGAAGGCGGCCCTGTTTAGGGAAGTTTTTAATGTCTGATGCTGTATTGTTTTTAATATTCAGTTGGAAGCCGCCCAGAGTGGCTGGGGAAACCCAGCCAGATGGGCAGGGTATAAATAATAAATTATTATTATTATTATTATTATTACTGGTCAACGGCTGCAGCTGTTGGCCCGGTGACATGTGGGGGGCAATGGCGTTCTTTCCTTCCGACCCTATAACATTTCCAAAATCGCTTCCTCAATCTGAGCATCTTCACCTGTGGTCCTGGTGCCCACACCCCCTTTCCCCCACATCTCAGCATTTGAAGGTCACCTGTCGCAGTTAGCGCCTGCCTTTCTCACCTCCCCAAATCCTGGGAGTTGGAAGGTTCCTCCAAAGGTCATCCAAACCAACCCCCTTTAATGCAGGAATCGTGCCTGGCCGTTTCCGAAGTGGCTGCCCCTCCAAATCCTGCCCCCCCATCACCCCACCTCACCCCACACGCAGGAAGAGACGCACGGCAGCAGCTTAACTTTAAAAAAATGTTTTGTATTTTTTTAATTATTATTATTATTTCAAGGTCTTTTAATTTTTTTCACATTTTCAAACTCGTTTGTCCAAAAAAGGCTGGGTAAAATACAAAAAAAAGTCAGTTGAGTCACAGCAAAGGTTTAGAAATCACAGCAGTGAGAGGGGGAGATTTGGGAAGGACGGAGGGGAGGGGGGGAGGGAAGAGTCAGGAGTGAGGCTAACCCAGGCATTATACAGACGGCAACGGAACACACAACCCAACACACACAATTCATTGGGGGGGGGGGGACACACTTGATAGAGGAAGAGTTTCGTCTTCTTGTGTATTCTTTATTATTACCCATGTTTTTCCCGCTGTACAAAATCACATCAAAGCATGCTATGAAGTCGTTGGGGAAGGGGAAAGCAAAGAGAATGAACGATTACGAGAAATGATCTTTGTACAAAGAGGGGGCGACCCTCGTGCTCTTAAATGTTTTATTCCGCCTTATTTCCGTTTCCCCCCTCCCTCCTCATTTCCTCTCTCTCTTTCTTTCTTTCTTTCTTTCTCTCTTTCTTTCTTTCTCTCTTTCTTTCTGTCTCTCTCTCCTCTTTCTTTCTCTCCTTCTGGGCTCTCATGTCAGGTTGTTCTGCAAGCAATTCACCTCCGAGTCGTCCGGTTCCCCTTTGCCGTTGTCCAGTTTGGGCGACATGGAGTTCTGGATGTTGAAGGACTCCTCGTCTTTCAGGCACGACTTCAAGGGGTCTTGAAGCTTGTGGGGGGCATTGGGGTCGTCCTAAATTGGGGGGGGGGGCGGTCAGGAAGGGAGGGAGCAAGGAAGCATGAGAGAGAAAAGGGAGTCAGCGCTGGAAGCAGTGATGGCAACAGAGATCTCAACAAGGAAGGCCTAGCATGGACGGGGGAGCTTTGGGGTCAGATCCTGGCGCAAAGGCTGCTAGCTGGCTGAATCCTATGCTTTGAGGTAAAAAATCACAAGCTCCTGAATCGTACAACGGTAGAGCTGGGAGGGACCCGTGAGGTCATCCATTCCAGCCCCCTGGGCTTAATCCCCAGAGATTCGACAAGATCCCTGCCCCTGATCCTGGAGAGTCAATCAGCGCAGACAATAATGAACTGGATGAATCCATGCCCCGACTGGGTAATAAGCCATCTTATGAGGTTCTTATTCAAACCAGACCTCCATGAGGGCTAGAATCTTGTTTTTGGAGCCGGGCCCTAGTGTAGTGATCAGGTGGGATTGCTATGAGGAATTATAACAAATATAGAGTAAGCCATCTGTGTCAGCAATGAAAGCATTGCGTTGACTGGGTTTAAACTATTTTGATATGATTTTTGATCAATCCACACCTCTGCATCCCTGTTCCATTTCTCTTGCTTGACCAGTCATGTACACTGCCAGTTGCTTCGCCAGGCAGGCATCCTGGGTCATCAAAGACAGTGGGCAGTTTCTTTGATGTAGCTTTTCTGATATGTTGATCTTAGGGCCAGGAAACAGATCTCACCTGATGGTGATAATGGTCCTCCTGGCCATCCTTATCATGTATATTTCTTGTTTATCACTTCCCGGGGTTGCCAAATGCACTCCTTTGTAGTTCTGTTTTATTTACCCCATGCTGAATTAGTTTTGGTAGTTTAACTTTGTCCCCACGTGGGGTTTGTTGAAATGCTTAGAAGAAATCTGATTGGTTCTTACGAACACTCTGTAAAAAGCTCTTTTGTGAATAAAACGACCTGGGCCAGGGGGTGGGGGGAGAGATTATTATCTCAGAGTCTTGCTTCCCAGAGTCTTGCTGGTTCAAGCCTCTGTGTGTATTCTTATTAATCAGAGTTCAATCCTTCCTTTACTTTGGGAACGCCTCACCCTAGCTCACTGGGAGAGCACCTCCTTTGAATCCCAGGTTTGGTCCCAAAAGGCATCTCCCGTTAGGGCTGGGAAAGCCGCCCTTCTGAGTTGATGGAGGGCAGCTGCCGGTCAGTGTGGGAAGTAGCTAGCTCAACCAATGGCCTGACTGTGCTCCTGGGTACTGAACAGATCTCCACGCGGAGAGGTTTTCCAGGCACCCTAATCTGGAATGCACTGAGCAAAGATCTTTCTGCTGGTCCCTGCCTTTTTAAGCAATTCAACTGCCGCTCCTCCCAGTTTTAAATCAAATTTTAAGCCGTAGGTTTTAAGTTTCAAGTTCTTTTGTTAATTTGCAACGGTTTTCCCTTGCATTTTAAGGTTGCTGGGTTTTCTCCGCCCTGATCCAGTTAGAGGACTCCGGTTACGTGGGGCGACTATAGAAATGTAGTAAAAAGCAAACACAGCAACGTGGTATCAACCATGCTTCTGAGGACAATACCAGGACCCTGGCACTTAATTCCAGGTAGTATAGCGTACCAGGGTGCTGATCTCAAATACATTATTATTTTTTAAAACTGGGTTTCTGTGCATTTTAAATAAGGATGCTTTAATTCTCCAACGGCATTGTTCCTGGACGTTTTAATTCTGTGACGGATTTCATAGTCGTAAAATCCCTTTGGAAGCCATCTTGGCAGATAAGCAGCATATATATTAATACAGTGACCCTCGGAACGTAACTTCACAACCCGGAAGTGTATACTTCCGGGTTTTGCCACACGCACATGCGCAGAAGCGCTCTGTTCAGGTTGGCGGGCATTGCTGCCTCCTGCGGAAGGGAGTTCCCTGGTTTAACGGAGCACTGCAGGTGAAAGTCCATGCCGACGGCATTTCGTATACGCTGCGTTTTTATTGTAGCGCAGTTTGAATACCACAGGATTCAAACCGAAATACAATTAAAAAACCCAATATATATATATATATAAGAAAGCTGGGGGATCATGGATTGGGACCTCCTGCTACATGAGCCAGCAGCAACTCCCTGGCAAATGCACATAGGATTGTGGCATTAATTTCTCTCTCTCTCTCTCTGTCTATCTATCTATGTATGTATCTATCTATCTTTCTATCTGTCTGTCTGTCTATCTATATCATCTGCCTATCTATCTATATCTATCATCTATCTATCTATTTACAGTATATTTGTCTGTCTATCTATCTATCTGTCTGTCTATCTATATGTATCATCTATCTATATCTGTCTGTCTATCTATCTATCTATCTATCTCTGTCTATCTCTATCTATCATCTATCTATCTATCTATCTATCTATCATCTATCTATCATCTATCTATCTATCTATCATCTATCTATCTATCTATCTATCTATCTATCTATCTATCTATCTATCTAACATCTATCATCTATGTCTATCTATCTATATCTATTATCTATCTATCTATCTATCTATCTGTCTGTCTGTCTGTCTGTCTGTCTGTCTGTCTGTCTGTCTATCTATCTATCTATCTATCTATCTATCTATCTATCATCATCTATCTATCTATATCTATTTACAGTATATCTGTCTATCTATATATCTATCATCTCTGTCTATCTATCTGTCTGTCTATCTATATGTATCATCTATCTATATCTATCTATCTACCTATCTCTGTCTGTCTGTCTGTCTATCTATCTATCTATATCTGTCTGTCTATATCTATCATCTATCTATATCATCTATCTATCTATCTATCATCTATCTATATCTATCTATCTATCTATCTATCTATCTATCTATCTATCTATCTATCATCTATCTATCTAATCTATCTATCATCTATCTATCTATCTATCTATCTATATCTATCTATCTATCTATCTATCTATCTATCTATCTATCTACCTACCTACCTATCTGGATTGAAAAGTCCTCAGAGATATATGTGTGTGTCTGTGTGTGTGCTTTTTACTGAAGGGTGGAATATTAAATGCCTACAATAAATAAGCACACAAAAATAATGAAATAAATACCCTGAAACCCCCAGCTGAGGAGATCTGTCTGCTGACACCCCCATAACATCCCTGATGCTCTCTGCACATGCTCTGTTGCGTCCCCATCTCCCCCCCAACCGCCCCCCACTTCCCCCTCCCCCAGGCAGCACTGGAGAGAGGAAGCAGCAAGCGCATAGCAGCCTCGTGCCCCCACCCCGAGACCCCCGTGGCCAGACGTGGGTGTGGGCATGTGGTTGTCGGCACGCAGACAAGCAGGGTCCAAGCCCCCGTGAGGATGGACACAAGGGAGGCGGGGGGGGGTTGCGGAAACATGGAAGGGAAGGAGGGGCAGGAAGCACATTCATCGGGGAAGCATCGCTCAGGCAAGCAACAGCAGGCTGCAGGCTTGGCAGTCCCAAGGGCCGGATCGAGAGATCTTGGGGGCCACATTCGACAACACCACCCCCAGCCCCAATCGCTAATCATGCGCATTGCCAGGCCAAACAGTTCCTTTGCTGAAAGGCACAAGACCTTCATCGTTTATTTGGCCATGATTCCTCCTCTGTAGCGGGGCTGGACTAGATGACCGCTGGGAGTCCCTTACGATATTTCAATTCGACGCGGCTGCCCCAAAGCTACTGGTCATCCAGCGGGGCATGTTTGGCAGTCATTTTTCTGACTGGCTGACTTTCAGGTAAAGGCATATAGGATTGCAGCACTAATTTGTATAGTGTTTGGTTTTTTAAAAAATCTGAATAAAAGTGCATTTTATGCAAATGTGGTTGACTTTCCCAAAGACCCTGGAAAAGAGGGTAGGCAGGCAGGCAGGCTCAGTGCACCAGATGAACAGAGGGGGTGCAGAGAAATGCAGCCATGTGGGGGAACAGTGGAATGACTCCTGCATGGATCGGCCCCGCTACTAGAGGGCAGCTGCTGCCCTTTTTAAAAGGATCTAAAGGTAAAGGTAAAGGGACCCCTGACCATTAGGTCCAGTCATGGCCGACTCTGGGGTTGCGGCGCTCATCTCACTTTACTGGCCGCGGGAGCCGGTGTACAGCTTCCGGGTCATGTGGCCAGCAGGACAAAGCCGCTTCTGGTGAAACCAGAGCAGCGCATGGAAACGCCGTTTACCTTCCCGCCGGAGTGGTACCTATTTATCTACTTGCTTTTGAACTGCTAGGTGGGCAGGAGCAGGGACCGAGCAATGGGAGCTCACCCCGTCATGGGGATTCGAACCACCGACCTTCCGATCGGCAAGTCCTAGGCTCTGTGGTTTAACCCACAGCACCACCCGCGTCCTTTTAAAAGGATATATTATGCAGAAAATGATCAGTTCGGTTGCAGCAATTCCCTATGAGGGGAAAGGTTGCATTTTCAGCTTGGAGGAGGAAAAGCAAGTATAACGGAGGATCTGGCAGTTTATACAGCGTGCAGAAAGAAGGAAGAATTTCCCCCCATCCCTCTCGCATAATGGAAGAACTCGTGGGCATTCAAGGAAGCTGAATGTTGGAAAGGGCAGAATTTTCACATGCAGTGCGCCGTTAAACTAGGGAACTCCTTTCCGCAGGAGACAGCGACACCCACCAACGGGGACTAGATAAATCCACAGAAAAAGGACGGCAGAGATGCTTTTGAACACATCCAGCTGCCTGGATTCACAAGTAAGGAGTGTGCAAGTTTCGAACTCAGGTCCCTGCTTTGTGGAGTTCCTACCGTGCCACTGGGATAACTGGCCACTTCTTAGGAACTTACGGTGTTCCTGCCAGGGTGTTTCCTGGAGGAACCTACAGGTGAAACTCAAAAAATTAGAATATCATGGAAAAGTTCCTTGATTTCCACAATTCAACTTGAAAGGTGAAACTGATATATGAGATAGACTCGTGACATGCAAAGCGAGATATGTCAAGCCTTGATTTGTTATCGTTGCGATAACGCACAGCTTATGAAAACCCCAAATTAACCATCTCAGAAATTAGAATATTCAAGGAAATCAGCAAAACAAGGATTGCAAATCGAGCAAGATTGGACCTCTGAGAAGTAGAAGCAGATCTCACTTTGCATGTCGTGAGTCGATCTCGTATATTAGTTTCACCTTTTAAGTTGAATTACGGAAATCAAGGAACTTTTCCACGATATTCTAATTTTTCGAGTTTCACCTGTACTGAGCCACTGGCTCTTTTGACATCCGTATGGAACTTCCAGCTCCAGGGGCAGTCTATCTCAATCCCTAGGTTCTGTGGGGCATTTGGACCCTGGGAAAACAGGGTGCCAGGATAGGCGGGCCTCTGGTCTAAGCCAGCAGGGCTGTTTTGGGGTTATCTCTGGTTGGGGGCAGCCAGACCCCCCCCCCCGACTTCGCTATTCCACCAGTGCGGGCGCTGGCAATTTCTCTTGCTGGTGTTGGTCTGAGCGTGCCCTGGGGCAGGCAGTGGGGCGGGAGACGAGGGTGGGGGCCAGGAGGCATGCAGCAAGGGGGGGAGACGTGAAGAAGACGAGTTACC
>JAXCMG010000110.1:659290-736036 GCA_034642415.1 Podarcis siculus
ATTATTATTATTATTATTATTATTATTATTATTATTATACCCTGCCTGTCTGACTGGGCTGCCCCAGCCACTCTGGGTGGCTTCCAACAAAATGCAATTTTAAAAAGAAGGAAAATCCAAACGTTTAAAAGCTTCCCAAAGCAGGGCTGTTTCAGATGCCTACGAAAATTTTTACAGTTGTTTAACTCTTTGACACTTGCTGGGAGGGCATTCCACAGGGCGGGCCAGCCCTGTTCTCCCTGCACTGGATCTTGACCATCACCTCAGCTCAACTCCAGTGGAGAAGCCTACCCACAAAGGCCAAAAGTGGAGCTTCCACGGATAGGGGCAGGATACCTTAGGAAAAGATAACCGCATGTCACCAGCTTGTCTGTTTCCCTGGGACATCCCTTGTCAGAGAAAGCTCCGAGCTGCAAATTTCAAGTAGCAAATTTCAAGTGCTCAGAGGGATAATGATTCAGAAAACCCTACGACGGTCCTGCAAGGTAGGCCAGTATCATTGTCCCTGCAGTGCGGATGGCAGCCAGGAGTAGCGACCGAAGCCGAAAGAGACAGATTCGTGACTCTCTGATAAACGCGGGGATTTACTCCCCTGAAAGGCCCATTGATGCGCTGTTGCCAACACCGGGTTCGAAAGCTACGCCTAGTTCAGCTCAGCGGCACAAACAGGTCACCAATTTGGGGCTAGGCT
Organism: Podarcis siculus; assembly: GCA_034642415.1. Lineage (NCBI taxonomy): Eukaryota > Metazoa > Chordata > Lepidosauria > Squamata > Lacertidae > Podarcis > Podarcis siculus. The sequence continues at coordinate 659,982 of JAXCMG010000110.1, forward strand.
CAGTATGCAAACCAGCCCCACATTGCAGCAGCAACCTATTTGCTTGTTGTGTCAAATTCATACGCCGCTCAAATGCAAAAATAAAAACCTCGAAAGAGGTTGACAAAAAGGATAGAACCATAAGAAAACTACAGTCATACCTCGGGTTACAGACGCTTCAGATTGCTTTTTTTGGGTTACGGACGCGATGAAACCCGGAAGTACCGGAACAGGTTACTTCCCGGTTTTGGCGGCCACACATGCGCAGAAGCGCTGAATAGAGCTTTGCGCATGCGCAGAGGTACCAAATTGCAACCCGCAGAAGCGCCACTGCAGGTTGCGAACGTGCCTCCCGCATGGATCACGTTCACGACCCAAGCGTCCACTGTACTAAGTAAAATCAGGAATGGCAATTTCAGACGTCGGAAAGTTAATATTACAATTAAGGCTTGCACCAGCTTTCTAAACCTCTGAATGTTTTTATCAGGCGCAGAAGAATCCACAGTGCAGGTGCTCGCTTAATATCAACAGGCAGGGAGTTCCACAGTCTAAGTGCCACCACACTCAAATATTGAGCTCTTACAAATATTGAATGGGACTTATTCGGCACCTGCCAGTTCCCACCAATCGAAGTCAGTTCATATGGGGTGAGGCAATCTCACGGGTAAACTGGTCCCAAATTGTCCAGGGCTTTATATACTGATAGTAGCACCCTGAACCTTGCCCAGTAACAAGCTGGAACCCAGGGCAGGTATCTGAGCACAGGTGGGATAGGCTGGCAAGCCCTCACTCCTGTCAGGAATCGGGCTGCAGCATTCTGCGCTAACTTGCAGCTGTGGATCGAGAGAAAGGGAAGCCCCCAAGTACAGCACCTTGTGCAATAATGTTAGGGCGGCCTCAGCTGCTGCACCACACAGAGGAGCCTGGCTTCCCCCAAGCTGGTGTCGTTTTGGACTACAACTCCCATCATGCAGCTGGTGGGAATTTGCATCCAAAATGCGCAGGGGGGGGTGCACCAGGTTGGGGAATGCTTTGCTAGGCTATCATGCAGGGTGGATAAAAATCAATGATTGTTTTTTTTAAAAAAATATGATTTTCTAAATTTAAATCGGATTTAAAAAAATATTATTGGATTTTTAAAATAAAATGCTTTTGGAGGAAAAATCTTTCTAAATATAGTTTTCTGTTTAAGTTACATCGTAGTTCAAAGGCTATTCATCAGGAAATAAGGATTTGCTTTAAGGTTTTCACGTGTGCTAAAACTCAGTCTGAGTTGAAAAAAAATAAATCGTTTAACCACATCAGTTAACAAACATGGCTACATATGCTATAATGGTATTGTTTTAGTTAAAGAAATGGTTTAAATGGTTACCAAGGAAATGTTTATTTTTCTTCTTCCAATAAAGTGCAGCAGAAAAGTTGTCCAGATATAAATAGCTATTAAACCTCACACTAATTTCATAATTATCAGTGTATTTCTAATAGTATAACCAAATCAGCAATTTTTGATATAAACTATTCAGAAAAATTATTATTCCAAAAATGAAACCTTCATCTGGCTGTAAATATTAAGATTATACCAGCAAGAATGAGTCTTTCTGAAAAAAAAAGAGATTTAAATCAAGTCTTGCTGACCAGTGATTTAAATCGTGATTTGATTTAAATCAAATCCACCCTGCTATCATGTGTGTGTCCAGGCCTCTTAACGGAAGAGGAATGAGGGCAGGGAGAGAGCGTTGGCCCTCCAGATATCGCCGAACTACAACTCCCATCGGCCCCCATGGCCAATGGATGATGGGATTTGTAGTTCTGCAACACCCAGAGGGCCGAAACCTGCCCACCACCGACTTCTTTATTTCTCATGCTTCACACTCCCAGTATGGCTAATGATAATTTTACAAAATGCAGTGCAAAAACAAAGTTTAAACCCCCCCCCCCACAATGCAGAATAAAGCACTATCATGCAATACATGTAGATTTTGCAACAGCATCCAAGGCTTGCTGGGAAAAAGCTGGAAATGCTCAACCCATCAGGACCAAGAAACACACAGGGAACCCACAGGTAGGTGTATCAGCTTTAGCTACCTGCGACTCTGGCATTGCTGGGGTTGGACTAGATGACCCTCCTGGTCCCTCCAAAACCAGACAATCGTACGGCTTTATGAATGCACAGCACACGTCACACCCGCTAAACCGAAAACCCTTCCCCTGTGGCACACCAATGAGGAGTGAGGCAGGATCTGAACTCGCCTCCCATTTGCGCTTCAGGATTTTTGCCGGATTGCAAACGGGCTGCATCTCCCGCAGAGGACCCCTATCCAAGCTCTGTTCCCAGGGCGCCCCGTGACTCGCCCCTCTGGATACAGCACGCCTTCTTCCCGCCACCGCTGTCTGTCAGAGCTGATTAGTGACTCAGGGAGAGCATCCCGTCAGCGTGGCTCTGACCTAATTCCGGCTCGGCTGAGCAGGCAGGGTGCTGTGGGGGCAGGGAGCACCCGGGAAATCCCTCCCCCTTCTCCGCTCAGCAGGCAGCAGCCGAGACGCCTTCAGGCTGCCTCTCGCAACCTTGGGTCGGGCAGAGGGCATGGGGCTGAGACAGCATCGGACCTACCTCCTAGGGTTGTCGTAACAGGCATCCAAACAAAGCACTCAGGGCACACCTTTCGGAGACCAAAGAGCATCGTCCTGCGCGCCCAGGGTTCAAATCCCAACTCGATGTGTGACCTTGGGGGCCAGTCCCTGCCTCGCAGGGTTATTGTTGGGGGGCATTGAACGAGGAGGGAGGGAAACCACACATGCCACCGTGAGCTACTCAGAGAAAAAGGTGGAATATAAAATGCAATAAATAAATATATGAAATGCAAGGGGTGGGGCAGAAATGGAAAAACAGGAGTTCGGGGGCAGGAAGAGGGAATGGCATGGGCTATTTTTCAATAGCCCGTGGCTGATGGGAGAATTCCGTGCTGCAACACTTCGTTGCAGTTCTTGAAATACAGTGGTCCCTCGGGTTAAGTATTTAATTCGTTCCGGAGGTCCGTTCTTAACCTGAAACTGTTCTTAACCTGAAGCACCACTTTAGCTAATGGGGCCTCCCACTGCCGCCACGCCACCGGAGCATGATTTCTGTTCTCATCCTGGGGCAAAGTTCTTAACCCGAGGTACTATTTCTGGATTAGCGGAGTCTGTAACCTGAAGCGTATGTAACCCGAGGTACCACTGTACAGTAGAACCTTGGCTTACGTTACTAAACTTCGGGTTTCAAAAGCAGCAAACCCGGAAGTATTTTCCCGGGTTTCGCCGCTCGTGCATGCGCAAAAGCGCGCCGCGTGGATATGCGCAGAAGAGGCACCTCTGGTTGTGGAAACCTTGGGATCCGACCAGCGCTCCGGTTGGATCCCGTCCAAAACCGGAGCACCACTGTACTGTCTGCGTCTGTCACTGATGGGCAAACTGCAGTCAGGATGATGGGCGGTGTAGTCCAATAACATCTGGAGGGCCACAGGTGCCCCATTCCTTCAAGTCAATGAGGCAGTTCCCTAAAGCTCCCTCACAGTCCAGTATGACCCCAACCCCCCCATTACTGCACTGCGAGGGGTTGGACCAGATGACCTTTGGAGCTCCCTTCCCACTCTATAATTCTCAGATAACTCAGGATATGGGAGTCAGCAAAAACAGGAGTGGATTCCCACTTGGGGGTGCCGGATGAGATCTCCCAGATTCAGCCCGCATGCCAAGAGGGATGCGCCCCTTTTCTTCCACATTAAGTGGGTAACCGGCTCCTGGTGGAGTACAGGGTCAGGTTTAAGGTGCTGGTTTTGACCTTTAAAGCCCTTCACGGCCTAGGACCCTCATACCTATGGGACCGCCTCTCCTGGTCTGCCCCACGGAGAGCCTCAAGGTCCATAAACAGCAACACCCTAGAGGTCTTGGGTCCTAAGGAAGTCAGATTAGCCTCAACCAGAGCCAGGGCCTTTTCAACACTGGCCCCGGCCTGGTGGAACGCTCTGTCTCATGAGACCAGGGCCCTGCAGGATCTGATTTCTTTCTGCAGGGCCTGTAAGACAGAGTTGTTCCACCTGGCCTTTGGCTTGGAGCCAATTTGATTCCCTCCCCCTCTTTCTCTTTTCCTTTCTCCTCCTGTGATGAGGCTGCATTTTAATATTTTAATGTTGTATTTTAATCTTGTTTTTAAGTTGTATTCATTCAACTTGCTTTTATTATTTCTTGTTAGCCACCCTGAGCCCGGCCTTGGCTGGGGAGGGTGGGGTATAAATAAAAATTACCTCCCATTCTATGGAGAAAGAGTGCAAGGCATGTGACCTCTGCTGAGATGAAGGCTGAGCCAATCCTTCTCCTCGGCTCCCCAACCTGCCTGCTCTAAGACACTCCCAATGCTCTCCTAGTTGGGAACCTTGCAAGGCAGCACATGACTTGCACACCAATCTCGCCATGTTGGGTATTTGGCTCATTAGGCCACAAAGCAGGCCACTTGCCCCTCTGGCACAGTTGCCACCCAAAATACGGAGACTCAAGGTTCCTGGTACAACCGGAGAGGTTGCTAGAGCCTTAAAAAGGATTGTGAACATTCTAAACAAAGACGAAACTTTGGAACTCCTTGCCGATTGACATCTATCAGGCACCTCCGCTGGACTCTTTTCCACACATGTTAGAAACATCCTAGTTTAGACAGGTCCACCCAGATGTTTAGAAAGGTGGTGCGAGTTTTAATCTGTTTTTGGTCCATTGCTACTTTCAATTATTGCGGCCGTTCTGGCGGTTCCCTCGCTGCGAGAAGCCAAGTTACAGGGAACCAGGCAGAGGGCCTTCTCGGTGGTGGTGCCCGCCCTGTGGAACGCCCTCCCACCAGATGTCAAAGAGAATATAAGTACCAAACTTTTAGAAGACATCTGAAGGCAGCCCTGTTTCGGGAAGCTTTTAATGTTTAATAGGTTATTGTATTTTAGTGTTTTGTTGGAAGCCACCCAGAGTGGCTGGAGAAACGCAGCAAGATGGGCCGGGTATAAATAATAAATTATTATTATACTGTTATTATTATTTATGGATAATTTTATCCCTTCATCTTTCTTGAGGGTTTTGCTTTCTGACAGCCAGGCAGCATACAAATCTGATGAAATAAATAAAGTCCAAACTCCCTACAGGTAGAAAGCTAGCTCATCAGGGAGTGGTCTAGGCTAAAACCGCCGAGTGTGATGTACTGTACTGGTCTTCTTACTTGAAGGGGAGCTTTGTGTGTTTTCACAAAGTGGGGCATTCAGTTAACAGCACTCACCCATTTGAACTATGAGCTGCTACCATCCACTCTGACCAGCTGGGAATTCGAACCCCTCACCCTGTCACATGTGGAGGCCAAGCTGAAGCCAGCGCAGTTTTGGGTGGAGGAGGAATCTATGCTCCAAAACCAGGCTGAGCATGGCCCATCCCAGACCTTTGAAGGCTACTACTCCCAGTGGAAGAAGACTCAAATTTCAGTGGCACCCCAGGTGTCGCTAAAATTCCCCCTTGCTTTTCATGCTCCCTTCCACGTCCCAGTTGTGGCGCCCCCTGCAGCGTGGCGGCCAGCGCAGCCACAGCTGCCTCTGCTACTCCCACCTCACCTGCCAGGGAAGCCCTGCCCACTTCCAGGTAACGCCTCACCTGCAGAAGGCCCCCAAGTTCTCCACCAGGTAGCACTGGCCCCCGTTGTGGCAGTAACTGGGGAAGGTGTCACACATAGATTTGCAGGAGTTGTTGTGCCGGACAAAACCACTACGGCATTCGGTGCTGTTCTCCACGACGCCCAACAGGCTGAGGTCCCGGCCAACTTCCGCCGGACGGGGTCTGGGGGTGGCTCTGCTGCCGCCCCCCGTGATGACAAAAGTCTGCAGAGGTGGGACGACGTAGCGGCGGCTGGTGGGCTCCGCTTCCTGGACGGCAGTGTGGATCTTGGGTGTAGCCGGCGTGGGGATCCGAAAGCCGTTCTCGTCCTCCAAATCCCTGGCCAGCCCTCCTCCACCATCTTCCTCCTCCTCTTCTTCCTCCGGCTCGTCCAGGTCTTCCTCATCCCCGTCGGTGTAGAAGGAAGTTGTGGGGTAGAAATCGGACTCGTCGAAGGGCGTGAAGTCATCGTAGAGGTCGTGCAGGGACCACGACATCCCTTTGTCGTCCACCGGTTTCCGCTTGGTGGAGTCCAGGCCGGCCCCGCCTAGCCTCTCCCCGTCAAACAGGTCATAATAATCGATGTCGATGATCTCAGAGGCCAAAGGGTCCTGCGACGGCTTCGGGGAAGTCTTGACTGGAGGCGTGACGGCCGTCCGCGGGGTCTCGGCGCCCGGCCAGCTCCGGTCGGTGCGGCCTTGCGCGCCCTCGGCCGGCGAGCTGCTGGAAGACTCCACCCACAGCTCCAGAGGCTCCTCCTTCTGGGCGGAGTCTTGCTCTGGGACCGCCCCGCCCTCCTCGGGGGCCGGGACGTCGGCCCTCGTGGGAGACGCCAGCACCGCCACGCCAAACGTGTCGAGGAGGAGGTCCGTCTCGGCCGAACTGTGGCCCAGGCCTGCGGGAGAGCTGGCCTCTGGCGCAAACTTGGGGGTCGTGGTCCGGTCTGCCAACTCCCCCTGATCCGGGGAGGCCTTGGCGGGCTGGTCCCCGCTACCGGCTTCCTCTTGGCTTTCTGGGCCGGCGTGGGGGCTCCCCGCTGCCCCGTCCTTCCCGTCAAGTAACTTCCAGGCCCCCTCCTGCCCCTGCGCCGGCTGGGCAAATCCGGTTCCGCCCGACAATGCTTCGAGGGGGCCCTTGCCGTCACGTCCCCCCAAAAAAGGCTGGCTGAGAGTCCCTCCGGGGCAGCCCAGACAGAGGCCCGACACGTTTTTCTCCTCCTCCATCTCTCCAGAAAAGTACCTCACTGTGACGCTTGCCCCTGGGGGGCTGCCAGCAGCTGGGATGTCAGAAGCGACGGCGTCTCCTCCATCGCCGCCTGGGAGAACGGCAGGTGGCTTCAGCTGAGATTCTTTCGCTCCGGCTGCCTGCGAGGCTTTGGCGGTAGAGGCGTTCCCCCCTCGCCAGGCGCTGGGTCTCGGTGGCGAGGGATTCTCCTTCCTCGGAGGCGGCGCTCTGCTCACAGCAGCCGGCCTGCTCTGCCAGGGAGCTCCTCGGACGTCAGTGGCATTGGGGGATCTTGCAGGTTGCTCAGAGGCTGCAGGCAAGAAAGGCAGAAGCGCTTGTGAGTGGGGAAGAACGCAAGCAGGGAGAGGCGCCCCTCCCTGTGCACACAGAGGCATTGCTAAGCTCCCTCCCCAAAATAAGAACCCATAAAGAGCCCTGCAGGATCAGGCCCAGCCAGCATCCTGTCCTCATAACCTGATACATAGAAAAGTCAGAAGGGACCTTATGTGTCATCTAGTCCAATGCAGGAATATTTTGCCCCACGTGAGGCTCGAACCCACGGCCCTGAGGTTAAGAGCCTCACGCTTTGACAACTGAGCTATAAACTGCATCAGGGCAGAACGGGGCAGTTGTCCCAATGCAAAGCCTACAAGCAGGACGCAAGCGCAAGAGCATAGCCATTGCGGGCTGTTAGCCCTCGATGGCTCTCTCCTCCATGAATCTGCCCAATCCTATCTCAAAGTCACCTAGATTGGCCATCAGTGCCTCTTGTGGAAGGGAGTTCCACAGATCAACTCAGCGCTGCATGAAGAAGGACTATATTTTATCTGCCCTGAATCTTCCAACATTCAGCTTCTCTGCTTTTCCAAACCCCAGAACCTCCTATGGACAATTCCAGTGCACCGAATGGTACTTTCCCTATTATATATATATATATGTGTGTATTCTTCCTTGCCGCGGTGTCAAAAATAGCAGCGGTCTCGGCTCACGGCTCATTCCCACACATTCTGGCTGCCTGATTCAGCTTTTCTCCTTCCCCCTCTTTCCCGGTGTAGTAGAGCAGAATTAATCACTTGGAAGGTGGGGGGGGAGAGAGAAGAAGCTGGCTGGTTGTAGCGAGGAGAGGGGTGTAAATATGGGAAATGTCTTTGGCGCTAACAGTCACCTAGGGGTTTATTTACCAAATTGGTGGATCTCTCCCCGCAAGGAAGGAAGGAAGGAAGGAAGGCTGCCTGATCAACCTTCGGGAGAAAACCTTCCATCCATCCATCCATGGGCAAAGGGGTGGGCTCCCTCTGACAAGACCCCCACCCACCCAGTGTTCTAATTTTGGCTTCCTTGAGAAAGATCTCGGGGTTTTTTTCCGAGGCTTAAGACAAAAGCGAACAGAAAAAGGAGGGCGGAATGGAAGACAAGCCAATGCAAAACAGAAAATAAATGGTTCTAGAGGTAGGAAACACCCCTCTTCAAATCAGGGAAAAAATAAATACAGGAAGGAGGGTGTCTGTTTGGTTTTTGAGCATCCAGGACTGGGGGTGTGACTGAAGAAGAGGACTGCAGGAAAAACCAGCTGGAGAAGAGGGATGGAGGGATCCCAAAAGGGTGGACATCACCTCCATGCCTACACACAGACGCACACACACCTCAAGTCAGCACCTGTCTGACTGGTCATCACCAGATCCTAGAACAGGTGGACCTCCTGGTCTGATCCTGCCAGGGAGCTGAGCGGTCTTGCAGGGGAAACTATTCATTTTGCATTCCTCCCCTCTGGAAGGAAGGTCTGACTGAGTCACTGGTTTTTGTGGCCTTCTGACCTGAAAATCCATAGATTTACACATCTGAACCTGGCAGCAGCAGCAGGCAGGATAATTCTCACTCCCTTCCAAGCGTCTGGGGTTTATTTACGACAGGACACGGTCACCGGGGGAATATACAGATAGATCTCTTCCACCATCAAGCAAGACCCGCATTTTTAAGAAATAAAGGGACTCTCTTTTTGCATTCATTCGATCCTCGACAGATTATTATTTTTTCAGAGGGGGGTGCAGCCAAGAAAAGCACAGGGGGTCTTCGATGTTGCACCACCACCCCTGACTCGTCCGCAACGGAATCACCAGGACGTGATCCGGTGCGATTCCGCATTTCGCTGCGATCTCCCGCCGCCGCCGCCGCCGCCCGCCCCTCCCCCTGCCCTCCAGCTCTCCATTCGCCACAGCCTCCTTTTGGGGGGACACACACACAGCAAAATACATTTGCAGGGGAGGGGAAGCAGGGCGAGGAGAGTGTGTGGATTTTGTAACACGTGTCTTGCATTACAACTAACGCCGCCACCAAATCACTCAAGAGACATCCCCGAAAGCATCCTACAAAATGAGGGGTGGGAGGGGGAGAGGAGAAAAAGGGTGGGTGGGAATCATTTTTTTTGGGGGGGGGGAGGAAGGGTCTTCTCTTCCCACCCCAATGTGGCCATTTTGCACCCCCCAGCCCTATCCGTCCCCCACCCCACTTCTTGAAAAGGCTCCCCCAGTTTCCTTAACCATTGCCAAAAAATAATAATAACGCGCCCTCCTTTTTTGCGCGAGGGGAGTGGTCGGGGGGGTGGGGGGAGAGACCAGACTGTCTGGGTTGGGGGGGCGATTCCCCCGTTGCAAATTCCACCCCCACCCCAAAATAGACCCCCAAATATTTGCAATCCAGAAAATATCCAGGTAGAGGAAAAGGGTGGAATCTGGGGATGGGGATGGGTGTGTGTCTTGGCGTCTCCATCCCCCCCCCAATTCCCTCGCCCCCACCTACCCGCGAGGAGGCCCGCCAGCGCCATCAGGCCGGCGGCGGCGGCGAAGGCGAGCCAGGCGCGCCCCATGCTCCGTGCACCCTCGGCCGCGTCCCGCCCTCGGCAGGAGGCTCCGCTCGCTGCTCCGGCTGCCGCTCAGCGCCGGCGGACGCCCCGCCGCATGGCGCGCCCAGCCGCGCCCCCCGAGATCAGCGCCCAGACGCCGCCGCCGCCCAGCCGGACCGAGGAGGAGGAGGAGGAGGATGCCGCCGCCGCCGCCGATGCCCCATCGTCCCCCGGCCGCCGCCGATGCCGCCTCCAGCCCCGGCTCCAGCGGCAGCAGCAGAAGCGCCGGCCCCGCCTCGCCCCGCGCAGCGCCAGGAGCCGCGGAGCAGGAGGAGGAGAGAGGAGGAAGGAGGAGGCGCTTCTGCAAGGAGGATTACGGTGCCCGCGGGGGGGGGGGGAGACAGACACACACAGACTCACACGCACACACACACATGCACACGGGCGCGGAGGCGCGGGTGCGCGCAGCACCCCCCTGCCCAGTTGCAGCCGCTGCGCTCTTGCAGTTGCAGGACGCGCCGGGCGCTGCTGCAATGCATGCGCGCCCCTGGGCACGGTTTAGAGCTGGGGTGGGATGCAGGGAAGGCAGTTGGGGGAGAGGGAGGCTGGAAGCGTTGGAGGGGGGTGGAAAAGGGGGGGGGCAAACCGGAGAGGGGGCGGCCAGAGGGAGGACCGTAGTATCGGAGGTGGAAAGGGATCCCCAGTCATCTAGTTGCAAAACCCCGTGCAATGCAGGAATCCCAGCTAGAGCTGGAAATTGGGAAGAACTGGAATGAGAACGGGCGAGGAGCCCACGGTAGATCAGGCCCCTGGCCTATCTGGTCCCTGGCGCCGTCCTCCCGCCATGGCCACCTGCGGGAAGCCGAGCAGCAGGATTCGAACACAAGAGCAGCTCCCCTGCTGGGGTTTCCAGCAATTTGGAAGCACGGAACCGTAGAATTGCAGAAGACCCCCAAGGGTCATCTAGTCCAAGCCCCGGCAATGCAGGAATCTCAGCTAAAGCATCCGTGACAGGTGGCCACCCAAGCTCTGCTTAAAAACCTTCAAGGAAGGAGAGTCCACAAGGAGCGCGTTCCACTGTCAAACCGCTCCTACCATGACAAAGTTCTTCCTGAGGTTTCGTCAGCGGAATCTCCTTTCTTGTGACTTGAAGCCTTGGGTTCAGGTCCTGCCCTCCAGAGCAGGAGGAGAGAAGAGGGTCTTGCTTTGCTGTAAGGGGTGGAGGGATGCATGGAGGAAGGCCAGTGGGGTATGTATGTAAGAAGAAACTTGCAGGGTCAGGCCAACGGCCTCTCTAGTCCAGTGGCCCGCCAGAGGCTTGTTGGAAACCCTCAAGCAGCCTTCTCCTCTCCGCTCCTGTGGTTGCCAGCAAGTGGTATCCATTAGTGTTGCTGCCTCCGACTGCGGAAACTAGTTGTAAAAAGGTAAAGGGGACCCCTGACCATTAGGTCCAGTCGTGGCCGACTCTGGGGTTGCAGTGCTCATCTCGCTTTATTGGCTGAGGGAGCCGGCGTACAGCTTCCGGGTCATGTGGCCAGCATGACTAAGCCGCTTCTGGCGAACCAGAGCAGCACACAGAAACGCCGTTTACCTTCCCGCTGGAGCAGTACCTATTTATCTACTTGCACTTTGATGTGCTTTCAAACTGCTAGGTGGGCAGGAGCTGGGACTGAACAACGGGAGCTCACCCTGTCGCGGGGATTCAAACTGCCAACCTTCTAGACAAGTCCTAGGCTCTGTGGTTTAACCCACAGCGCCACCCGCGTCCCAAACTAGTTGCATGTGTGTGCAAATACCACGCTCTGTTGTCCCTGGGTGTGCGCCACGGCTCACACACAGTACACACACCTCTCCAGATCAAGCGCGAGAAAGAAGCCCGTCTCTGTGAAGGACTTCCTTGTATCTGACTTTTCATTTTTGGAGAGGCATTGTTGCCCAGGGCATTTCCTAGGTGCATCCACTTCTGACAGTCTCACACACAAGCATCAAATACCATGCTATGTGCAGGATGTATTGCAACGTCTTCCCTTCCAAATCTCCTTTCCATTCGCGTCTAGACCAGGGGTCAGCAAGCTTTTTCAGCAGGGGGCCGGTCCACTGTCCCTCAGACCTTGTGGGGGGCCAGACTATATTTTGGGGGAGGAAATGAACGAATTCCTGTGCCCCACAAATAACTCAGAGATGCAGTTTAAATAAAAGCATGCATTCTACTCATGTAAAAACACCAGGCAGGCCCCACAAATAACCCAGAGATGCATTTTAAATAAAAGGACACATTCAACTCATGTAAAAACACGCAGATTCCTGGACCGTCTACGGGCTGGATTTAGAAGGCGACTGGGCCGGATCCGGCCCCTGGGCCTTAGTTTGCCTACCCATGGTCTAGACACTGCACAGCGGGCCAGCCTTTGCTCTGGGGGCATATGGGGCACAGGCAAGTGCCCACAACACGAGCGCCAGCTTCAAGAAACCTCTCCTGCCAAGCTTCTGCTAGCTACATGAGCAACTCCTCGCTGTGTTTTCTGCCCGATACAGAAAACAGGGTCAGAATTATTATTTCCCATGAATCTGGGGCAGATGCTCCCCTCCTGTCCCCCCCTCGCCAGGGCCTGCTGCTCAGCCAACAACATCCATGTGGACTTTTGCTGCTTTCCCCCACACCCTCCAGCCAGGGTGAGCATTGATCTGAAATTCATTGTCTGGGAGTTGAGCCAAGGAGAAGGGTTAAAGCTCATATACAGTGGCACCTTGGTTCTAGATTGGCTTGGCTCGTGAACAAATCGGCTCAAACCCAGAAGTGAGTGTTCCGGTTTGTGAACGTTTTTTGGAAGCCGAACGTCCGACACATGCAGGAAGCTCCCGCAGCCAATCGGAAGCCATGCCTTGGTTTTCGAACAGTTCCAGGAGTCGAACGGACTCCCGGAACGGATTAAGTTCGACAACCAAGATGCCACTTTACAGGGAGGGGAGACTGCCGGTATGGAGGGACCAGGAGGACAAACAGACCGCAAGCCTTAAGCTAAAACACAGTTTCCCATGATGGGAATCTGGTTGGCCACTGTGGGAACGGGATGCTGTAACAGATAGGCCACGGGCCTGATCCAGCAGGGTCTTCACATGTTCTACTCAGAGTAGTAGTGAGCTACACAAGGCAACGGTGCCCTGAGAAAGAAGAGCTTCTGTTTGCAGCTGGTCTAAGATCCAGCAGGGTCTGAGGTGGGCAGGTGGCATTTTACCATGTTGCCTCTGGCTCCCGAGTGCTCCAGGCCAGCCTTTTACCCAGGGGTCAACAAACTTTTTCAGCAGGGGGCCAGTCCACTGTCCCTCAGACCTTGAGGGGGATGGACTATACAGTCATACTTTCAGGTTGTGTGTTTTTGGGTTACGGACGCACCAGAAGTACTGGAAGGGGTTACTTCTGGGTTTCGGTGCTTGCACATGCGCAAAGCACTAAATCGCGCTTTGTGCATGCACAGAAGCACCAAATCGCGATCTGTGCGTGCGCAGACGCAGCACATTGCAAATGTGCCTCCCGCGTCTAGACCAGGGGTCAGCAAACTTTTTCAGCAGGGGGCCGGTCCACTGTCCCTCAGACCTTGTGGGGGGCAGGACTATATTTTGAAGGGGGGGAATGAATGAATTCCTATGCCCCACAAATAACCCAGAGATGCATTTTAAATAAAAGGACACATTCTATTCATGTAAAAACACGCTGATTCCCAGACCGTCCACGGGCTGGATTTAGAAGGCGATTGGGCCGGATCCATGCTCTTACCTGCGTGCTAAAGCCTCATCTCTGGCTTGACTGCACTCTCTCTTCTTCGCTTGCAAGGCAAGGCCAGGTCTCGGGAAGCCCTCTAGAGACCCGCCAGAACGGATCCTCCTCGATAATTAACGAGCTCATTGAAACACTAGCCCTGCGGCGGAGGCAGCACTCTGATTTCCGGCTGCTGCTTCCAGCTGTGAACTCTCTCCACAAGGTGCCAACCACCTTGGCTGCTGCACTCAAGAACCAGGCTCTCCTCTAGAACATGCGCAGAGGGCAACCAAAGATGGATCTTTCTGACGGTGAGAGCTGTTCAACAGCAGGACAGACTTCCTCAGGAGGTGATGGGCTCTCCATCATTTGATGGGGGGGGCTGTCTGCCAGAGTTTAGCTGTGATTCCTGCATTGCATTGGGTTGGACTTGGGGGTCCTTGACAGTTCTACGAACCAAGCAGGTGTGGAAGCTATTCCACGCAAAGGAAAGCAGGGCAATCCTGGAAACATTTATGAAAACATCCCAATTTCTTCCAAACACCAGAATTGCGGCACAATTTCTATTTTCCAGCATTTACTCAGGTGGCAAGGGGAACAATTCTTCCTTTGCCACTCTCTTCCTTTAAATTGCTCCTGGTGTTTGCAGAGAGGGCCCACAGCTCAGGGACACCTGCTGGGCATGCAGAAGGTCCCAGGCTCAGTCCCGAACAGAATCTCCAGCTAAAAGGGTCAGGTAAACAGCAGGGGTGAGGAAGACACTCTCCTGTACCAGGAGAGTCACTGGTGGTCAGAGGGGTTATTGGGCAAGATGGACCAGTAGCCAGGGGGCAGCAAACTATGCTCCCAGAGCACCTAATGACCCAGGGAATCAACAGGTCCCAGATGTCTTAATAATTCAGGAATTGCTTTGCTGAAGTGGATCAAAGCACCATCCAGGCCAGCGCTCTCATTTCTCAGCTGTCTCCCGGAAGTCCACAAGCCGGTTATGGTTTTGATGGGTGTCAAAGAGTGAGCCAGCACACCATTCAAAGTTGGAGTTAACTCTATTAGTAAAATCACAATCTTCACAGACTTGGCTGAGTGGTGTCAGGCCTAATGAGTGCAGCAGCTCATCCCCGTTAGGGTCTTGTTCCATGAATCAGTTGTGAGACTGAAAGCCCCTGCTTTCCGGCAACTTAAGTCCCATCTGCTCCAGGGATTTTTCCAAGCAATCTGAGACTGCACCTGTGTGCAGCCTGTCACTACTCTGCCCGTTTCAGCCCTCTCCTGGTCCTGGGAGATGTGGGGAGGGGAGCTTGTCACAGCAGGAGGGGAAGACACCCCTTGCCTCTTAACCAGTCTGACTCATCTCTGTGTCTTGGTGTCCTGTCTCAGAATCTGCATCACATTTTGGACTTCTCTCTGCCACACTCTTCCTAATCATTAAGCAGTTACCTCTTCAGCTTCTGACACCACCTCTTCCCAGTCTTCTCCCTTTGACCGCTCATCCTCCTCCCACCAATCCCCTAGCTTTGTGATTCTTCCCTTGGGGACTCCCCAGCTGGTTCCTTCCACCGTTTCTCTGCCAGTCCACGACATCGGGTCTTTGGTTTGGTTTGCCCCAACTCTGGTAAAGGTGTAACGTAGGGATGGGCACCTTGTGGCCAAACTCATGAAGCCTCTGGCGAAGGCACTGTGCTGAGCCCTTGAAAAGCGGAGGAAGAAGATGGCAGAGGCACAATGGGCAGCGCTGTTCCTAGAGAGCTGGGCAAGGGCTGATCTGGAAGGGGAGAGCCAAGAGGCTGCCTCGCTCCCATGAATACCAGATCAGATGAGGCCCCCACTTGTTGCTTCCCCTCCCTCCCGCCCTCTTGCTCAACAGCGCATTGTCCTGGGCACCAGGACTCAACTCTTTCAAGGCAAAGGATTAGTTCCGTCCGAGAGCCGAGGTGCTCAGCATCTTAATGAACGAGGCCAAGCGGAGTTCCAAGTGGGGGAAGAGACTGGGCCCTTTTAAGCATGATGCTACTTCCCTTTCTCTCTCTGCACATCCTTCTGAACAGCTGCCCTATTTATAGCAACCATTTGTAGAAGCGAGTTGGAGGCTCTCGTTTGCCCTGGGCCCTTGTATTACCCAACCACTTCCTCTGCAAACGTCACCCCTCCTCACCCAACGCTCCATCTCAAATCACATCATGGTCTGCAGCAGAAGAGCTGGACACCAAAGAGCCTTCTTGCTCGCTTCCATCCTCATCAGCCCCTGGCCAAGACACTACCATCCAGCACTTACATCACATGAAAATGCTTTTTCCACCATCTTCCCCATGCAACTTTTTATTTATTAAAATGCACTGTGTGTGTCGTTAACGACGCCTGATGGGAAGGGCAGATGGGTAAAGGGGTGCAACTCCCCAGTTCAATGTTCTCCTGGACGATTCTATTTATTTTTATATTTATTAAATTTCTAAAGCGCCCTTCATCCGAGGATCATGGGGCGGTCTGCAATAAACAAACACAAAGACATAGTAACAAACCAAAGCTATATCCCCTCTAGTTTAAAAGGCCCATCGATTGTTTAATTAGCCAAAGGCAGAAGAGGAATATTTCTGCCTGTGTAACCAAGGAGCCAGGGTCAAGGAGCGAGGTGGACGGCACCTTCTGTCCAGAGAGCATTTAAATGGAGGGCAGTCATTCATTCAAACCCATAGCAAGAATCCAAACCAAACCACTTCTGAGCTTAGTTCTGGCTAATGAACACACGGAGGAGCACAGATGTGTTTGTTTTTAAAAAAAACCTGCATTTTTATTTCACAAAATTTAAGTGGCTGAGTTGCAAGAAACGAAGGTCTCCCCACTCCCACTCCCCACATACAGGACCAGACTAGAAGGGGGGAGGGAACAAACCAACAAATGAAAGGTCATCACTCCCACCCACAACCCACCCACTTGTGTACAGAAACACCGTCGTGTTAACAATTCATATTATGCTGCAGGACACAAGTCAACAGTAGAGTAGAAAAAGAAGAAGACAAGTTTCTCCATCTAGAACCTTGACATTTGAAGTGGATCTCGCTAAAAACAACCTGAGGTTATTAGTCTAAAGAGGACCATGTTTGGAATCTCGATTCCACGCTGCTCCGAAGACAATAGGGTCCAAAGGGGGCGGGCAAACACAGCAGCGGGGGAGACATGGGAAGCACTTTCCTTTCTGGGGTGTATGTTTGTGTTTTGGGGAGGACACAGAGGAAGAGCTTCGGCCAGCAGGCAGGGGCTTTTCTTTTCCTGAGAAGGGGATGGCGTTATCCCCTAGGTGTCCTAAGTGAGAGGGTTGAGAGCAGGAGTCCGGGTGGCCAAAACAAAGTTGCTGTTCTCCTCATCCCCAGAGCCCAGAGCTTCCAGGCAGCAGGATGAGGAAGGAAGGGGCAAGCGTTGCTTCTGTGGCCAAAGAGCTGGAATCAAACCACCTCTACTGGCAACCCTTATTTGTGTACGGTGGCATTAGGAGGGGCACTAACCGTACAGGAGCAGTGAGGCCTAATTTGGAAAACTGGTACACTGCCCCCCCCGGAATGGCCCCTCCCCAGCCCAGTGGGCTGCAAGACCACCCACTTCCCTGGCATTGTCCTCAACCAAAGCCAAAGCTGCTCATTTACACAAGAACTCCTTTGCAAGTTGCAGGAACAAGAGGAAGAAAGACTGGCAACGGGATAGGGACGCAACGCCCACAATCTGGGCAAGGAGCAGGACGGGGAGCTGCCCTAGTTGTAGGTCGAGGGCAAGCTCACCTGCAGCCTCCTATATGATGCTGGGACTACAACTCCCATCAGCTGCCACCACCACGGGCAACGGTCAAGGGTGATGGAGTTTCAATTCCAGCAACATCCAAAGAGCACAGCTGCCCCCAATTGTGGTTGTAGACAGACAGGTTCCCTTGCTCCCTGCGCAGCCCCTGGGGTTCAAGTGTTCCCAGCAAAGAGCTGGAAGATAAGGAAGCAGGGAGTGTGCACTGTACCTACGTGTGCTTGCAAATAAGGAAGATGTCAGTGATGTTTCCGAGCTCCTATCCGGACCATTCCAGTAAGGAAACGTGTTTCCTTAATCTGCTCCCCTCAGCCCACCCCACGGCTGCCTGCAAGAGGTAGTTGGGGTAAGCACACACCCACACCCCGGCTGCTCCAGCACAATCCTGTAAACTTGCGCTTTGCTATCTATGGGAGTTTGATTGCTTGCTCGTTTTGAAAGAGGAACACCGCAATATATGCTCCAAGGATACGGGGGAGGGAAAGGAAGCAGGCTTTATTTACCCCTCCCTCCGCTACTGTAGTGACCTGTTTGATATGAAAACGAGAGGGAGGGGGAATGGGATGCATCGACCCCACTCCCCTTGCGCTGAAAGGCTGGAGTGGGAAAAGCGAACATCGCTGGCAGAGAGCACCCCGCCAATTGATCTGGCTCCCGGCTCTTCTCGGGCGAGATCGATATTTCCTTTTAATAATATCGCCAGGCAATCCCCAGGGCTCGACAAGCTTCCTGAATAATTGCCCACCTGCCGCGCCTGTGGTCAGCGTGAACCGAGGAGCCGAGGCCAAGGGGAGAGGCAGGCTGCTTTCCCCGCCGCCCTGGCCGCAAAACGCTTCTACTCTTGTGACCGAGGAGTGGCGGCAACGGGGCTCTTCGCCTCCCACAACGAAGGGACCCAACGGGCTTCTGGTTACGCTGCATTTCCTACCTGGGAAGGTAAAGAGGACCCAGAGGCTCAACATGCGAAGTAACAAGTTGGAGCACTGTCGGCTCTGGCTGTGTTCCTGGCAGAAAAGGAAGGCACAAACCGTCACCAAAACTGCGTGGGGGAAGAGGTCTGGGTGTGGGCGCATGGGGGGCGAGGGCAGAGGCCAGGGAAGGAAGGAGCAGGAAACTGAGGAATGGTGTTTTTGGTTGCTACTGTCACAGCTTGAGAGACGCCTTGTTGCCGGACCGATCAGGGAGCTGCGGAGGCTGTTGCTGCTCCCGCAGGAGGTGGGGTCGCCCCGTCAACTGGAGGCTGCGGCTGTGACTGCGGCGGCTGCTGTTGCTGCTGCGGATCTGCAGAGGAATGGGTGTGAAACCGAGAATTAAAGGCAGGAAGCTTGGCAGGGACATTCTTCGCTCCCTAAAACTGCCTGCCCTTCCAGGAGTCCAAATGGCAGTGCTTTCAGCTCCAGGATAGCACCACCCTCTGGTTGGGAGATGGCGCTGACCGTCTCCCTGTCTTACAGAGACACTCTCCTGGACCAGAATTGGGAGATCGCTAGCTGGGTTTTTCTCAACGTGAACATCTGACCCGTCTATCAAATTAAGAACTGGGGGAATTCCTCTCCCACCCCCCACTCCTGGTGTCCAGAGGAGAGTCTTTATAGCTGGGATGTCCTCTCAGGAACAGATCCCTTTGGCTTGCAACCTTCCACTTTAGGAAATCAGAGACCCCTCTTGTCCAACGGCTGAATCGGACAAGGAGGTTGCTGTGGCCTGATAAATCTCTAGAGGAGACTGCCCCTCCAAGGCTGACCCACTGACCCTCTCACCAAGTGAACCAGCGACCCATGAGCCTGCATTGTAGGGGGTTGGAATAGATGACCCTCAGGATCCCTCCCAACACAACAATTCTATGAACTTCCTCTCTAGTCCTGTGGAGCACCAGATCAGGCATAAGAACTTAAGACTGGCCTGACCCAGCAAAAGCAGGAGGAGTCCTGAGGATGGTGGGCTGGGTGGTGTTGGGGGAAGAGACCCTTGGTGTCATAGGACTAGAGTGAGGTGAAGGAGAACTCTCTGTCTACAAAGATCACTCACCCACAATGAAGAAGTAGTCAGAAGACGGACTGCTCTTGCTCTCTGTATGGGCAGACCAGTGATGGTACAGAGCAGCTCCACATGGGGCAGAAAAATCCTGACATTGCAGGTGGTTGGACTATATAACCCTTGGAGACCCCTTCCAACCCAGTGATTCTGTGGCAGGTCTAGGACCTGGGGTTGGCGAGGGGGAAGGGGCACGCAGTGGGGAAACACAGGTGACCTGTTCTACTTACACAAGCCGTTCGGAGAAGCCAGGGCCCCCCGGGCTCCCACGATATTTCCTGCCGCACCGGACGGGGGAGCGCTGCTGGTGCTGCTGGCTTGGTGAGCGCTGGCCGATCCGCTTGGCATTGCCCGGCCTGGCAAGGGCTGCCCGGGGATCATGGAGCCTTGCCCCAGGATCTGAGCTGTGGGAGGGAAGGATGGTGCTTAATGGGGGTGGGCATTCAGTGGTGGTGAACAAAAGCAGCCACGACACAGCTCTGGACACCTATGCATGTCGTAAGCACCTCACGGGGATCTTTCAAGCAGATTGGCAAACACAAACAGAAAGGGCGGAAGAAAACCCACACAAGATGTAAAATCACTGACCCCACTTTGAGCTTAGGGGAGCCCAGATGATGCTGGCTGCAGCACGATCCAGGAGGTGAAATCCCAGCACCCCACAGCTCCAAAAGTAACTTACTTTTCCTTCCAAAAAGGAGTTAAGTTTCTACGGCCCACCCACAGGCACTGACGGTCAACAATCACTCTTGCAGACGGGCTAGGCTTGCTCAGTAATTTCCCCCCAGTCCCACCCACAGGCCCCTCGACAGCCACTCCCTTCTGCTCGCATCCTGGTGCTGAAGATGGCAGAGGTAATGGAAGTTGGTTCTTACTGTGAACTTCTTGTTCCTTGGAGGTTTATAATCATCATCATCATCATCATCATCATAATTTATTTGTACCCCACCCATCTGGCTGGGAAACCCAGCCAGTCAGGGCGGCTTCCAACAGATTAAAAACAGAATAAAACATCAAACATTAAAAACTTCCCTAAACAGGGCTGCCTTCAGATGTTTTCTAAAAGTCAGATAGTTGTAGTTTCCAGGTCACCTTCAAACGTAGCCCCACGTAGAGCGCATTGCAGTAGTCCAAGCAGGAGATAACTAGAGCATACACCACTCTGGTGAGACAAGTCTGCGGGCAGGGAGGGCAGGTAAACAACTGCCCTGGACACAGACTTGACCTGCGCCTCCATGGACAGCTGTGAGTCCAAAATGACTCCTAGGCTGCGTACCTGGTCCTTCAGGGGCACCATGACCCCAATCAGGACCAGGGAATCCCCCACACCCGCCCGCCTCCTGTCCCCCAAAACAGTACTTCTTTCTTGTCAGGATTCAGCCTCAACCTGTTAGCCGCCATCCATCCAGGGTGGCCATCGGTCATGAGTGCTTCAGCTGAGATTCCTGCATTGCAGGGGGTTGGACTGGATGACCCTCGGGGTCCCTTCCAGCTCTGCAATTCTATGATTCTGTTTGAAGAGTGGACCAGAGGACATTCAGCTGATGGGATGGTCCCTCCCTCTGGACTGAGGAGGCGGAGTCTTCCCAAGTCTTTCACCACCAATTAAACAATTATGACAGAGGAAGAAGGCTGCCATGCTATCCTGACCAGAGGCAGGGAAGATCTGGAGGGATGGGGTGGCTCCTTAAAGGCTTGGGGAGACCTTTGGCTATTCCAGCCCATGGGAGACATCGCCCTGTCACCTGAATGCCCTCCAGTCCACTCTGGCAAACCTCATCCCTGAAGGCAGGTACACCAGCTGCCCAAAGTGCCAACCAACGCCTGCAGTTCAGTTGAGAGAGTGGCCCTGAGAAAGCAAACAGGTCAGGTACAACAACAGCAACAACAACAACAACAATTTATTTATACCCCGCCCATCTGGCCGAGTTTCCCCAGCCACTCTGGGCGGCTCCCAGTCGAGTGTTAAAAACAATTCAGCATTAAATATTAAAAACTTCCCTAAACTGGGCTGCCTTCAGATGTCTTTTAAAGATAAGATAGCTGCTTATTTCCTTCACATCTGAAGGGAGGGCGTTCCACAGGGTGGGTGCCACCACCAAGAAGGCCCTCTGCCTGGTTCCCTGTAACCTCACTTCTCACAGGGAGGGAGCTGAACGATGGGGGTGGAGACGCTCCTTCAGGTATAGAGGAATGTTTAGTGGCTCCAGCGCTGGCAGTTCCATTTAGGGCAGCGGGGAAGGCTTCTGGGCAAAAAGCCGAAAAGAGGAGCGCAAAAAAATTAAAAAAAAATCCCTCGCCTCAAGACAGCTTGCAGTTGAATCACCAGATGGAGGCAAGACAAGGGGGTATGGGGAGGGATGGAGGAGCTGAAATGGGCCAATTCCCAGTTTACTGGTATGGAGACTTTGCCTCTCTTAGGAACGACACTTCACAGAAGCAGCAGGACTCAAGGAGTGTTTGGAAGAAAGCGTGTGGCAATCCTAGAGTGGAGAATGGGTGGGTTCTTTTTGGGGAACAGTATTACCAGCCCCAAACCGTGGCTGCGGGGGACCTTTCCGCATTATCTCTCACAAACAATGAATTTACTTTTCAGAGACAGCAAGAAGTGACGTGGCCTTTTCCTTGCGGCAGCTGCTGCTCAGTGAGGGGATTCAGAGATGAAGCCGTCTTGTGAGAGAGCAAGGGCCACACAGCCAAATTATTTCTCATTTCGTGTGTGGGGTGGAAGTTGGTGAGCAATGATGGGCTGCAGCTGTTCATAAATTTAAACTTGGATTAAAGAGGGTCCTTATCCTGGCCGTCTCCAGGAAACTGAGGGAGGAGAAGGGAGTGCAATTGCTGTACTTCCTCACAGGGGCACAACACACACACACACACACACACACACACACACACACACACAGCACTTTGGCCTCTCCAGCCAAGAAAGCCCATTAAAAATGTGTTACACAGCAGTGGTGGGAACTGAGGCCAAGGAAATTCCTAGCTCAGCAGATAAGGTGAAGGCTGCTGTGTGCCAAGTTATTGACTGCCACTCTTAACACCCACTTACAGCCTGTTACTGCGACAGATTTATTAGCATCTTGTTAGCATCAAGAAGTACTTTTTTTTCTTCATTAAAAAAACTCCAACCCTTTCCAGACACACAAACGCTAGCGGTTTCTTTTTACAGGAAGAAACCCTCATGTCTGGTACCTCGATTGCAAGTTAGGCAGAGATCACATGCAACTCCTCTGGATCTAGAAAACTCAACACCCCCCTGCAGGTGAGAGTGCCTGAAATAGAGGACCCATAGGCCAGTTCAGGACCAGATGAATAAAGGATTCCCAGCCCGGAACTGATGAGCTTCAGCCGAGCTCTCAATCTTCCTTAGACCTTAAGATCCTTGTGCTGTGCCGGCCTGGCACACTTCCAAAGTACCAGCCTATCCTTATCAACTTTTGGTCACAAGTTCACCTTTCTGTCCAGCACCCAAGACCAGCTCTCCATAAACTCCACACCAATGGAACCCAAATCCTTCCTGAGGGACATAAATTGCTCTGTAGACACGGTTCCAGTTTTAGGACGGTTTTGTTCCGTGCAAAAGACTGGAGTAATGACACTGGATGGGAGGAACGAGAGCACAAACCTTGTGAGAATGGGCCCAGGGTGTGTGTGTGTGTGTGTGTGTAGCAAGCAGGGAAAGCAGCAGCAGAAAGGAGAGAAAATTGGCTGTCCCTTGCCTGGTGATCTACTGGGAGTTTCTACTGAAGGTGTCACAGTGATGAGGCATTTGCAGCGAAATGCTACTAAGAAACCTCACTGGCTGCACCTTTTGATATTTAGCAAAGGTGAGGTGAAACTTATGGCAGCTTCTCCATTAGGGAGTTATCTTCTGCAATCATTAGCAAAAGAAGCACTTTCTTTTTTTAAAAAAAGCTGCCTTTCTTCTGCCTGTACCCCTGAAACCAATTTCCCCACCACCAAAGCCCTCCAAATCCTAGCAGGCCTCGTGGTTCAAGAGAGTAAAGTGAATTCAGTCCTCCACAATTCCTGCTACTGTAAAAGGGAAATGGGAATCAGCTAACACCTTCAGGCTGGCAACCACGGCATGCTACGTCTATGCTGAAATCCCTATTTGCATGGTTTATTCAAAGACACCACACAGGTTCCTGGGTGGTAGGATATATCTATAAGCTTTATTGAATCCCATTCCCCTCTCTCCCCTCCAGTAACAGGGTTCAGAAACCGGAACTGTTGCCTGTTTGGGCTCTTCAGTCTTGAGACAGCCAAACATATGAGCAAAAAACTCTGGCATTACTGCAGCACAACAGATGGAAAAAACCTCCAAACCCAGCCTGGGCAAAGGGTTCTCAGAAGAATCTTCCAACCAGAGAGGAGAGACTGCAAAACCCATCCATGCACACATGGATGTGCACACAGCCTCCGGCGAACACACTCTCCACACGCAGCTTTGGTATTTCTGACATTCTCTTAAAGAGCAGCAGCAGCAGCAACAACCCACCAGAAGCTCTCCCCGTGCAAAAGCTCCTCTACTCATCGGCCCGAGTAGACTTGCCCCACCTTCCAAAGGGACTGCCCACAAGGCTTTTGCTGCTGGGGTCTCCCTCCGATGCTCCAGAGCACCTGACCAGGTGAAAGCAGAGCAGAGCATGGGACAACACCGCAGAAGATTTGCAGGGAACCCCCTCTCCCTGCCATGTTCAGCTGGAAGTTACCCAGCTTGGCTCACTCCCCTCCTCACAATGGGAGCAAAGAGTGCAGATTTACTGCTGCTGATTCTGGCTTCTGCCTGCCTGCCTCCAGTTCCCTCTTTCATGAGATCTGAGGAACAGAGACCAGTAAGAATAATAAAAAATTATTATTTATACCCCGCCCATCTGACTGGGTTGTCCCAGCCACTCTGGGAGGCTTCCAACATAATATAAAAACACAGCGAAACAACAAGCATTAAAAACAGGACTGCCTTCAGAGGTCTTTGGGAAGTCACATACAGTGGTACCTCAGGTTAAGAACTTAATTCGTTCCGGAGGTCCGTTCTTAACCTGAAACTGTTCTTAACCTGAAGCACCACTTTAGCTAATGGGGCCTCCTGCTGCCACACCACTGGAACACGATTTCTGTTCTCATCCTGAAGCAAAGTTCTTAACCCGAGGTACTATTTCTGGGTTAGCGGAGTCTGTAACCTGAAGCGTATGTAACCCAAGGTACCACTGTAATTGGTTCTCTCTCTGACATATGATGGGAAGGCAATCCATGGGGAGGGCGCCAATATGGGAAAAAGCCCTCTGCCTGGTTCCCTGTAGCTTCACTTCTCGCAGTGAGGGCACGGCCAAGTTTGCAGCCTGTCATAGGTGAACAGCAACCTCCCCCAATCAAAACTCAGACCAACTGGGGCAAAACATGCAGACATTAAGATCAGGGGTTAGCGGGAGACATTTGCCCCTATCATTCGCTCCTTCATTGGAGGTTTATAGGCAGAGGTTGGCTAACCATCTGCCGTGGATGCTTTATCTGAGATTCCTACATTGCAGGGGTTGGACTAGATGACCATAGGGGTCCCCTTCCATCTCTACGATTCTACGCGGGAGCTGTTTGATGAAGAAAATCCAGGTGGAGAGACTTGTCCCCAGGTATAGATGCTGATCATAGCCTGCCCTTAACTGGCTAAAAATGACTGCTTAGCCTCTGAAATTTCACCTGCTTGCTCCAGAACCGAGGCTACCGCAGGCTAAGTTCTGCTGCAGGCAAATAGAAAAAGCAATGGTGGGCTCACTCCAGACCTCTCTTCCTTGAGAGCATGAGGAGCATTGTGGCGGGACCACACGGCAGTTTGGCGACCTCAGAATTAGACGGAAGCCGACAGAGGGACTGCTTGGACCAGAGGGCTTTTTAAGAGCTGAAGAGAGCAAGTTCGTCGCTCTGCTCATCTGGGAATTACTGTGAGGAAATAATGGAAGGAAGGTCAATAATCCCGCGGTCTTCATGGAGCCCTGCCTCTGATCGCTCAGATTCTGATCTTCAGGCTGAAAGAGGCATTTCGCTCTCGAAAGGCTCACGTTTCCCTTCGCTCGCCACTTTCACCCTCCCTCTCTTCCCTACGGTACATAAATAGCCACAGCCACCAGAATGGTCAAGTCTATTCCTTGAAACCCAACCACATCCAATAAACAGGGAGCACTGGCAATGGAGTTTCTTCAGCCACAAAATGTTTCCCCATCTGCCCTGGTTAGATTTGCACAGGCCTGTTAAGCCTGAGATTTCTCCAGCAGAATCAAGGCACTAATGTAAGTAATTAAAAAAGGGTGGGGGGAGGACGACGGCAGGTGGAAAGAATCGACTTAATCCAGCTCACACTAAGCTGGGCTTTTGGGGGAGAGGGCTGCACAGGTACCCCAACCCGCATTAGAAACTCAGAAAAATAAGCTAGTTGCCAAATGGAACCTTAAACCTAAGTTATGGTCGCCACAACAGAATGGCCACCGTTCCACCCCAACCGGTGGAAATATTATCGTTATTAATTTCATTTCTATACCGCTTTATATTTTTTAAAAATCTCAAAGCTGTTCACAATACACCCAAACATCAAACAAAACAATCCAGAATAAAACAAATTCAAGCTTCAAGGAAAATATTTCTGATCCTTCTCAAAGTAGCATTTGGCTTTCCCCATATTTATCCATCTAGTGCAGGGTCTGACAGTTTGAAATGAGCTGTTGGAACTCAAGATTCTGGGCTGGCACCTTGACTTGGGTCCTGGCTGTATCCTGCGAGGCACATCTGGATATGTAAACCCCACACCCGGCTAAGTTTGTGGCCTCCAATAGCTATTCCAGGCAAAATCCAAAATGTTTCAGTGCACAGGTCTAGTTCATCCTCAATTGTCCTTTTCTCCCCAGAAGTTAGAAATGTTTCAGGTCTGAATTACTGAACTCCTCTTCCCAAAGACCCCATCATGCAACTGGACTGAGTTCTTCTTCTGACAAGCTTATATATACAGTGGTACCTCAGGTTACATACGCTACAGGTTACAGACTCCGCTAACCCAGAAATAGTGCTTCAGGTAAAGAACTTTGCTTCAGGATGAGAACAGAAATCGTGCTCCGGCGGCAGCAGGAGGCCCCATTAGCTAAAGTGGTGCTTCAGGTTAAGAACAGTTTCAGGTTAAGAACGGACCTCTGGAACGAATTAAGTACTTAACCCGAGGTACCACTGTATTTGCTCCAGGTAATGTAGCACAGTAAGCCAAGGTTTTTATTAACCTGGCAGACGCTAGACCACTGAGTACTATTAACCTTATTCTGAAATAGCTACCTTCAAATACAAAATCGCCACCATCATCAAGTTAGTTCTTGGATAATATTTAGATATAGGCTTCGGACTTGCAACAGTTGTTTGGGCTCCGCCTTCTTGGTGAATGTTATTAGCATTTCTCGTGAGTCATTTTCAAAGCGAGTGCTTCAATGGTGAGGGTGAGAGAATGGGGATAATAATCATGGCCCTACCTTACAAGAATGTTGTACGGATCACTAGTGCTGTGAAGGGTCTGAATGAGTCATTTAAAAGGTATTTGTTCTGCCCTCTCCTCCTCCCCCAGGAGAAATTTCAGTGGGAGGGATGTTAGTAAAACACTTGGGGGTGCCCTGCCCTTCCCCAACATCAGCTGAGGGGGGGGGAAGCCCTTTGCGCTTCCACTGGCAACTGCACCCGCTTTCTGCCTGCCCGTTTCTAAGCCTGCATTGTATTTCCCAAGAAAATGGCTTCCCACTAACATTATTCTTGCAGCGGAGACGCGGTGATCTGTTAAGGCAAAAGATGCTCACGGGCGACTCTCTGATCGCGGCAGCTTTCAGGCTGACAAATAACGTAGCGGAGACCATCCAGGGTGGGGGAGCCTGATTCAAAAGTGGATTAAGCATTTTGGGCATTCCGGTCAGCAGGAAAGGGGGGGGGAGATGCACAACAGAAAATGCTGCTCTTTGGGAGGAAGAGGAAAATACGGCTTGAAACTCAGAGGCGATGGGGGGGGGGGGGAGAGTGAAAGACAGTGAAGTGTGACCTACATAAGGAAAGGGAAAAGCTTAAAGGGGGAGGGGGGAGGCAGATGTTTCAGGAGGGAAGGTAGGTTCACTACTGTGAGAGGCAGCCTACTGAAAAAGCCTGTTCCACGTTTAGGTCTCCTCCTCCTCCTCCCTCGGCCGGCAAAGTCACGCTGCGTGGCATCAGGCTCACATATGTTGCATGACACAGGCGTGTGCTTTGGGCTGTGCAGGGAAGCTTGAGACTGGACAGGCCCCCGGGGGCTGTCCTGACACATTTATCGACTGCTCCTCCTCTGTTAATGGCGACCGATCACATTTTGTTAAGTGGAGAGTCCAGCATCAGGCTTTCGGGCTCTCTGAGTGGTCCTGGCTAAGGAGAGGCATGGGATGGAATTCATTTATTCCAAACATTTCTGTGCCGCCTTCTCAGCTTACATTTTTTTAATTAAAAACAAAGCTTGTTAGTGTTGCAGGAATTTATGGATAGGTTGGGGGGAGGTAGCCCCTCCGCAGATATCATGCACATGCACCCCACTACCAACAAAACCAGCACAATCGCTTTTGTGACTTTTGTGATTTGCCCCCACAAACACCCCATCACAGTTTCTTCCTATCTATTCAAAGGGCCTTTGCTGCACGATACCAAATGTAAGAATTCACTGATAAATGTATCTATGTACTGGCTCACTAGGAAAACTTCAGAAATTCATATAGAAGTGCCTGAGTGATAATTCCTGGCATCCTGATACCTGAGTGCCAGACAGGTAGCCATTCCAGAAATAACAAACCCAGATGAAGACAAAAGGGTGTGATTAACTTGACTGGGAAACAGGGAAATGTAAAGATCTCTTTTCTTACACTTGATGGGTGTTTGGTGGAGGGCAAGGGGAACCATGGGGCAGGGTCCAGGATGCTCAGATTACTGCCACCAGACCTCTCCTTTCATGATGTAACCATGATGTATGAGTGATGTAGTTTGGGGGTTGTAACATGGGGATTAGCAGCTAATAAAAGTTTGGGGCTCCATCTTGTTCCACCTTGTGGCAGGTGGGAGTCCTGTCGCGACAGTCTTCAATAAAGACCAAGCCTACTAGCTGCTGTTTGCTCTGGTATTCCTGGCTTGTCCTTGTTTTTTTGTCCAAGGGAGCCCTCAGATTTCTCCGTTAACATTAGGATGAATTTATATTAAGCCAGGGCACTAAGGGCTTTTCCTGGGAGCTCAAAATATGCCACATCACATTCTTTTGCTAGCCCTGACAAGTCCCCCTTCTAAGGTAAGCCCCGAACCCCACATTACGGGATTTTTTGGGGGTGAGGAGGAAGGCTAAGGGGTTATCTCTTATAGAGACGCACTTGCAGGTTGCGAGCTGCCAACAACCCCGTCCCACCCCCAAAATGGATGACAGTCTAAGGTTGAGCAGGAAGTAGTGGCCGTGTTGCCTGATTGCCACTTAAGAAAAATAAGAGTGACAGTGTGGTTTAATGGTTAGAGCACCAGGATTCGAAATTCTGCCCACTCAGCCAAGAAGCTCACTGGGTTTGACCTTGGGCCAGTCACCGTCTCTCGGCCTAACGCACATCACAGGGCTCTTGTGAGGATAAAATGGGGGAGAAGAAGTATGTACACCACCTTCAGCTCCTTAGAAGGTGGGATATAAATGCAATAAATGCATTTGTTATTAAACCAGCTGAATGCAAGAGAAGCTCTCTACAGTGTGTAGGTATTTGTCTAGCAGGGAGAGCATAGGAACCAGAGTCTCTTCTGTGGGGCAACACAGTGCCATTAAGCGTGCTTACGCACACACCTGAAAAATTATGAATGGGTTCCATAAAGCTGGACTGCGAGTCTTAATACCACTAGGCAAGCGCTGGAATCTGCCCTTTCTGCCGCATGTCTTCCCCAGGAGACCCAAAGAATCGCAAAGCCAGGCACTGAATAATTAAGCACGGTAGCTAATTTAGCATCAACTCTCCAGCTCCCCACTCCGCCCGCCGCGAACATTTCCATCACTTCTCTCCAGCGTGATAATTCACTCTGCGCCGGTCGGAGAGACGGCAGCCCCCCCCCCCCAAAACACCAGCCTAATGCACCGAGAGGGTTATTTTCTGGGTTAAGACCAATTTGGACACCAAGCAAGTGTCCAGGGAGCTTCTTCCGAACACATCAAGCAGCGGGCAGCGTAGTTTTTCAAGGCCAACACTGCCCAGACATAAAGCAAACTAAGTGGCACGCCAGGACTGAACTGGCTACCTTCAAATATTTATGGTTCCTAAATAAAATATCTCTGTCAGGAGGCAGCAAGCAATGAAACTCGCTCAAGTGTTTTCTGCAGGCATAAAAGGCCTGCACAGCTCAATGTAGTTAAATCATTCTCTGGCATCCGCAGGAGGCAACAACCCCTGCCTGACTCCCTTTACTGCCAGTTCCAGCACAGGAAGTCGTTTTGCCTAGCCAGGTTTCAAATCCAGCGGGGCTATGTAGAGACTGCAAGGGCCGAGCACGTGGAAACCACCCTGGGCACTGGGCAGCCTCAAGTGGTGGCACTGAATATTCAGGCTGGAGCATCCCAAGACTCTCTGCAAAGAGTCCAACGGCACGTAGACTAGTTTCTCTCCTGGGAACAAGCTTTGAAGCTACCCAACAGAATAACGAGGTCTGGATTTGAAAGGGATTACATGAACCGTAAGAAAAGTCACAAGGGCACGGGAGAAGCAACTCAGCCAGCCCTGGAGGTCTCAATTTGTGGGTGCTACTTTTCAGCGCTAGGTTAAGGTGCTGCAAGCAGGTGTGTTGCCTCCACCTGCCTTACGGCTTTTGCTACCTCTCAATTTCTGATTCATACGAAGGATTCCCCCCCCCCCATATGCCTGTTCTTCATCCGGTGAGATGAAGGACAACATAGAAACATTTTAAACAAAACGCTCTGGACTGTAAACCATAGTTATCCACCCCCCGTTCTTCTTGGCCAGTAAGCATTTTATGGGCCCCTTATCTTTTCTCTAGACCTGCCTGTCACTTCAGCAAGAGACTTCGAGCCCCACGCTTCCCTGCATGCTCTGCCGGATTAGCGGTTCTGCTTTTTTTACGTGTCACCAGGAGGCAAAGGCAAGCCTGCCAGGGAATGGTTGCCGAGGGTGGGGGTAAGAGGTGCGCAGCCTTTCCCAGGCCACTGTGACGGAGCCAAGGAAGGAGGTCAAGCGGGTTGGTGGCCTCTGTGTGTGCTTTCTGCTTTGGGGCCTCCTCCTCCTCTTCCTTTCACAGAGAAGTCGTTTGGGGATGGTTGCAGAGGCTTCGCAAGCCTGCCTTTCCCTCCACGCTGCCAGGATCACTCTTGCAGAAATCCAACAGGCAGGCAGGCAGGCAGGCAGGCAGGCAGGCAAGCAAGCAAGTGCAAGCTGTAGCTTTCCTTTTGCAGATGAACAGGTGACACACAAGCTCACCCTGCACAGACTAACTGGGGCACGGAGCGCACACCTGGTGAGCTGGAGGTCAAGGGAACTGCAGGTGGAGACACAGCAGGAGAGCAAGGTGGGAGTCTGAGGACCAGTTGCTCCGAGTGCGGAAAAACAGAGCACAACGGATACAGGCAACAAGCATTTTACGCAAGGGTTGCGTTCTGAGACACCACTCGTTTTAAGTGAAATTGTGTATATTGGGAACACCACCGAAAAAGCCTGCAAAGACCCTCCAAACCTCCTCCCTCAAACTCGCCACAGGCCTTGATTGCCAGTGCAAGGGCTCCTGGCATTGCACCTGCAAAGGCTCGTGGGATTGCTAGGTGTCGTTCCTGCGGAGTTTTCACCTTTTCTGCGCTCTCTTGGGACTGCTTTCGCCTTTTTCCTAGTCACTTCCGGGTTCACGGCAATGCACACGCGTGCAGTCATGCACATATGAACGCACGTAAAATGGTCATTGCCTGTACTGAGTAAGAACCACCTGCTGGATCAGGTCAATGGCCCACCTAGTCTAGCATCCTGTTCTCACAGTGGTCAACCAGATGCCTCTGGGAAACCTGCAAGCAGGACCCGAGCACAAGATCCACTCTCCCCTCCTGTGGCTTCCTGTAATGCTTCTTCTGGGAGGAGTGTGAGAGGACTCCAGTACAATTAACGGGTGTTCAGGGTGGTCTCCTTAATCCATGGTTGTACTGAAGGCCTACCGTGTGTCGTGCAGAGAACCACTGTTTAGCGGATAGATTCAAAACTTGCTGTGTCACAATAAACCATGTGTTACAAGCGCATTTGGTCACTGAGTGGAAGTTCCCCAAGAGACACTTGGTGTTTTTCAATAGCACTGGATGCTCCCCTCTCTCCTGTGTGTCCTGCAGCAACACCGTGCGGCTTTTGCTGCTGTTTGGGGTTTTGGAAGGCTGGGTTGAGATGCTGCAGCCGTCTTGAATTGAGTGTGTGGGGAAAATACAGTGGTTGGTTTTAGATTCTGTGTTTCCCCCCGTATATTTAAATAACCCACCCTGGGATCCTTGGGTGAAGCGTGGGCAGCAAGGACTAAAAACAAACAAAAGTACGAGTCCTGGAGCAGCCCTGCTGGAGCTGGGCACCTGCCTAGCCTTGGGTATTTGGTTTCCAACACTGGCTAGTCACAGTACTTCTAGAAGCTTAAAAGGGCAGCAGAGGTGGTGAGATTCTACTCAGATATCGTGGTCTAACATGTTTGAGGCTATGGCAGAAATCTCTGCTGGCTGGTCACATATATGCAGTCACATGCAGGAGTTGTACAACTGGGCAGTGGGGCTGGGGAGGTGGAACCAAATAATAATAATAATAATAATAATAATAATAATAATAATAAGCCCAGACAAGTCTACAGAAGGAAAACAAAGGACTGTGGTGCTGCCTGCCTTTGATAGCTTCAAATAATGTCTAACACAGGGTGACTTAACTGCCTGTTCAGAGGTCTGATCTGACACACACACACACACACACACACACACACACACACACACACACACATTTTTCTGATCTCCCAAGGGCTTGCTGATTTTGGCAGTGGCAGTGAACATAATAATAAATAAAGGAGACACAGTGCTGGGATGTGCAGAGTGTGTGCAACTGATGTGTACCGCCAGAAAGAGCCTGAATGTGACCGTGTGGGAGTGGTTTTCTGACCAAACCCTCTACTGATGGGCAGCCCACAGAGGACTGGCCAAGAGTGAATGTGGCCCTTGAGCATAACATAAAATAATAAAAGTAAACTATGATAAAAACATACTATAATATGATAAAATAGGTTGTCCACCCCAGATCTAATAAGGTCCTTGCGACATTATCAATCTTCATGGGGAAGATTGTGACGGTTTGTGCAGTTGAGGAGAGCACTTGTGCTTTCTCTGAACTCTCATCCATTGCGCAAGCATTTTGTACGGGGCTGGAATTAAAATCAGCTGCCCCAATCTTTTGTCCTCCAGTTATTTTGGACTACAGTTCCCATCAGCTGCAGCCTGCATGGGGGAAGAGTCAAGGATGACACGAGTTGTACTCTAAACTAGGGGGCTCCAGGTTAAACTGGAGGTCACTGCAGGCTTGCCCAATGGAGGGAAGTTTCCTGCATCCCTCCTATACAGCAAAGAGCGCTGAAGCCCCCACACAATGGGGCAACCTTTGTTGCTCATTCCCCTGACATTGCTGTGAGGAAGATGCTCATCCCTGCCACTCATTTGGACAACCACAGACTACCATGAAGTCTGTGCCAGTCATTCAGGGGAAGGAGGCTGTTAACAGGTCATTGCCCCAACCATGCCTTCATTTCAGGTTTTAATTAGTTTTGCTAGAGGACTCGCATTTGATAAGAGGCACAGACTTCTGGGGTACTGGAGCAAAAGAGGTTGAGCAAAATAAATCCATCCGGATTCAATTGCTCATGTTTTCTGGCACCGCAGGCCTACAAGCACAGCGCCACTGATGAGAACGGACAGGTCTGGATTTCTAACAACACATAACAGTTTACCCAGAAAGAATCGTGTACCTGACAAGTTGCCTCTTCTGCTTGCACCTCCCCATCTGTTGTCGCCCCATCGGAACAGCCTTGACATTGTGTTCTTTGCTGCTTCCTCTTCCCATTTTAACCACTGCACCATCCTTCTCCTGATCCCATACTTCAAACTACTGTAAAATCTACTCCTGCCTTCCCTACTCATGGATCTGTTCTCTTCCTGGAGAACAAACTGCTTTAGGATCTTGAGGTTTGCAACTTCTTCCAGAAGAGCATGCCTACATTCAGGGCGAAGAAACCCAGGCATCCGTTACGCAGAACTGTAGAGCTGGAAGAGATCCCAAGGGTCTAGTCCAAGCCCCGCACACCCGCAAACAATAATTTAGACCAGGGTTTCCCAAACCTAGATCTCCAGCTGTTTTTGAACCACAATTCCCATCATCCCTGACCATGGGTCTTGCTAACTAGGGATGACAGAACTTGTAGTCCTGGAGACCAAAGTTTGGGAAACCCTGATTTAGATGAACATGCTAACTATCAGTAACACTGATCCACTAAGTATTTTATCAAGGCAACAGTAGTGGTGAGAAGAGAGACTGCGCTCCAGAAACTGAAGACAGCATGAACTACACTCCTTTAGATGCTTTTGGCTTCTCAGAGCAGTTATTGGCGCACGCACAATTGGCACATTAGAGCTGCTTGTCTTAAGTTACTTTCAGGAGGTTATGTGCTGTTTAATCCTCTCCTGAGAGGTTATGGGAAAAGGTTCATCACGAGGTGATGCCTTGGGTTCAGTATTTTAAGATAGGGCTTGGATTTGAAGAAGCCTCCCTCGAGTATTTTCCACAGGGCGTCGTGAGGCACTGGTGCTAGCGCGTGTGTATCACGCCATGTCTAGTGTAGGGCAGCTAAGCAGACAGAACAAGCAGCCCCTGTTTAGAATGGCACTGCCCCCCCCTTCCAGGGCACTGTAATCTGATGGAAGGCTTGCCCTCTTTCATTCATCGGCCTCCAGAGTGCTGATGGATTGACAGGTGTGGAGAAGCGTGATCAAGTGGGGCTCTTACAAAAGGCCAGGAAATGGAAGATATAAAATGAGGAGATGAAAAGCGGTCATGATGAAATTACACAAAAAGGTAGTGTGCAAAGCCAGCTATGAGGAAAGGTGCTCTCTCAGTCTCTCTCACAGTTATCCAGATCGGAATAACCCTTTTTCGATAATGAAGTGTGGGGAAATGGCACGAGAGGTACTTAAGATCCAGAATTGCAGGACCTGTATATCGTAAAGTGGCCTGATGTTTCCCAACGCTCCAATACCTAGGGCTCTGAGTGATGTGTGCCCCTTGCAGAGCAAACAATGTATTCTGGGCCCATTACTTGGCTTCTTGGGAACACCTAGTTTTCAAACTTAAAGCAAACCCCTACACTTCGCTGTGGGTTAAACCACAGAGCCTAGGACTTGCCGATCAGAAGGTCGGCAGTTCGAATCCCCGCGATGGGGTGAGCTCCCGCTGCTCGGTCCCTGCTCCTGCCAACTTAGCAGTTCAAAAGCATGTCAAAGTGCAAGTAGATAAATAGGTACCGCTCCGGTGGGAAGGTGAACGGCGTTTCCGTGCGCTGCTCTGGTTCGCCAGAAGCGGTTTAGTCATGCTGGCCATATGACCCGGAAGCTGTACGCCAGCTCCCTCGGCCAGTAAAGCGAGATGAGCGCCGCAACCCCAGAGTCGGTCACGACTGGACCTAATGGTCAGGGGTCCCTTTACCTTACACTTCTACACATGGATGTGTCCCAAGTGTGCAGGCACATCGCTGCCTCTCACCTATTTCTTTGTGCCCCTTTTTTGCCACAAAGCTATGAATTTCTGGGGGAAGGAGTCTGCAGAAACGCTGCAGTCATAATAAGCATACTTACCTGCTGAACATCTCCACAGTCCAGCCTCAGACCCATTTCCAAACTTCCACCAAAAGCACAAAGGGGTGTGTGTGTTTCCCAGCCCTTACCTGGCTGCGGTGGATGAGGAGGGGGCATCTGGTGGTGCATCATGGGATATGGAGGAGGCTGCTGGTGAGACAACAAGCCCGGGTGGCTGGGTGTCCCCAGAGGGTTCATGCCAGGGCCGCTGGAATGCTGGTGGGACTGCTGGACGTTCTGGCTGTGCTGCTGCTGCTCCATTTGCTGGCGGGCACGGAGCTCCGCGTACTTCAGCTGCTCCATGTGGAAGTTCTGGCGCTCCGTCAGCAGCTGTTGCCTCTGCTGCTCCAGCTGATGGGGGAAAGGGAGAGATTCACAGCTGTGTATTGACTGAAAGCCAAGCTATAAAAAACCCCTTGTGCTTTTCCTTCCGCATACAAGTCTCTACAGTACAGCATTCCTTGATACACTGGTACCTCGGGTTACATACGCTTCAGGTTACAGACTTCGCTAAACCAGAAATATTACCTCGGGTTAAGAACTTTTCTTCAGGATGAGAACAGAAATCGTGCTCCGGCGGTGCGGCAGCAGCAGGAGGCCCCATTAGCTAAAGTGGTGCTTCAGGTTAAGAACAGTTTCAGGTTAAGTACGGACCTCCGGAACGAATTAAATACTTAACCCAAGGTACCACTGTATTCGGTTAAAGCAGTGGCACCCAAACCTTTCCGGGCCACCACCTCCTGAACTAAACCAACACATCCATTATGGAAAATGACACCGCCGAGGCTCAACTAGATCTTGAGCGCCACCATCCCCATTTCTGGACTAATGCCCTTTTAAAGCCATCACCTCACCCTGAGGGGGTATATTCTGTAAACAGCGCACTCAGAACTTCAACTCTCTTTTTTTATTGTGTCACAAAAGCTTTACCAGATAGAATTTTAGAGTTCGAAGAGATCCTGAGGATAATCTAGTAAAACGCCCTGAAATGCAGGAATATGCAGCTATCCCTTATGGGGATTGAACCTGCAACCTTGGTGTAGTCATCACCACACTAACCAACTGAGCTATCCACCTCATTTTATGCTGTGAACAGCACTGCCAAACGTCTTGCTCTGCTTTCTTTTGGACTGCGTCCGTGGGGCTGGGGTGGGTGGGTCTTGTCGTCTGGGCAGCCCAGGACCTCCAGACACACTGCCCAGGCTTGCGCCCCGGAGAAGTCACTTCGGTGCTGCAAAGGCAGCAAAAACCCAATGTGGGAGGCAGCAGTTATGAGTTACCAGTCTCTGCACCCACAGCGGGCGCTGTTATTCTCCAGCAGCGCTGGAGCGCGTACTAAGTTATCTCTTGAGACAGACAGGTGTCAACAAGAGCTATTTAATATGAAAGGTTTTAATTCATAAAGCATTTATAGATTACATTTCATATAAAATATTTAAACACTATAAAACGCTACTTATTCCATCCTGAATCTGCTGCCAATTTCATTGGATGTGTCCAAGTGCAAATATTATAGAAAAAAAAGGGGGGGGACGACACTATCTGCTTCTTCCATACCTCTCACAAGTTTTATAACATTCCCCATTGGTCATCTCTCCCCCCCCGCCCCGCCCCCAGACTAAAAAGCCCTCAACACATCAGCCTTGATAGAGAAGATGTTCTCCAAAACCCTGGCCATTTTGCTTGCCCTTTTCTGCCCGATGTCGCGCTCTGGAACAGTCTTTTTGAAACAGGGCAGTCAGAACATTAAGTATAAAGAAACAGTAAGGCTGCCCCTCAGGTATTCATTTGTGAGAAGCGGGGGCCCATTGTGCTGGGCCCGGCAGGCAGGTGCCGGCCCCAAAGTAGGAAGCGTCCTGGATTTCAATCCATATCGAAGATCAGAACAGGATAACTTGCCTGACGCATTTCCCCTGCACTCCCATGTTCTCACTGCACCACGTGCTTAAAACCCATCTCAACCACGCAGGGCACCATCCTTCTGGGAGAGCGCTCACAGCCGCCTCCCAGTACTTGGGGTGGTGGGGTGGCCTTCGCAGCAAGCAACAACTATGATGCATTTTATTTGTGCTAATATGCCTTCCTTTCTCCTTGGATAAACAAGACACATATTTCCAAGGATTCACCAGTGATAATAATGGTGTGTGGGTAGAAAAAACACACGATTCAATAGCTGGGAGGCAATTTCACAGCTGAAACTGCTCCGAGAGGAAGGCTTAATAAAGCAGCATTGTTGTGGCAGCTCTCTGCGATGGAAACACACACACACGCCTCTCCTTCCAACCACGGCTCTTTGGAGCTACAGCGCTGCCAAAATTGGCCACCTCATTCTTCCCTAGTGGGGCAAATAGCTAGCTAGAGACAGGCAGCAGCTCTTTAAGTGTCATACAAAAAGCAAATGCAGCCATATGGGTTCATAAGGGGGGGACGACCCCCAAAAGGGTACAATTGGGCAATACCTCTACCAGTATGTTCTCCAAGCAGTTTTGCCATGTGCAATCACTGTGGCAGGCAGGGGGTTGGGGAGGAAGAAACTGCAATTGCGACAGATGCATGCATGCATTTAGTGGGCAGCGTATTCAAGATGCTGTACGAAACATGTGAGTCAAGCTCTTGAACAGAATTTTAAAAGAGAGAATTTTAGCAAGCCAGTGTTTCACAGCGGATAAGAGTGTTGGGAGCAGAGTGTCAGGGTTTCAAAACCCCACTCAACCATGAAGCTTGGGCCAGTCACTGCCTCTTAGGCTAACCTACCTCACGGGGTTGTTGTGGGGATTAAATGGGGGGGGGGGCCATGTCCGCCACCTGGAGCTCCTTGGAGGGAAAGGTGGGATAAAAATGCAGCAGGTAAGAAAATAATTTTTATGCCGCAGGAGTTGAATGGAGGAGACAACAGGAGAGGCTGAGAAAGGAGAAGAACAGATGAAGTGACTGGTGGCTAAGAAGAAGTTGGTTTGCTACAGTCTGAGAGGCGACACAGAACACAGCACATAGAATAAAGACATAGCAGAGGCAGAGCAGCCTTTCAGCCCCAAAGCCCTGAACACCTCTCGGTCAGAGGCAGGAAACTTGCCCACATCCCCACAAGTCAGGTTTGATAGGCAGCTGGGGCGACCTACAAGTAAATTACCTGGTGCAAATGACTCCAGGTGACCTGCCTTTGTCTGCAGTTTAAAACCAAGCTTCCGGGGCAAAGTAGTGCAGACAGCACCGCCCAGGCCCTGCGCAAAGAGCTTTGCAGGCACAAACAACCAGCTGATCTGCAGTGCCTGCAAAGTCCTTCCTGTCCAAGTCCTGCCTTTGCCATCGATGGTGACAGGTGTAGGCAGGTAGGGCTTGCTTGGCCATGACAGTCCCATGGGTCAAAAGGGGAGGCCTGGTGGGTCCACACAGCCCCACAGGCTGGAGGTTGCCTGCCACCAGCTGTTTAGTCAAGAACTGACTTGTCGACCCTTCTTGGGAAGATAGCACCAAGACAGGACCCTCCTCATATTGACATTTTAACTGCAAATTCATACTGGAGACATCTCAGCACAGTAGCCTTTGGTTTCCACTTTTCGAGGTCACGTAGAAAACGACGAGACAAAAATCACACCGAGATCAAGCTATGCACGGCACTCAGCGCATGACGGCAAAAGCTGGGCAGGAGCAGAGATTCTGCTCACAGCGGTGGCAGTAATCAAAGGGAGCAATCCAATTGGGCCAGGGAGGGCTGACAGTGAGCAAGGCTTTCAGGATCTGTAATTGGGAAAGGTTGCCTTGAAGCGGGCTTTATATGACAAGAACCAGGCTGCCTAACCCAGGGCTGCAGCAGAAGCCACAAATGCTACATGCCAAGCCAAGGATACCCAGATGTGGCAACTAGATATTTGCATGCAAATGCCAAACGGAAAGCACAAATGCCTGCATCTGTTTGGTTTATACAACTGCTGCCCCCCCCCCCCAAATATTGAGTATTATTATTATTTTGGGAAGGTATGACCAATGAAAGGAAGGAGGCAGGGGTCCAGAAAAAGAGAGGGCCATGTGGGAAGACAGATACCACCCGGGGGTTTCTGAAACTTAACGAAAATAGGAAATAGAGCAGGATCTGAGATTGTAAAATTCTGCACAAGGTCCTGAATTCTGCTCACACACAGTGCATCTCCAAATGGTGGGAGGGAGGCAGGGCAGGTGCAGCCTGTGGTGCAGCCTCTCAAATAACAGCCAGTGGGATTCTGCTGTGCACTGGAATTCGGCCTCGGTTCATATTTGCTGGGTGGCTTTACCCAAGTTGTAACTTCATTGTTTAAAATGGTATCTTGCAAGTGGAAAATTTTTATCTTGGCACCAGGCAGGCACACAAGTGAAAACGCTGCTCCAGGAATCAGGAAAGAACACCCCCCACCCCCCACATGTCGCTGTCAACTGTACATCGTAATACACTCTGTCACAATTTCTGGATTAACAAGTGCTCTTGACTCAGAATACAATTTGGGCTGACAGCCCTAAAACGGCTTCGGTTTACAAATTAGATCATATTATGCACAAACCTGTTGACTCCCCTCCTCTGCTCCCCACTTCGAAACGATGAGGAAACAGCCTTTATTGTGATATGAGAGGTTTTGGGCAACTGACCCACAGGAAAAGACTAAAAGCTGCATTTTTTAAAAATCACTGGGAGCTTTTCGGAGGGAAATTTACAAATGAGAAAGTCTGCTTGGAAAGAGACAGAATATCAAATGCCTGAAGATGGAGTGAGAATGGCTGATGCAACAGAGGATTTTCCTTAGAAGATATGGGAACCCAGGGAGAATCTCCCCCTTAGCAACAGTTCTTACCTTATCTGCCAATCAGCAGCGGGGTCTGTGAGCTGGTGGGGAGGAGCAAGGCAGAGATGCTCAGCAGAAGAGCTGAAGATACAGATTTTTATTTTTTGGTGTTGGGGAAGACACAACACACCTCCTGACACAGGGCTGAGCCAGAAAGATGCAGCCTGTCTTGGCAATCTGGTACGTCAGGTGATAAATGCCAGCAGGAAAATGCAGTGGCAGAGCACTGCATTTTTGCATGCAGGAGGACCCAGACTCAAACTCCCACATCTCCAGGTAAGGCTGATGTACTGCCAGGAATCCGGGAGAGCCATTGCCAGTCAGTATAGACAAATTCTGATCAGCACCATGGCATCAGGGGGAATGTGTTAAAGACTCCCCCACAGCCCACCATCCTAACCTGGCTTGGGTCCCCCTCACGCTGGCTATCTAAGCTGTTAAAAACCACAACCACCACACCCGCTAGGTAGTTGAGTGTGGCCCTAAAGGAGGGGAAAAGCTGAAGGATGAGGGCAGAAGAACCTAGAAGTTATTACACGTCAGAATCCGGACAACACATATCCTTTAAGCGTTCCAATTGTGGAAAATAATTCTCCCTGTTCTCTGACAGACAGCTACCGCACCCACTGCTAATTTTCCCAGTCCAGGACAAGATGACAAGCGGGAGAAGCTCAGGATGTCCTGAGAGTGGGTGGGGGAGACAGCTGCTGGTTTTTGGTCCAGAATGATTACCGTGCTTCAAGCCCGCTTGCAGGTTTCCCACAGGCACCTAGTTAGTCACTGTGAGAACAGGATGCTGGGCTCTTCTTAAGTTCTTAACCTCCCCATTCAGTGCCAAACCAAGGGAACAAGCTGTCCTCATCCAGGCAAGCAGTCAAGCAGAATTACCTGGCGGACCTATTAATGCCAACATTCTCTCAACACGGAGGGGGGTGTCCCTAAGAGGACACAAGCTCCTCCTTGCCTATTCCTTCCCTTGCATAAAACCCAAGGCCCCAATTCACTTGGCCTCCAGACCCCTTGATCAGGAAGAAAACAAGATGCAAGTGTAGGGGTTTGTGTGATGAGAAAGAGAACAAGCCCTACACAAAATGGACAGAGGTTATCCAGCACAGTCATTTGGGGCTGATGGGAGCCATAGTCCAACACCTAAAGGGCACCAGGTTCGCAAATGCCGTCACAGAAACCGAGCTGAAGAGAATGCCACAGAATCCCCAAGGTACACCAAGGGTCATCTAGTCCAACCCCCTGCTCTGTGGGTCTGCTCTGCCCACACAGAGGGCAAGAGCAGTCCATCTCCTGACTTCTTCTTGAAGCAAATCAAAATACTGCAATTGACCTGGATTTTGAAGCCTGGGCTAAGCTCCTAGGTGGACGGTGCTTTATTGCATGATGTTTCAATTTAACTAGTTATGGGCTTCCTCTCTAACTTTTATTGCAATGCAGAGGTGCTGTCCAAGACAGCTGTCGGATGTTTAAGAAGAGCCCATGCAGGTGCCCAAGGATTCCATACATTAGCATCAGCCTTGCTGTTGCCTCAAGTTACAACCTTTTGCAGTCTCACCAAGGTCCAATCCTAGACAACGCTCCTGCAACTTTTAAAAGGAATCTAATTAGGCTGGCATTTGAGGGTCCTGTGAGGGGTGGTGGAAGAAACTGCTAATGAGATATCCCAACACACACACGAAAAGCTACTGTTCCCAAGTGATCCAAGGGAAAGTGACAAGAGGCAAACCAACTGAATTATGGGTGTTCAGAACCTATTTAAGAAGCAGTCTGACCAAGGAGAAGGCTGTCTAGGAACCAAATCAGCACACTCCATTTTGAAGGAACTATCCTCAGATACTCAGTGTCCCAAACCGTTCTCCAATTTTCCTTGCATCGGACAGGAAGAAACCAAGTCCACAGTGTCACAGAGTTGCAGAACTGAGATAAGTAATCGCTCCATAAATGCATATGCAATGAAACTTTCAAAACCATATGAAGAATAGATGTGCGTTATCCAAAAGCAAGGAGGCATCATCAATGCACAGGAGAGATGCAGCATTTAAATGTGGATGAAAAGCTTAAACTGACACAGCCCCCAAAGTACCAATGCCGCCGAGCTTTCAGGGGGCACCATATAAAATAATAAACATGCCCCTCCCCAACCAGTCTTACCGCCTCTTTCTCTCTGTCCATGATTGTTTCCAGCTCCTCAAAATGACGGAGTTTGATCTCCAGTTTCTTCATCTGTGTTTCCACCAGGAGGGCGACCAAAGACTTGATCTTCCTTTCCTCAACAGCAGCTAGATGCTGGGAGGAAAAACACAAACACACACACCTTACCTACATGCAGGAGAAACAATAGCAAAGCCCCCCGCCCCCGGCCGCCTTTTCATTTGGACAAAACATTTTCTGACTTCTAACCTGGTAACAGTTCATTTTCCTATAAGATTTCAGGGGTCTTATCAAACATACGGCGTCAAAGTCCTTTGAAAATGTGAACTAGCTGGTGCTGAGACTGCATGAGGCAATAAGTGAGGTCTGAAGGTGCAATGGTAGCTTATTTTTATGCTATTTACAGTATTTGCTTGGGAATCTGTTAATGTCAAGATTTATCAGAGGGCCAAAGTAGCCCCTGATATATCCTCCTCTGCCGCTCGCATGGAGTACTAACCCGTAGACGACTGAAATTGAAACTGTACAACTACTTTACGTAGGAGCTCATTAAAGGTAAAGGTAAAGGGACCCCTGATCATTAGGGCCAGTCATGGCCGACTCTGGGGTTGCAGTGCTCATCTCGCTTTATTGGCCGAGGGAGCCGGCATACAGCTTCCGGGTCATGTGGCCAGCATGACTAAGCCGCTTCTGGCGAACCAGAGCAGCGCACGGAAACGCCGTTTACCTTCCTGCCAGAGTGGTACCTATTTATCTACTTGCACTTTGACATGCTTCCAAACTGCTAGGTTGGCAGGAGCAGGGACTGAGCAACGGGAGCTCACTGCGTCGCAGGGATTTGAACCGCCGACCTTCTGATCGGCAAGTCCTAGGCTCTGCGGTTTAACCCATTACAACAACCTTATAACAAAGTAGTATGTTAAAATTTCCACTAATGTAATAACTTCATTTACGCCAATG
Source organism: Podarcis siculus (assembly GCA_034642415.1). Lineage (NCBI taxonomy): Eukaryota > Metazoa > Chordata > Lepidosauria > Squamata > Lacertidae > Podarcis > Podarcis siculus. The sequence continues at coordinate 703,091 of JAXCMG010000110.1, forward strand.
TTTCTATAACACATCTTGAAAGACTGTTCAAGATGGGCTTTGACACTGAAGTTATGATCATGGGAACCTCTGGAACAGCTGTCATGCTGAACTGGCACTACTAAGAGTACATTTTGATACACAGGACTGAGTCACACCCAAGACACAAAGCAGGGCTGGCTAACAGGTCGCAAAAATTCCCAGATTTTTCATGCAAACCAGGAGGGTGATTGGTTCATCTACTAAGGGCCTACTGGATCAGGCCAATGGCCAATCTAGTTTAGCATCCTGCTCAAACAGTGGCTGGTACCTGTAAGAAGCTGACCAGGAGGACCTGAGCACACCAACCTCCTCTCCACTTGGAAGAGAAAAGCAGAACACGGTTGCCCCACGATCCAGCTTTGGAAAGCACCGAACTGTCAGTAACGACTCCCTCTTTTATGAGCGCAGGATGGCCTATGTCTCCATGGAATTCAAACTGACTGCACTGACTCGTAGCAACTCTCTAAGCCTCACTTAAAAACGCCAAGGACTGAACCTTGGACATTCTGCATGCAAATCAGATCTTCTACCACTGAGCTACAGGCCCTTCCCAAATTAGCCAGACACCTTTTCTCTACTCACACCTTAAAGAAAAGGAGGCTTGGCTTAGCTAAGGCAGAAGAGCCACCCCTCCTGTTTGCAGAATATTCATCCTTATTTGGATTTGTATTGCTTGCCTTAATGACACCCATCAGTTTGTGATGGACAGGACACTTTCAGCAACGTATGTTATACAAGAGCCCTCTGCTCAGGCTGTAAGTCTCAAACACTCGGAGATGGTACAAGTCAGGCTGTGGGAGTATCTATGCTTGAATGGGAAGGACTCCTCCACTAAGACGTATGACGGCCCCAAATTTCTTGAACATGCTATTTTGCCATTGATTTCTCCATTCGTTGGGTAGATTTCTTTCCATTTCATTCTTTAAGAAGAGATGCGTCATACTACCATTCTGTGAAGATATCACTGTTCAAGATGGAAGTGATAGGCAAATAAGGCACAACCCTTCTTTTTAAGGAAGCAGAACCAAAGAAGCGGGCAGGGGGAATCACGGGGGAGAGCCTTGCTAAAGAGGGTCTCTGTGCGCTAGCCTGGAAACCGGAAAACTGAGAACAGAGCTGGAGAAAAACATCTATTTTGCGCCAAGTGCCGAAGGCCAGAAAAATGAGGAAATTCCTCCTCCGGTTCTGTAAGTTCCACACAAGGGCTTCCTTCAGCCACACTTTCTAAGTTCTGTTTTCAAATGTGCTAACCTCCCAAGGAATCAGTAATGGGTTTATGAGGAAAGGAATGCCTGGCTGAGTTCTTGAATCTTCTCACCACCCAAAGAAATAGCCCATCAAAAGCTGAAAAAGAAGCTGACAAACTTTCTGGATAGGCTCTCTCACTGTGCCTTTTAGTAAGCCCACAATGGCAGCCTCAAACCCATTCACAGGGAAACAAATTTCATTTAATGATAACATTCATACAGCTGAAGCCGAGGAGCACAGAAAGTGCATTTTAAAAAGGCATGAGAAGCAGAAACAAGCTCCATTGGTGCCTTTGCAAACAATGGGGTCATTTTAAAAGCCTTCCCTGAACAGCACCGGAAACCAGATGCAGTGGAAATCTGTGCCCGACAAACCTTGGCTTTGGTGGCAGCAGAGGCGAGGGCAGCAGCTGCAGCCGTTGCCACGTTCCCTTCAGAGATTTCGTGCTCCGCTCTCTTCTTCCCAGCGTCGCCCTCCTTGTCTTTGCACACATCAAGGTTCTCCTTGTTCTCGTCTGCTTCCTTCTCATCTAAACGAAAACACTCCCTAGTTAGTCCTGCACATCCCTTTAGTGCAGCTGATGCTACCATCTCATTCCTGATTATTTGTGCAGCGCTCAAACTTCTAGCGTAAAATAAAAGCATGAAGTACTTTCAGCTTCACTCTTGGAAAGACACCACTTGTTGGGATCAGCTGTCGTCTTGGGTGCCCTCCTTAGAACAGCCGAGAAAATAAGACACCTCTGTCTTGGCCCGGCCAAAGAAGGACGTGGTGTGCTCAGGGCACCCATTCAAAATGTCCCCTTCCATTTGAGAAAGAGAAATATTGGCTTTCAAGTTTAAAGTCAAGGGACTGCTGCAGTGAGACAGCTTCCTAACAGCACCCAGAACCAGCTGACTGGATATACTGGCCCACCCGTGACTTGCGAAATAATCATTTGACCATCACCTTTCTCTTGTTACCAGGCTAATGATGCTGCTTTGGGCAAGGGGTTCCACTAGCTCACCTCCTCCACCCCCCAACTATGCAAATCAACACTAAAGGTAAGAGAAATTATTAAAAACCTATCCCCCGGCCCAACTGTTTAAATTTCAAAAAAGCAGACTCGTTGTTCTAAAGGACATAAATTTTTTCATGATTTAAATTTTCGAGTTTCTGTCAACTGAAAGGCAGAGAAGACAGCAAGGTACTTAAAAAGTGGGCACAGCCTGCTCACCTATTCTTTCCGATTAAGGCTGAACCAATGCCTTAGCAAGAGGAAATAACACACCCAATTCATATTAAGGCAGGGCTGCTTCAGCTCAGCATTTGTTACCCAAAGTGTACAACCAAGATGAAAAGAATTCCTGACTGAAGCATGGAAGGATTTCAAATCAAGATTTAGCGCCTGAACCAGGCTTGTGAGATAAAGCCTGAATATGGACTACTGCATTCTATCCAAAGCAGACATGTTACGGTGGGGTAAGGGTTGTCGATGTTTATTCGCCCACGGACACATTCGCAAACTGAAGAAAACGTGGGGATCTCCATGGGAGCACAGGCCACAGCCGTAATCACTTGTGCACTGCAACCACTCTCACTTCTCTCCCTTGGCAGCTACTAGGCTGGGGGGAAAAATATTTTTGCTTTTCTTCTAAACTAATCGGGGTATTTTCCTGGGGAGGGCAGCTGAGGCAGCTAGAGATAACCTTCCCTTCCCAGGTCTAAACTCCAGGATGGTACCCCCCTGCTAATATACACACACAGTGATTAGTCTTGAAAAAAGGCTTCCATTAAAGCCAAGAGATTTCTTCCCAAGATAATTTCAGAGGCAATGGTCACGGGGGCGCTAACTGTTGCCTCCCCAGTTGTATCACCTCGGCAATAATTAGACTTGAAGAAGCTTTCTACTGGCTGAAAAAGGGTGTGTGTGTGTGTCCACGTGCGCTGAGGATGGAAGGTGTAACCCTTTCCCCTCCAGCTGCAATTCCCCCCTCTTCTGCCCTAGAAATCACCCCTGAACTGGAAGGAGCTTCCAAACTGCAATAGGAATTCTTTCTCAAGCCTAACTTAAGTTCAGAAACAGGCTGTTTTCAGGATTCGTTTGTTACAGCCCTGGAGGGGAAGAGTTAAGCCTCCACTTTTTACTGGCTATAACAGAACGCCTTTTCAAGCCTTAATTTCACTGGCGGCGGGTAGGGAGCAAAGGGAAAGCCCTTGTGGGTGCCATGTTGGCAACTCATGCTATGGGGAATAATGCCTTCATTACAGCTTAATTTATGAGACATGCCTGGAACTACAGGGAAAGCACTTTAAAGCCTCTGCGCAGCTGGGAGAGCGAAGCCACAGCTTCCTACCTGGCTTGGAGTCCTGGGAGACGTCGCCATCCTGCTCCTTTTCTGCATTTTTCTCCTCGTCTCCTTCCTGTGCCTTGTTTCCATCTCCAAGTTCATGGTCCCCTTTGTTTTCAATCTAGAGGATATGAAAAGTGGGGGAGGTGTACTGTAATTAAACAGCTCAGGGAAACGAAATTTTAAGGTTTCCTTTGGAGGGGGGAATATTCCTCTTGACAACCGTAGTTACTGAGCAGGAAACAAATAACTGCAGAAGTACAGACACAGCAGGCCATGAAAATAAAGGATAGCTTTCCTGAAGCACATCGGTGCATTAGGAACACAAAGTGTTCACTTTAAAAATAGAAATAGCAAGGGATGTCATACCAAAAAAAAAAAAAAAAAGTAGTAGAAGGCAATTGTTTCCTTATTTAGAAATACTCTTGACCGATTCCAAAGCTCCAAACTAGAAAAGCCAGCTTAAGAGTCTTCAGTTTCTCTATGTGTTAAAGGTAAAGGGACCCCTGACCATTAGGTCCAGTTGTGGCAGACTCTGGGGTTGTGGCGCTCATCTTGCTTTATTGGCCGAGGGAGCCGGCGTACAGCTTCTGGGTCATGTGGCCAGCAAGACTAAGCCGCTTCTGGTGAACCAGAGCAGCGCACAGAAATGCCATTTACCTTCCTGCTGGAGTGGTACCTATTTATCTACTTGCACTTTGACATGCTTTCGAACTGCTAGGTTGGCAGGAGCAGGGACCGCGCAATGGGAGCTCACCCCAGCGTGGGGATTCAAACCACCGACCTTCTGATTGGCAAGCCCTAGGCTCTGTGGTTTAACCCACAATGTACTGGACCTTGGTTTTTATTGTACTTGGTTTTTATACCTGAAAACCGCTTGGGAGGTTTTTTTTTTAAAAAAAACCAATGAACTGATGTATAAACTTTATGAAACAAATAATAATTTAATTTAGGTAGAAAACAAGATGTTTTCTTAAAATAGGTGTAAACAAACTCTTTCTGAGCTTGTGAAGATGGGACTTTATTGTCATTCAGAGGCTTCTGTAATATTAATAATAATAATAATAATAATAATAATAATAATTCATGCTCATGAAATGCTTGAAGCACTGCACGATTTTTAAAAAATGGCATTTGAAGCAGTCAGACCTTAACTTTTTCTGCCTGTGGTCCATCTGTCTCTGTCTCCATTTTCTCTTCTTCAGCTCCATCTGTAAGGCAGAATAATTAACACTTAACACAAAGCTGACCGTGTGGCAGCAGGAACAGTTATTGATAACCCATCAGAGGACTAATGGAAGTCTCTTGTTTTGTTTTTCGGAGCACTTTCACAAAGCATCATCACATTGAGCAAGGCGATCGCAGCTCAATCCATGCTGGCCATGGGTAATCAAACCTTCAAATCGGATCAGCATTAAGAGTCATCCCATCCCAGGAATCAATGCTCCTCTGCCCACCACTGGTCTGAGAATAGACTGGTAGGCCTGTGCTACATATGCATATGTATGTATAGAGATTACTTTCACTTGCTTTCCAGAAGAGCAGATTGATTGCTCCACTGATTTTTTTTTTTTAAACTCAATTTCAGAGTAACGACCATCAAACCTAGAGGGGCTTACTTCTGAGCAGATCTGCATAGGAGAGGGAAATTTAATCTAAGGTAGACACAATGAAAACAGAAGCAGCAAAGCCTTTATTCCAGGTTACCTGATCCAGAACACTTTCGCCTCTGGCTCCGCCCCCAAACAACAGGAAAAGGAATGCCCATCCCTACTCTAGAGAGATGCTGTGACACAGATCCTACTCTCAGAAGCCAGCCACTCGCACTCTCTGAAAATTAACTCTTCCCTGCGGTGGGTTAATTCTCCACAAGCTCCTCTAGCTCAATGGCAAGCATGGGTGCTGACATTTCTGGTGGATTGTTCCAATTATCATTTAGGCACGGAAATAACGTGTGGAACACAGCGATACGATCTTGCAACAGTTCCTAAAACATGTGTTCCTAAACATCCGATTCCTGGAAGCCTGGGGTAAGCTACAGGGACCCATAATTATTCTTCCAAAGCATCAGGTTCCGGCTTCTGTTGGATGCAGAAACCCAAACTCTGGCAATGAGAATAGATTAAGCAAATTAAGTGCGTTTATGCACATTTTCTTAATTGCCATAATTTATGGGCCCAGGATTGAATGTCTTGGCGCAGGGTAAACAGTCCTAAGTAATTGCCACTCAACACCTCCACACAGCCTGTAAAACAAGTTAATTAGATATATAAAACTCTCACAGCGATCAATTAGAAGAGCGTCTCAAGGCAAAGACTTGTTAGTGGGTATTTTAGCAAAGCTTCCCTTTGCTCGTCCCACTGTGTTCATAAGGAGGTTTCATATTATGCTTGTAACAGAATATGAAGCGCCTGTGAAAACTTGCCCATCGCCATTTCACTGGGGCCTCTATGCCTTTTCAAGTTCTTAAAAAGTCTCCCTTTATATCCTTATTTCCACAGTTGCTCCAGCCAGCTGGCACTCCTTAGCAAGCGCCTGCAGCTTGCTTTCCCTCTTCCCCCAGGTGGCAACTGCTCACTCACTCAGTGGCTACTAAATCCTCTTGCACAAAACCACATGCCAAGACAGGACAACCCACACTGGACCGCGACGACACTCTGATCAAAGACATCTCCTGTTTGCTGAGGCAATTCACTCTCAACTTTTGAGTGCTGTGCTTTTCTGCAAAGCCCTTCCTGAGGCTCTCTCTGTGCTGACTGACTCTCCGCTAAATTCTCATCCGTCTCAAGCACTCCCTGCCTTCTGGATAAAGATTGGGCAATTCTGCTTTAGCCCTGAAGGTTAAAAACAAAAGTACCTTGTCATCATTAGCCAATCCCCTACGGATCCACCCATCGCCGGCCTTCCCCAGCTGCAGAAGCACATCGCCTGTCCATCAGGGACAAGCTATTCCACCTGCCTTGCCCCATCCCCTACCTGAGGGAAGGTGGGGTTGGCTTTTTTCACTATTTGGATGTTCCCTATTTTATTGTTAGGCATTGTTTCAGTGTTTACTAACATGAGGCCTTTGTCTGCCCTATTTACATTAGTGCGGCTGTTTTGCTTAAACTGTGCTCTGTTTGCATTATCGTGAAATGTGGTTTTCATTTATTCTGCATGTTGTGAGCCACTTTGAGAATGCACCTGCCATGGGAAAGTGGCATGCAAATGAAAACATGCACAAAGGAAGAGGAGCTTTGCAGGGGTTGGACTAGATGACCCCTGGGTCCCTTCCAACTCTTAAGATTCTATTATTCAACCCTCTAGCTGCCTTCACAGCAGGAGAGATGCCTGCTGCAAAAGGACCACCCCACACCATTTCACATTGTGAAATGTGGTTTTCATTTATTCTGCATGTTGTGAGCCACTTTGAGAATGCACCTGCCATGGGAAAGTGGCATGCAAGTGAAAACATGATGGCGACATGCACGAAGGATGGCGACATGCACGAAGGAAGAGGAGCTTTGCAGGGGGTTGGACTAGATGACCCCTGGGTCCCTTCCAACTCTAAGATTATATGATTCAACCCTCTAGCTGCCTTTACAGCAGGAGGGAGGCCTGCTGCAAAAGGACCACCCCAAGGCCACCGCCTAGGGTTGCCTGGCAGTGCAGCTGGCTCCAAATATTCTACTTAGCCGAACAAATAAAAAACCACAAACCCCCACATATGCTGCCTTGAACAACTTGGGAGGATGTGTGCACAGAAGAGGCCCTGAAGTGAGGTTTTCAGCAACGGAAAACATCCGATCTGAGCAGATGTAGAGCTGCATCCACTGCAGCTCAAGCCTGCCATGCTCCATGGAAACAAATTTGCAGGCTATTCATTTCCCTTCCTAATAGAAAGCTGGAAGCTCCTTGAAAGCCTCAGATATTGAACAGCCACTGGGAGCTCTGCATCCAGGAAAAAAATGGATTAGCGTCTAGTCTTCCAGGACAGAACAAGTTACGCTGCAAGGAAAGGAAGAAAATAAAAGATTTTGTGGCTCTGCATGGGCACACTCACTAAATAAAACAGAGGGAGTGAGGAAGAGACAAAACCAATACTGAAAAGGCTCATTTAAAAAAAATCCATTTCAAAAAATGGTTGGAAAGGCCAATGTGTACAGCCATGTTTATCATAAGAAAAGATGAAGTCTCCTAGATTAGGCCCATCTAGTCCAGCATCCTGTTCTCGTAAGAGCCAACCAGTGAGCAGAACCTGAGCATGAGAACCCTCATTCTGCGGTTACCAGCAACTGGTATTCAGAAGCATTGCTGCCTCCAGATGTGGAGGTAGAACATAGCCATCCTGGCTAGTAGCCACTGATAGCCCTCCTCCTCCTCCTCCTCCTCCATGAATTTGTCTAATCCTCTTTCAAAGCCATCCCAGTTGACAGCCATGACTGCCTCCTGGGAGAGCAGAGTTCCACAGTTTGTTTATGCACTGCTTGAGTACAGAGGTACCTTGGTTCTCGAACTTAATCCGTTCTGGGAGTCCGTTTGACTCCTGAAACTGAAAATACAGACCACTGTATTTTAATACTTTGTTGGAAGCTGTCCAGAGTGGCTGGGGAAACCCAGTCAGATGGGTGGGGTATAAATAATAAATTATTATTATTATTATTATTATTATTATTATTATTATACCACCACTGTACAGTGGTACCTTGGGTTACATACGCTTCAGGTTACAGACTCCGCTAACCCAGAACTAGTACCTCAGGTTAAGAACTTTGCTTCAGGATGAGAACAGAAATCGTGCTCCGGCGGCGCGGCAGCAGCAGGAGGCCCCATTAGCTAAAGTGGTGCTTCAGGTTAAGAACAGTTTCAGGTTAAGAACGGACCTCCGGAATGAATTAAGTACTTAACCCGAGGTACTACTGTACTTTTATCTGTCCTAGATGTATCAAGTTATAACCTGCCCCTTGCAAGCAAAGTTATCACCTGAGAGCTTCCAAATCTGAAATTCTCCTCTCTTCCACCTGTCCCGGCAAAGATCACAAAAAATGCTAACTATTTCTGCTCATGACTTCATGGACAAACCACATCCAATATACATGGAGATGCATATTCTTTCCGTTAGTGTGGAACACACATGAGCAGGGTTTGATGCTCTCTCAAGCAAGAGGACAGCTGGGCACTTGGGGCAGTGGAAAGGGGCCAAGACCTGAGTGATTTAATGCACAGTTCCTTTTCCCACTCACCTGGCCAGACAAAAAGCACCAATGTGCAAAGCAAGTGAATTTGCATAAATGACTCAGAACGAATATGAAAAATCTGAATGTTTGAAGCTCAGGTTATACAATATATATATGGCCCATGTTAAAAACAACAACAGAGGAGGGAGCATAGCTTAGGGTTAGAGCACATGTTTAGAACACGAGAATCTCCAGGTTCCGATACCCAGCATCTCTAGGTAAAAGGGACAGGGGACAGGTGATGGGAAAGACCCTTCCCTCTGCCTGAGACCCTGAAGCGAGCCAGCTGGCTGGGGACTCAGAGTGGACAATAATGGACTAGATGGACTGTAAGGTCATAACGGGAGCCTGCAGAATCTGGCCAGTGATCCATCAAATCCAGCATCCTGCTCCCACAGTGGCCAACTGGATGGGAAAACAGAAAACAGGATCTGAGCACAAGAGCAGCCCTCTCTGCTCCTGTGGTTTTCAGCAACTGGTTTCCAGAAGAACTGCTGTCTCCGACTGTGGAGGCAGAACAGAGCCATTACATAAGGCAGCTTCTTCTGTTCCTTCCCAAGCTAGAAAAGAAAAACCTTCAAATCTTGCAGGGGGAGAAACCCCGGTGTTTCTCAGCTACCAGCTCCACTTGCCAGTTTTGCTAAAAGCAAGCATCCCAGGGCTTTAAATGTTTACACAAGAAGCAAGTGGCCCATGCAACTGTGCATTTTGCACATTCTTATTTGATTGGCAAAAATTGCTTTTGAGTGCCTAAAATTAAGTAGCGCTAGCAATAATAATAATAATCTTTATACCCCGCCCATCTGGCTGGGCTTCCCCAGCCACTCTGGGTGGCTTCCAACAAAATATTAAAATACAGTAATGGACCAAATGTTAAAAGCTTCCCTAAAAAGGGCTGCCTTCAGATGTCTTCTAAAAGTCTGGTAGTTGTTGTTTTCGTTAACATCTGGTGGGAGGGCGTTCCACAGGGCAGGGGCCACTACCGAGAAGGCTAGAGCTTCTGAGGAGGCCAGGCCCTCCCAAACAGCACACTTGTTACTGCATTGCATGTTCGGGGGGCCCAACAGATGCACTAAAATCTGAAAGGGTTGGGGGCAGGCCTGACCGAAATGCCCTTGATCAAGACAGAACCAACGGGTTTCCATGTGCCTCTCCCCAGCCCACCTTGACCGTGTCTACATAATAAGGAGTCAGGCGGCAGCCTGCCGGGGTAACTGTTATGATTTTTATCTATCCGAGCTGCTCCAACGAGTGGTACTATGATTTGTGTACATCATGTGAGTGTCTGAGAGAGCGTGAGAAAGGAAGTCTTTATTATCTCTTCCTTCTAAGTACTTTTGGAAGTTGGTTTCACGTCTGTGTGTGTTGCAGTTCTGTACTGGTATTCAGAGAGCACAGACGTACGGATGGAGTCTCTGTATATAAGATTGTAAATAAAGTAGTTTTAGAACTACGATTGAGTCTTTCTTCTGCTATGATATACAATGGTACCTCGGGTTAAGTACTTAATTCGTTCTGGAGGTCCGTTCTTAACCTGAAACTGTTCTTAACCTGAAGCACCACTTTAGCTAATGGGGCCTCCCGCTGTGCCTCCGGAGCATGATTTCTGTTCTCATCCTGAAGCAAAGTTCTTAACCTGAAGCACTATTTCTGGGTTAGAAGAGTCTGTAACCTGAAGCGTATGTAACCAGAGGTACCACTGTACCAGAAGACTGGTGTGCTCTTTTCAGGAGAGAAGGGTCGCTTATTACCAGCTATTCTGTACTGAAGAAGATTTACAGCCAGAGTGGGCCACTGGGGAATGCTCCGGAGACTTGGGAAGTTTGCAGCCTTCCCAGGGCATTTTTCCAGGATTGCGGCGACAGCGGCAGCAGAGCGCAACCCTGAGATGCTGCATTTGAAGCCTCCAGTAAGTCCTAAGAACCAGTGAACGATGCGAGTGAGGATTTCTCCACTCTTTCAACACGAAGACATGGGAATGACAAAATATTTCGCTTAACCTTAACCTTAGGGTTTCTTCATACCTTATGCAGTGGCATTTTCTCAGCTACCTGCACATCTGCACATTTGCCGTGGGTGTGCATTACATACTCACTTGTTACATGTAAACGTGTGGTGTGACCCGCGGTCTACGCCGCCCACCATGGCTCTGCTAAATGATTCAGGGATGGGCGCTGGGACTACCAGCTACCACTGCCAACACAGTTGCTCATGCTGCAGTTTTACAGCTCAGCTACTGTAATTACTAGTGAGGGATCACCCTTCCCCCCAAGGAAGCGTTTTTAGCACTCTAAGAGCAATAATGTTTTAAATCTAACCCTTCTGGTTTTAGCTGCCCAAATATATAAGCAGTATTTTCGGCAGGCATATACCATGCAACTTTGCTGTTGCACATTTGTTAAACCCCCCCCCCCCCCCCGCAAAAAAGCGCAGGCTTGGCAGAGGGCTTCTTCGCCTTGCACCCTCTAGTGAAAAGCTGTTTGAGAGCAGAGGCTCTGCAGACCGTCGAGTGACCCAATTCAATTTTGCCAAGCCACTCCCCCACAGAGAGCCATCTGCTCCTGCCCTAATTTATTCCATTAGTCACAGATCAATACAAATCACATTAACTGGCTAACATTAACTGCAAAAATCCAGTTCATTTCTCTCATTCAGAAATAATCTGCATCTCACGTTTTATTCTCTGGGCCAAGGAAAGGCTTCAAATTCTATTATCTGCCGCTAGCGAGCGAAAGGGAAAACACGTGGCTTCTTGCTTATGTTTCTGCTGTCCTTGCTGTAATTTTGCATGCTGTACACCCATTTACTGTATTTTTAACGGAAGCGGGGTCTCTAAATATTTCAAAAAATAAATATTCAGCACTCAGTACTAAAGAGCCCTATTCAGGCACTCATTCCTCCATCTGATGTTAATCACGTGGAGAACACAGTGGGGGTGAGGACACTCGCCCTGCCACATTCATAGTTGCCCCTGGTGAGTTGGAGGATGGCCGCCTGTAAGAGATAACCAATTATACAACCTTCCATAGACATCTGAAGGCAGCCTTGTATCGGGAAGCTTTTAATGTCTGCTGTATTGTGTGCTCTTTTATGTTTTGTTGGAAGCTGCCCAGAGTGGCTGGGGCAATCCAGTCATATGTGCTGGGTACAAGCAATAAATTATTATTATTATTATTATTATTATCATCATCTCCACTTAAAAGCACAGAACTCAGCAGAGCCAGAAAAAAACAAAACCTCGCCCTGGTCTGGTTCTCTGGGAGGAAGTTCCAGATCTATTGGAGCAGAGTATTTGCTAGGCAGCCATGAAGCTAATCACAACCTCAGGTGTTTACCTGAAACCTATAAGGCACATGGAAAGGACACAGAAGGGGAACAAAGCATAAGGACAGTTACTGAGATGTTCACAAGGGTGTGGAGCCTTGAGATTCGAGTTCAAGTGTCAATGCTTGACATTACTGCATCTTGACTGAAATTCCCTGTTCTCAGAGACTGGGGCAACGTGTGGTACTGTTGCTGCTATCGTATGTAATTGTGGGAAGGAAGTTTACTGTAAACTGTGTGGATAATGAAGGTTGATGGGTATAGGAGGAAGGGAAGAGCAGGAGTCTAGGAAAATTAGTTTCAATAGACAAAATTGGTGAGACACTATGGTTCAGGAGGGCACAAAGTAACCGGACGTCCGTCAGCCGAACGGCGTGCTCCTCTGTACCTTGTCTGGCACTGCCTGCAGAAATGTTAAAAGTAGGTAACGTAACCTACAAACGTAACAGTGTGCTGCAGACTAAGCACTGTGGCATTTTGGTCTTAGCAGGAGGCTGAATCAAAGGATGTATTCACCATGGTGCTCAGTAATTATATTTTGACAAAGCTGTAAAATTCTGCTTTATTGTGTATGCAGAAAATGGAAGGAACCATGCCCTAATTACTCTCAAGTCTCACACCAGAAGCAATATCTCTCACTCAAGGACTGCTTTCCATTGTGTTGTACAATCTGCTTAAATGTAGGAATTATCAAGATGACCCCTAATTTGCTGTTTCCTGAACTTGCGCCTGCCACATACTGATCTATGCTGGTGTGGCATTTCGATCATTATTCCAAATGGGGAGAATAATGTTCAATCTCCAAGCATAAAACCAAACGTCTCATATTGTAAATGACTTTATGGGAAATAAATCAGGCAGCCCAAAGCTTCTGGCACTTTTGACACACTTTTGACACCCCACGGATTCTCAACCATTGTATCAGGCATAATTCCAACTCCCCCGTCAAGATCAAACATTTCATTTTTCTTGAGTTCATGAACAATGCGGGCAATAATGATTACAGAGTATGAGCTGTCATGTGACTCTCAGAGTCACAATTACATATTGGTTTTCTTCATCGCTCAATGACCAAAAATATGGTGGCTGAAGTGAACAACCCAAACTCTAATTCTGCCTGCTCCCCCTACCCCAAAATAAAGCAAGTCGTCTTCTACTATACCTTTTCCCTTAGTTATGATTGCCTTTGGTTGACATAAACACAATAAAACACCACAAACTGGCTTATAAGTATAAAACAAAATTTACTAGAATAATAGCTAGAATAGAGATAAGACTTGTAACCATTCAAACAACAAACTTACTAAGGTGCCATGTGCAAGACAAAGCCTAGAGATACTGTAAACATGGAGTGCATAAATGTACAACTCTATCTTAACAAGTTACATGTGCAGTAAATGTTATACAGACTGGATAAACGAACCGTTCAACAAGTAGCGTAAGTCCAATCACAGAACGGCAACCCCGTGCCGCCACAACAGCAAGGGTAGCACACTGGAGAATATGACAAAGTCTTTCAACTTTGTTTTTCAGAGATTGAACTGGATGAGAAAAATGGAATTGAGAATTATCCTCAGTTGAGGTTATTGTCACCAGGGTGGTGGCTTTGATTTGCCTTCCCGTGATTGATCTGTGCATACGGCTTTGTGTTTCCAACTCAAGACCCATTGAAGAACATCTCATCCAGTTCAATCTTTGAAAAACAGCCTTGAAAAGCTTTTTCATATTCTCCAGTGTGCTACCCTTGCTGTTAGTATGTTTATTGTTTGAATGGTTTCAAGTCTATCTCTATTCTAGCTATTATTCTAGTAAATTTGGTTTTATACTTACAAGCCAGTTTGTGGTGCTGTTGTTTTGTTGTATTATTATTACTTCCACCACATTTGATACTTTGTGTATATACTTGACATAAACACAAATCAGAGACAAGCATGATGGACAGGAGCACCAGACGGCAAACCCTAAGGACATACCAAGTTTCTCTGGCTCATCTGGAGCCGTTCCGGCAATGCAGCTGCTCTCTAGTCCGTAAGTGGGATCCACTTTTCCAGAGACTCTGGCTGCCTCCTGCACCTTCTTGACATGGGCCTCAACCAGTTCCAGTGGGACTTCCTCTCGGACCCTGGAAAATTCCTCTGTAAAGGAAGTAAAAACAACAAAGCTTAGAAGTTTGTTTTTAGGTGGGAGCGTTTTCAAAGTCATGTACCAACAGAACAGGTAACTCTATAAGACAGCGGTTCTCAACCTGTGGGTCCCCAGATGTTGTTGGACTAGAACTCCCATCGTCCCTGAGCTCTGGCCTTGCTAGCTAGGGGTGATGGGAGTGGTAGTTCAACAACATCTGGGGACCCGCAGTTTGAGAAAGGCTGCTTTAAGATGACCCTGCTGGATGATCTGATTGTACATTTTACACTATTGTAGTTACTCCTGTTTATTGGACATTTAGCAAGGGAGATGTGAGTCACAAAGCGAAGAGCGGAGTGGGAGAAGGGGACAAAGGGAGCTGACAGCAGGACAGGCCAATGAACAGCAGAACAAAGGGAGATGTGGCAAGAGACTCGGGCAAGGCAGACAAGAGGACCCCAAAATTAATGGCCCAAAAGCTCAAAGCACAAAGCAGCACCAGCCTTGAGAGGGGAGCCATGAAAAAGAGACATAAAAAGGAAGGTAATTTTAGCACCAGCACTTTGAATTGACTGATCAGGGAAGATGACATGCAGAGAAGCCTTTTGGGGAAGCTGCCTGCAGAATGGATAAGGCAATTTCCAAGTTATTTTAAAAACGCATTACTCTCACACACTAAACTCTAATGCACGTATTGCCATTGTGTGGCAATTAATAATACAAGGGCTGTTTTGTTCAGAAATCTTGAGAGCATCTTGGACAGCATCTCAGGAAGAGCTGCATGAAGATGAAATCAAGGATGGGAGCAGACAGCAGAACCTGAAGCATTCGTAATAGGTTAGCAAGGCCCTTTTGAAGTTATGCGTTGAGCTACACATACGACAAATTAATGCTTGGCGTTTAGGTACCGCTTGGCTTAGGCGGTGCTTTACTAACATTAACCAATTAAAGGTAAGTGACAGCAGGCAGCAGACTGCAGAAAAGATGAAAGCAGGCTTCAATTTGCTTCTCTGGGCAGGTTTGCCAGCCTGTGTGCAGAATGTCGTCCGTCCCCCCCCAAAAAACCCCACCCTTCTAAATACCAGCATCTTTCCAGGCAGTCCTTAAGTAGTTTTGGTGAATTTACGACAGATCAACCAAGGAGACAGTGGAGGATTTTCTTTAAGGCTAAGTCAGCGCCAAGCATGAAATTAAGACCTTCTCAGACAAGATTGAATTGGAAAGGGGGTGGGGAGGGAAGGTGACTCCATACCTAAAGCTGCTTTAGCGGCAGCAGACGCCACCCGGGGATCCACGACAGATGCCAGAAAGGCCACGGTGCTCATCACAGGGTTTCCAGACTGGCTGAAAGGCACAGGCTGGTAAGCCAAAGGGCCCAGCGAGGCATCGGAGTTCTCTAAGTAAGGATCCTCAATGGGAAGCCTCAGGAAATGGAGGATGCACTCGTCCTGAGTGCGGCTTCCGACATGCTCAGAAACTTTATTCCAGTCATCTTTGTACATCTCCAACGCCTTAAAAAAACAAAGGGGGGAAATCAACTTTTAAAGAGACGCAATGCCAAAGTAGTTGGTTCACAACTTTGGTAACTGAAACAATATACCATGAGAACAGCAGGAACTGAACATTTGTTCAGATAATAGAAACAATTTGTAGTCCTGTTGAGATTAGAAGCAGGTGTTAGTAAGCTGTGGGGAGGTTTGGCTACATGTGACCACTCTTTTAAAAGAAATACCGTATTTTTCGCCTTTTCCCCCTCCAAAATGAAGGGGAAATGTGTGTGCGTCCTATGGGGCGAATGCAGGCTTTCGCTGAAGCCTGGAGAGCGAGAGGGGTCGGTGCGCACCAACCCCTCTCGCTCTCCAGGCTTGGCGCAGCTCTCCGCAAGGCGCGGGAACCTGGCGCCGGGCTCCCATGGCTTGCGGAGAGTTGCCTATTCTGGGGGCTGGGGTCAGGGGAAGCTCGGGCTTCCCCCGCCCCAGCCCTGCGCCTGGGGGGGAAATAATTTTTCCCCCTTTATTTCCCCCCCAAAAAAACTAGGTGCGCCTTATGGGATGGTGCGTCCTATAGGGTGAAAAATACGGTATTTCGATAGATTTTTGTGAACGTCTTTCAATGGAGGTAAATAATAGCAAATGTGTGTAAAAAGAACAAATTTGAAGAGCTGAGAAATTCTAAGAATGTTTATTTCAGAAAAGGTGAGTTACCAGACCTGCAAAGCAAGTGTCAAAAGTGATTACACTGGACCAAAACTACACACATTCTGCAACTTGTTTGACAGCAGGATCCTTCTATTGTATGAGATAAATGGGAGCCTTTTTTCAGTATAGCAAGCAGTCAGAGAAAGGCCAGAACATTGGAGACAAGCATTTATGGTGTAAGCTTGCCCCTAAGTACCATCCTCCAGTCTTTGGTACCGCTGGGCCATCACTGCTATTTCTGAACTCTCCTAGTGGCAAAAACTGTCCAAGCAGCAGCCACTCTTGGGGATCTTTTACCACCCCTTCCTTCTACAACACTGACTCTGAAACATGAAGAGAAGGTAGCCAAGAGCTGTAATTTAGATCCTCTGACCTCAGAAACATGCCTAAAACTTTTGCTGCATTATTGATGTGGTATCTTCCATTCAAGTTCCCCACCCATATATTTCCCTGAACACAGAAACAAAATTCAGCAAAGTAAGGCCTACACCCGCCTAGCATTTCGGCTTTGGGTCTGAGAGTTGCTACTTCAAAACACATTGGCGACTAATATACACACAATAATTACCAAAATAATTATACATTCTTTATCAATCTTCTGAGAAAAATACAAAACCTTGTGCAAAGCCACAGAAACTTGTGAACTACCCAGTCTAAGATGAACCTATAATGTCTGATTTCAATAGATTTTTCAAAAGCTTAACTCGGTCTTTTGTTTTCTTTCTCTTTTTAGGTAAGTTCATGAAGGTACCAACAAAAAGTAAGTTCGGTGTTGTTCACAATACCGAGAGGGGCTAGTGAAGTAGTAGATGGGTGTTAATGAAGTTGTAGACAGGGTGCTGGCGTTTTGCATCTGTCATCATGGCTGTTGCTAATCTGACTCCAAACTCTCTCCTCCTTCCCTGGCCACCTCCAGTCCCACAGCCTTGACTCACTGGTCTTTTCACCAATTTCTTTACTATAATCTTTCGTATCACCTTTCAAATGCATTGCAAGTCTCACCTGCCATCTCTCTTCCCTTGAGCAACTCAGGTCTTTGCATGCTTTTCTGCCTTCCATCTCTCTTGACCCATCTCCAACCTGGTTTACAATTACCTCTAATCTACCAGTCCATGCTACAGCATCGTCTCTTGCCAAGATTATTATTATTGACATATTCTTTGTGTCCTTCCTTCCTGTAGACCCTTCTCTTGGGTTGATTCATATTGGCTCAACTAAACTGTCCCCACCCTGACATGACTCCGCTCTGACGTAAACCATCACCTGAAGGCGTAAGCTTTCAGATTGTTTTCTTTATTTGCTGGCTTCTGAGCTTTGGAATTTTGGAACTATGGCACCTAGAATAAGTTGTGGAATTTAATATAAGTATCTGCAGGAGGGCAGAATTGGTAGATGGAGGTATCCTGTTTCTACTTCCCATCTGAAATGCAACAGATCTGTTTCTAGAGCATGTTGAAAAGGGAAAGTGAACTGATTGTCCTTAAGGCAAGGGAGGGTACCAAGGAGAATAGTGAAGTGCAAACACTTTGATTTTTATGAAAATATTGCACAAAATGATTACAAATTTTTAAAAAAGGAAAGGCAGCACACCTGTCAAATGTACTGGAGGGTACAAATAATAAAAAAAAGGACTTCAACGGGTTCTCTTTCTCTGGAGAGAAACATGACCTCCAAGTCTTCTCTCCCATATGGAGAATAACCACCCCAAAATTTATATCAAAGCAGCTGCTGACAATTTGATTACCTGTGCTTTCCTACATCAGCCATCGTGTCAACTGTTCTACAAAATCCAATGTCACCTTGCTCATTCCACATGGAAACAGCCAGACTTTTACTGCTATCACAAGACGCAATTCAAGTTCCAGGGACTAGAAGTCCATAATAAAGACACCCCGGTTTCGCAACAGGAACAAATAAGGCATATATCTGTGCGCTGTATGTTACTGGCATGAGTTCCTGTGAGATTTATTTACTGCATTTGGAATTTGGTGTTCTCTTCTGGAAAGGCCGGGGCAGCGAATGCTTTTATAACATGTGGTAGCAAAATGTACACTTAGTCAGCAGCTGCGGCCAATCCCAATTTCTTCACTAATACACCCACAGGATACAAACGTTAGAGAACATGTTTGTTGCCATTATGTTTTACACCTACACTACACAATGTGCGAAGCAGCTCTAAGAAGGAAGAAATGTGTAAATGGAGCTAAAAAAACAACTGACACTGTAAATGCAAAGAGTCAGGGACTAGAAGAAGCAGCTGGGAAAGAACTGGCTTCTGTGCCAAATCACATCTTCTATTTTCTACGTTTTTAACAACTACAGATACAACATGTTCTTGGGTTTAGTCAGTAACCAGGAAAGCCTGAAAGGCAAAGGATGCTGGAGAGGTCACAAACTGGGTAGGGGGCTTCCAAGAATCTGCCCCACCTGGATTCCACTCTGTGCTGCACTAATTCTAACCGGGCACATAAATGTTTTCCCCCACGGCAACCTTGATTCCGCTTGTTTCATCTGTCTTACTGCTTAGAAGAAAGCCAATAACGTTTCCTTTTGTGTTCTGTGGAATTTAACATGTATGTAACACAACTTCATTTATCTGCCTGCTGAGATCTGACAGTGATTAACCTGCAGGGAGGGGGGAAACCGCGCCAAAGAGATACAGGGCCGGCAGGCAAGAGACAACTTGGATATTTATTTTTTTGAAGCTTGTGACATATGCACTTCCTCAAAGGCACTCTAAGAATTTATAAAGGACGTGCTTCATCTATTGGAAGTTGAAACACAAACTGATATCCGCTTCGCTGCTTTATCTGGGTGTTAAAAAGTGTGAGAGAAAGGGAAAAAAGCAGTTGTGTCTAGAGAGCTAAATTATAGTACAGACGCTGGGCTCTCTCCCTGTCAAAAATGAATTAGCAAGATGGTCCTCCTATGAATTAGCTGCTCAGAAGCTTTCTTGCAGTCTTGCATAGCAACAGTTCAGTTTTACCCAAGCGCCACTGATATCATTGTCACCTCCCTTCAAATATGGAAGTATAAGATCAAGTGACACCTCCGGGCTGCAAATAAACCACATTACTGTATCTTTCTGGAAATCGCTGTTCCGGGCTATTCGCACTATTAACGGCAGTGAAAGTGAAAGATATGCTGCCGCTGCAAATAACCTTATCAACACGACTGCTTTACACAATCAGACATCGTAATGTGCATTAAATGACATTATTTTATACACTGCATCCCAGTGTTGATAAGCAATGCAGTGTCAAACTCATCATCCTGAAGTAACACAGATGTTTTCATGTAGAATGGACCTCTGTATGGAAGCAGAATTCTGTTATGCCGCCCCATCCAATGAAGAAGAGGAGGAGGAGGCGGCGGCGGCGTTTGGATTTGTTACCCCGCTTTATCACTACCCAAAGGAGTCTCAAAGCGGCTAACATTCTCCTTTCCCTTCCTCCCCCACAACAAACACTCTGTGAGGTGAGTGGGGCTGAGAGACTTCAAA
Organism: Podarcis siculus; assembly: GCA_034642415.1. Lineage (NCBI taxonomy): Eukaryota > Metazoa > Chordata > Lepidosauria > Squamata > Lacertidae > Podarcis > Podarcis siculus. The sequence goes on from JAXCMG010000110.1 coordinate 723,054, forward strand.
GAAGTGTGACTGGCCCAAGGTCACCCAGCAGCTGCATGTGGAGGAGCGGGGAATCGAACCCGGTTCACCAGATTACGAGTCTACCGCTCTTAACCACTACACCACACTGACAGTGTTCCTGCTACATATTCAAGAAATCAGGGAGAGACACTGAGTGCACCACTTTTTAAGACAGAACCTGCCTCCCCCTTTTGCTAGTACTCTAACATCCACACTGCTATTAAGGGGGAAGCTTTACCTAGCTACCTTACCATGAGGGAACAGGTGGCATGTGGAGATGGCAATGAGCTGGATGGTGACTGCTCAGTTGCTCAGGTGGTTGTGTGTTCCCTCCCTACCCCACTCAGGTTCAAGTTATGCCACTAAACTCCTCTTCAGGAAAGGCTGGGGTGGTTTCCTAAGCAAGAGGAGAAAGTCTATCCTGGCTGCTTTCCTGAAACCGAAGGAGATTTGCTTGGCCTGCCAGAGCTATTGCAACCCCAACGTGGGCTAGGCAGAAAAAGACCAGACTTGCACGCTCTTGCCGATTAGACAACTTGATTTACTCAAGTAAGCACAAGGCATGCTTTGCCGCCAAGCAGGAAGCCGCCTGCACCGCCAGAAACCAGCGGCTACCGTTTCCCTCTCGTCTGGCAAGAGGGCATCTGGCTTGCTCAGACACCAAAGTCAGCCAGCACTTCCACGGTTATATTAAGCCACGACATATGCGAGCACAGATCTTGAAAGCCTCCGTGTTGGAGCAACAGAGGGGGAAATTAGGCCTGCTCAGAGAAACAGCACAGCTGGTGTTTACTACAAACTCAGTGCTGAACAATGAAAAATCGGCAAGGGTCGTAATACTGCATACGTGGCCCAGAAGAACTTGCACCCCACAAGAAGGTGACAGTGACGTCAGGCAGGATGCATGTGTGAACTCTTGCCGGGGGTGGGTGCTGCAAACATGCAAGGCGAGGCCCCAACCCGCAACAGCCAATGAACACACCTAACAGACCAGAACATCACATGACTAGAGCAACCCCTTGCAAGAGCTTCCAGCTCAGCCCTGCCTCTTCGGTCTGAGCAACACTCAGCTCACCATGGCTTGCTGCCCAGTATTTCCCGCCTCACTTTTTATCCGTGCCTCATCCTGTGCCTTTTTACTTAATGCCGGTTGACCTAGCAGTAGCCCAGTCTGACGTTTCTCCACGAGTGCTCGGGGAATACAAGTCAGATACATGCTTTTTTCTTTCTCTGCTTTGCTCCCCCAAACTCAAAATGCTATTAAGCTCTGCTTTTCAAAAAGCGAGACAGAAGCACAGCACGGCTACAATTAACGTCAACAGGGAAAAGCGGGTGATATGGAGGAAATATCGACTGGAAATACCATCGAGACCTCCCAAGCAAAGTATCAAGACACTCTTATTTTCAGACTAGGGCAGGCAGTGTGGAAGGTTTTGTTGCTGTTGTTGTTCCAATGCCCAATGATGGAGTGGATGGCCTGGGCAGGAACAGAATACTATGCTTCAGTTCAGCATTGACAGAAAACCATGGTTTCCTGCTATGTGAATGAACCGAGGTGAGCTTTGAGCTTGTGCATTACAAATAGGAGCCATCAGCAGAACTCTCCTGCGTAAATTTTTCTAGAAATTATGTTTATAATACATTTTTCTTGACATCCAAACTTGGGAAACCCATGCTTTGTTTAAATTAAGGTGAGAACAAATCAGGATCAAAACATAGGGAACTGTGGCTAGTTTAAACTTTGAAGCAGAATCCTCTAATTTCCCCTGACATGTGGAAGATTTGGGGGGGGGGGGGCAAGTGAACACAAAAGCCCAAGCAGGCTCATTCATGTAGAGGGGAACAATGACTGCCTGTTGCGCCTGAGGGCCAATGGAGGACGGCCTTTTCCTACCGGAGGCTGCCTGAACCATTTGCTCATCAGAGGCTCTCCTCCAGGTCCCCCCATCGCCTAAAGCGAGGTGGTGGGTGCCTAGGAAGAAGACTTTTTCCATCGCCGTGCCTTGCATTAGTAACACCTACCCCAGAGCAGCTCACCTGATGCCACTTTTGAAGCCTCTTCAGCACAAAGAAGAGGGTCTTTTTCAGCTGCCTAGCCGCTGCAGCATATTTTAGAGCATGTTTTATTTTCGTTTTTATAGCTCTGCTGGATTTTATGAGTGCTACCCTTTTGCACTTTTAACGTTTTATATAGAGATTTCATTACAGCTTCTTCATATAAACTGTACATCACTCAGCAGCCTTTGCAATGAAGAACTGCCGATAGATAATATTAAACAAATTCCAATATGTATGTAAGCAGCTTTGAGACACAACCTAAGGCTCTGTACAGCAAGATTACAAAGGCCTCATCACACGGAGATGAGACGGACACGGAGCAATGGATCCAAACTACAAGAAAGAAGATTCCACCTAAACATTAGGAAGAACTTCCTGACAGTAAGAGCTGTTCGACAGTGGAATTTGCTGCCAAGGAGTGTGGTGGAGTCTCCTTCTTTGGAGGTCTTTAAGCAGAGGCTTGACAACCATATGTCAGGAGTGCTCTGATGGTGTTTCCTGCTTGGCAGGGGGTTGGACTTGATGGCCCTTGTGGTCTCTTCCAACTCTATGATTCTATGATCTGGAAACCAAGCCTTATGAGGAACGGTTTAGGGAGGTGGATATGTTTAAGCCTGGAGAAGGGGAGGCTGAGAGGAGATATGATAGCTACCTTCAAATATCTAAAGGGCTGTCACATGGATGATGGAGCAAGCTTGTTTTCTACTGCTCCAGAGGATAGGACTCAAACCAATGAATTCAAGTTACAAAAAGGGAGATTCCAACTAAATATCAGAAGAGCTTTCAGATGGTAAAGCTGATCGACAGACTCCCTCTGAAGGTGGCAGATCCTCTACATGGAAGGTTTTTAAGCCATCTGTCATGGGAGCCTTGCAGGGGGGTTAGACTAATGACCCTGGGGTCCTTTCCAAATCTACAATTCTATTTTTGTATGATTCTTGCATCGACTCCTTTCAGGTTCATCCACAGCTCTGCAACAAAACACCACTGACAATTCTATAGCCATACAGCTGACAACCAAGGACTCGTGTTTTACTTATTGCATATTATTATACTATTATTATAATTTATTAAATTTATGTACCATCCTTTATCAACAGATCTCAGGGCAGTTTGGAATAAAATAGAAGATAAAATACAATAATTAAACCAAAACCACAAAACAATAACTCCCCCCTTCCCACAGGCACACGTAAAAGTCTGTAGGATATTAATCAGCCAAACGCTTGGTTGAAGAGGAACGTTTTTGCCTGGCACCTAAAAATATACAATGAAGGTGCCAGGCGAACCTCCCTGGAGGAGAGCATTTCACAAATGGGGAGCCACTGCAGAAAAGGCTCCGCTCTCTACTCGACAGCCTTGTTCTATACAAGAAGTCACCCAGAAACATATTAACTCAATTTAAGTCAGAAACTAGGTACCACTTCAAATGTCACTCAGCAGCCTCCTTTTCTCTGCATCCCCACCATCACAATTCCCCAATTTCCCCACTCAAAATTTCTTACCTCAAGTAGCAGCAGGGTCTCTTGCTCTGTCCATTCTCGCCCAGCACTAGCACTTTTGCTCTGTATGAAGGAGGAGGGAAACAGTTCACTCATGTACCCAGTGCACAGGTGAGTATGGCTATTATTGTCAAGAGGTGGGATTGGCAATTTGTTCCATCACAGATGTGCTACTTGTTGGAAGGGGCCTCCCTAAACACAGACAAGCCCTAGTGACGCATGCCATGTCAAAGGAGAACCTGATAAACTCTTGCAAGTTGCATTATCTGAATCATCATCATTTCATTATTTGTATGGCACCCATCAGCCACTCTGGGTGGCTTCCAGCAATCAATCAATCAATCAATCAATCAATCAATCAATCAATCAATCTACACACAAAGGTCCGTATAGTTAAAGCTATAGTTTTCCCAGTAGCGATGTATGGAAGTGAGAGCTGGACCATAAAGAAGGCTGGTCACCGAAGAATGGATGCTTTTGAATTCTGGTGCTGGAGGAGACTCTTGAGAGTCCCGTGGACTGCAAGAAGATCCAACCTCTCCATTCTGAAGGAAATCAGCCCTGAGTGCTCACTGGAAGGACAGATCGTGAAGCTGAGGCTCCAGTACTTTGGCCACCTCAGGAGAAGAGAAGACTCCCTGGAAACGACCCTGATGTTGGGAAAGATGGAGAGCACAAGGAGAAGGGGACTACAGAGGACGAGATGGTTGGATGGTGTTCTCGAGGCTACCAGCATGAGTTTGACCACTGCGGGAGGCAGTGGAAGACAGGAGTTCCTGGCGTGCTCTGGTCCAGGGGGTCACAAAGAGTTGGACACGACTATACGACTAAACAACACCAACACCACACACACAAAATAAAACATCAAACTTTAAAAACTTCCCTATATGGGGCTGCCTTTAGATGTCTTCTAAAAGTCAAATAGTTGTTTATCTGTTTGACATCTGAGGGGAGGGCGTTCCACAGGGCAGGCGCCACTACTGAGAAAGATGACTGCCGCTCCTTGGGGCAGCCTGACTCAGCAGTTGAGGCAAGAATCCCCAAAGCAATCAACACTCGCTCAGTAGGAAATCTGATCAGAATAGAGGGTTAACTATTTCTAAGGTTACGGATCTGCGTAATGGAAGAAGCGCTGCATGCAGGCACTTTCCCTTTAAGACAATGTTCGAACAAGTGAGGTAAAGTAGAAGAGCTCTCCTTTTAGCAACATCCCGCAAAGGAGAATAGTCCCGTGGGGGGGGGAGGGGGGAGGAAGGACTGCAGAGAAGGAAAGAAGGCAAAATGGCCCTCATACAACACCCTGCACTGATACTAGGATATGGCTGCTAATTCAAATACCAAGAGTAGATTAGCCTACTATCAGCCCACTTCTCTGCAACTAAGAGATAACAGGAATGTACAACCTGCATCAAATTTTAATAAATGCAACATGCCAGCAAAGACTGTGTTCAAGTGACTGAGACAAGCTCAGCTAAATAAATGTGCCCCAGTACAGGGGAAGGCTTACATGCCTTGTCCCAACATCTGCTTGTTTCCCTCCTCCCAAATATCTCCAAATATGGCAATCAAAAGCAATGCTTAGAATGTCCATTAAATCTTCCAGAATTCTCTACAGGTGCTCATAAATATTTAGCATTCTAGGAAAATATCACCCCAGCCTTAAAATTAGCATCAATTCTTGTTGCTAAAAAAGCAAAAAAAAGGATCAATAGGGGTGTGTGTGTGTGTGAGAGAGAGAGAGAGAGAGAGAGAGAGAAACAGCTGTTCTGAACCAAACATACAGCATTTATAAAGATTTGACTGTGTAGAAGTTCTGTGCATGGTACATAAACATCACAGGGGCACAAGTCTGAATATTTAATGACAGCCATGTATTTCTGTCGGGCTATCATAAGCAGAGGGCAACAAGGAAATACCTGCATCGTAAGAACATCCCTGCAGGAGCAGGCAAAGGCTCATCTAGTCAGGCACCTCCTTTTCAGTGGTCGGCCAGATAACCTAATGAGGATCCCTCAAGGAGGACTCGACTCAAGTGAAACAGCATTGTTTTGCAGCTGCTGGAATTCAGAGGCATACTGCCTCCGATATTGGTCCAAGTTGGTGGTCATTACTGCATCTTTTGGTAGCAAATTCCATAGTTGGAACATGTGCTCTGTGAAGAAGTACGTCTGACTTGAATCTCCCAACATTCAGGTGCCTCCAGGAACCCCGCAAATAGGAGATGAGTGCAACAGCCCACTAATGACCCCCAGGAACTGGCATTCAGAGGCATGCTTCCTTACATAGCCTTGACTACTAAGTCGCTGATGGGCTGCCCAAGAAACAGAAAACATAATCTCTGCAAGTTCTTAATGTCTGACACTGTATTGTTTTTAATATTCGGTTGGAAGCTGCCCAGAGTGGCTGGGGAAACCCAGCCAGATGGGCGGGGTATAAATAACAAATTATTATTATTATTATTATTATATAATACAAGGGTGGGCAGGCAGGAGTCTGGAAAGGAAAGAGAATATCTAGTGCCTTGCCTTTGCCAACGTTTTCTTTGAGTATATGTCTGTACGAAGCCCAAAGTTCTGCAGGTCAGTAGGTTTATCCTTGTTTTTCTCGGGGAAATTCAACATTTGCTGAGCAGCTGGGATCTGGGTAAAGAAATGTAAAAAGGATGAGAGCAGGAGGGAGGATACGAAAGCATCAGAACAGTCATATTAATCAGCCTATGTTACTGGGGAAGTGCAAGTGGAATGCTGAAAATGTGCTATTTATAGTAGATACTACTACTACTACTACTGCTACTACTACTACTACCACCACCACCACTACTTAAGAACGCTCGAGAGGAGAATTTCTCGCAATCCGTCAGATTAAGAAAAACAGCTATAGTATCCCTTCTAGGACCCATTTGCAGCTCCAGAACCACATTGCAACTGTGAATCCCTGCTAGTGTTTGCAAATAGTTTTTTTGTTTTAAAGGGACAACTCTCTAAGGCGCTAAAAATCAGGGGTGAAACAGAATTATATAAAAGTTCTTAGCATTTCCCCCTCGGCGTCTGGATGGTATCAACTATTTTGGAAAGCTGTTTGCTTGCTACACATTTGGGCCCCTCTTAATGATATTGTGAACAAATTTTGCATGATGGCCCCCAAGTGCAACAGGTTTTCCTCTATGTTCGGATACCACTGGCCACCATTTTGAACAAGGTGGCGGACTGAACCTTCCAAAACTGCATTGGTTTTTTTGGTCGCTTAGAATTCCCGAGTAACACCAGGAAGGAGGCAGCTGGCCCTGCTACAATTTGTAGGGGGCAAAGGCGTTCCAAGATGGCAACGGATCTTTACCTGAGGTGTCCGAAGGTGAAGAGGCATGAGTCCCGAGGGAGTGTCGGCAAGCACGTTGAAGTGTGGGGTGGGAGGAGGCCCCATGGCCATGGGTCGGCTCTCTGGATCCACTTGGTAATTAATAAGCCCCCACTGTTCCAAAAAGGCATGTACCCTAGGAGGTAACGTTACAAGAGCGAAAGTCTGAATGAAGGAAAAGTTATCAGAATGGGAAAGGCAGTGGGTCAGAAAGAGGGAACGTTTCAGAACAGAAGGACTTAACTTCAAGACCAGTAACTGGGGAGCTAGCCCTGAAGCATCTTACAATAGCTCCACACCCATCTTTTCCTTTTACTCTTGTTCAGCTCATTTCAAGTTGGGCTTGGGCAGAACTTCCCAGAATGCTGCATGCATGCGTGTGTACACACATACACACACACACCCCTCTCCCCCCTATATGGCACAGAAAGCCCATTACTTGATGCAGCTCTCTCACCTTGCCTCAGGGCAGGCTCCCCATCTGCTGAAGGGTGAGAAAAACCCTCTTCACTTGCCTTTAGGCAAATTAAGGAGCGGTTATTGTGCCAGGCAATTGGTTTGAACTGAATTTTACTCTCGCTCTTTCGACTGGCTTATCCAACACTGGGTTTTTCGAGGCTTTGTGCTTTATTACGTTGGTCTGGTTATATGCTCTTTGGGCATTGTTGAAATTCTGATTTTGATTTTTGTGAGCCATTATAAACATTTAAAATTAAAAAAAAAACCCTGAATAAAGCAAAATTATTAAATGAGCATTTGATAAGAGTAAATCTGGCATTTCATAAAATGCAACCCTTCTGGACGCCAATAATAATAATGTGACATCATGGCTGGGAATGAGTGGCTTGATCACATCATGTGATCTCTACACCTTTCCAACCAGTCTCTAATGAATCTGTATTAGGCTATCAGGGGGTTTTTAACCTAGACCACAGAGATGAGGATGGTGCCTGGAGCACCTTGTAAAAAAGGAAGAAAAAGGCAGCATAGGATATAAGCAAGAATAGCTTCTTCCTTAGAAACCACACTGCCACATTTCCCACACTGCCTTAGAAACACTCTGTGCATGGATACTCTCCAGGTCAGCTGACAGAAAAAGCAGCAGGTAAGAAAATACATGGCTCTATTTGGGCATAGAGTACATGTTCTTCGTCTTTCAAGCATTAATGTGCTCATCCCTCAATATTTCCCCAGCCCTGAAGTTTTGAACAATGGGATTTTTAGCTTGAAAGGGATGATTAAAAAAACAACAACACTTTGCTGAGTTAAATTTCCTGTTCCACCTGCAGCCAAGTAGAGCAAGACTTACCGCATTACTGCACAAACATCTCCCGTCAAGTTCCTTCTGCAGGCAGTGCTAGTCAAGTACTCTTGAGGGTTTAAGCGATACGTATCAATCATGAAATTGCGGTAAGCCAAATATCTGGAAAGAAATCCACAGACATAATATGGATAAACTTCTCCACTGCGTGTCACTTGAGAATGTTAGGGTCTCCTTAACAGAGAAGGCTATTACAATACTGAATTACTCGCCCTTCACCCTAAGGTCCCAGGGCAGGTTACGACGCAATACTAAAAACAATTTAAAGCAGCTTACAGTCACAAAGATAAGGTGGTCCCTAAAAATATGCACCTCAAGTGTCAAAAGCCAGGGTGAACAGATGCCTCTGTGGGGGTGGAGTTCCATAAGTTAGGGGCCACCACAGAGAAGGCCCTCCCAGGCTGCTGCCAACCCACCAGCCCCCCGAACTTCTGAGGGTGAAGAAACTACTACAGGGAAGGAGGCAGTTTTTCAGGTAATATTGACAATTTAACTATGTGGTTGATCATTAACAACCCGTCTGAGGACCGAGAAGCAAAACAAACACCTTCAATCTCCTTTTCTGAATTGAACAGACACGCTGACCTATTTCAAACCAAACCAAACCAATTCCTGTTATGTTCAAAACCAAGGCCTGCTTTGACTAGGACTGGGGGGGGAGGGAAATGAGGGCTTCAATGTGCAGCTTTTACGCCATGTCTCATCTACTTGGGTGTCCTCGGTTTACTAATAGGACACATACCTTTAGTTACAACCCAGGCGTCAGAAGAAGTTTTGAGTTTCAGTTCAGTGGAGCCTTACAGAGGGGCACCAAGGAGGGCGCCTCTGGGGCAGGAAGGTGCCGGCTATTCCAAGGCCACTTCCCTTATGCAGTAAGCCTGAGAGGGTTTCACACATGGAAGAGCAGCTGAGGAAGACCAACTGGGACATCAGCCTGCTTCCTTCCGCACTCTTCCATGGTGAACCGGGTGGGGGGTGGAGGCGAGAACATAAAGCAGAAAAGAAAAGAAAAATTGGATAGAACAGCAAACATTAAGAAGAGGGATACAGGATAGAATCTACGGAGCTCAGGAGGCAGAAAGCAGGAAAATATTATCCAACAGCTATTTCCATTATGTAAGGGAAATACATTTTCTCTTTATCTTGTTGGCCCACTTAATTTTAAACACTTCATTTTCGTGCAGAAAAAATAAACCAATGCAAAGTAGAGCCCAGGTGAGCCGTGTCTCTTAGTACTTTCCTTGGTGCCTCCATCCCTAAAAAATTGCAGGTTAAAACTGCTCTCTTGGATGTAAGCCAGATGCCTGGCAGCAAAACCTCTCAGCACTGGCTCCTAGGGAGACAGGCCTCTTTCTCCTGCATTACCGGATTTAAACAGCATCTCAGAACCTACAGCCTCTGGCAAAATATCTTTCATTTGGAGCTCCAACCTCCCTGCCCAGAGGGGCCAGGCCAGGCACAAGAACCCAAAGCCATCCAACTATTGTTCTGGGGGGGAGTGAGGGGGAGGGAATCAGGCTTTGAAAGCGAACCCTTTTTTTAAAAAAAATCATTCTTTATTGATTAAAAATTTACATATCTAAACTAACTTTATATGCTATCTCTTTACATATGAAGAAAAAGATAATTATGTAGAGAATAGAAAATTTCTAAAGGAACAAAAAAGAGGAAAAGGAAAAAAATAAAGAAATAAAAGATACGAAGTATAAAAAAAATAGAAAGAGGAAAAGACAAGACAACATTATTTACACAATAAAAGTGTTCATCGACACAATCCTTCCCATCCTTCTCATTTGGAAGTGAACCCTTGGGAGCAGAGAAGCATTGAGGAAGGCTGCTTGGTGCACAATAAGGAATGTTCATAGCTCTGTTACACAGGACAGAAGAGGAGACAGTTTGAGGGCATAATAAAAAAAGTAATGATCATCCAAAGTGGAGGACAGGGGCAGATGCCCCCTCCCCAACTCTTGTGTCAAGGAAAAGAAGCCTCCTGCTTCTATCAAAATTCCAAACCTCAGGAGTAGATTTTGATGGTGGGAGAAGGGGCAGGAGAGGACAAAAGAGGAAGCTCTCTTCTGCTCATGGAGGTCTGTTGGACCAGCAGAGCTGCAGCACTGGATACGGCCCAAAACACGTAGAATTTCAGCATGGCATGAAATCTTTATGAAATTGACACAAACCCCACGTTTCTCCAAACCCATCTTTCCAACACCAACTTTGTATTTACTTCCATGTCCTTACATTATGCTGGATGCAGACTGCACTCAGCCCTCAAAAAACTCACTTGCCTCTGAGTGAGTTGCTTCTAAAGACAGTGTCCGCAGCACACGGAAAGATCCAAGGTGGATTCCTTGTGCTGTCTCGGACAGGCATGCATGCAGGAAAAGCTGCTTATAGTGTCAGGGAACTGCCAAGCTGAAGAGCAAGTCAAAAGCCCCATTGCAAGAGGTCATAATTGTTACATCTGCACCTGTCTGTAATGGCCCTGGGTATAACCCGCTGTACCTGTTATAAGCAAAAAGGGGGACACAATACATGCTTACATTGTTCTGCTTTTACTTACATTTCTGGGGTCTTAGATTTGTTTTTCCCATTGAAGAATTCTGGAAGAGCACGGCGCTCGATTACATGAATACTGTGTCAGGAGGAAAAACGGAATGTGGTCACTGTAGAACATGTCCAGATTCAATCAACACTCTGATCACACACTATAAACTAAGCAGCCACGGCTAACAGGATGACATCTATCCAAGACAAGCACCTTTTCTATAAATATAGGTTTAAGAAACAGTTATTTAACCTTAAGAGTCTCCAGATCACAAATACCAAAGGAGGAGGGAATAAAATTCTGAATCTACATTTGCAGGAAAATAAGTTTGGAACGAAATGTAGTATTGGTCAAAACTGCAGGAACCCATTGGTTTCTGATTTGCTAGTATAGCATTACTATTGACTTCAATATGTTACAGTCTTAGAGTTGTAGGACAGTCACAATGTCCACAGTAAAGAGAAGTGCTTGCTTTATACATTATGGGCTGTAGCAAACAGGCATGTCAAAGCTAAGAAATAAAGAAAACAAGAGTTTCTTTAAAAAAAGAAAGAAAACCCAAACACACCAACTCAACATATATGGATCTTGAGGTTCCAGCTCTGCTCCCAATTCCCTTAATATACAGAGCACTCTTCTGCTTTATCTGCAACATGCCACAATGTGCAGTGTTCTGGATATAATCCCTTTACCATCAATTGAATTATGAAATGGATTTTCTATTTCAGAGAACGATCGAAAGGCTAGTTCATTTATTGAAAGATTAGGTCGAAAATAATTGGGTAATGTGAATTTTCTTCCACAAATTGCTTTAATAGCCTCCAAGAGAGACTGCCATTAACAGAAGTTCCTGACTTGAAGGTCTTCAAATGCGTTTACTTTAATTGTCCTCAACTGCCCCCTCTCCCATAATAGAGCTGCATATATAGAAGGCGTTTCTCGGGATTTAGGCCGGAGCTGAGTGTTAGGACCTTCTCCCCCAAGAGTGCTTGGGCCACTGACTTTTAACACACAGGAACAGAAAAGGAGGCCCTGCTGGATCAGACCGGAATCCAGTTTCCCACGGTGGCAAACCACATTCTCAGGGGAAGCCCAACAGCAAGACATGAAGGAAATAGACCTGAGCATCATTTACTGATGCTGGTGCTATGTTAATTTTATTTATGGTACCCAGGTTTTTATTACAAATGTTATTGCCTCGTGTTTAAATTGATATAGTGAATTGGAGGCTTTAGGAGGAAAAGTGACTCAAAATTTTCTTAGAATTAAAGAAAAACCCTTCTTCTCACTAAAAGCTGTATATGGAAATGGTTAATTGAATTAGCAGGACAGGACAAATGGCAAAGAATACCTACACATCCTATACTTCTGGAGGAATGTTATCTCTGGCATGTCGTGCCTGACTTGGTTGAAACACAGGATTTAACATTTAAAAGATTCACCACGGAAATGAAGGGAAACAGGCGGACATGGATGTAAAAATACCTCCTCCTTTTTGGCAACCAAATGACGCAAGTCTCGGAACGGCAATTATACCAGGCCAATTTGCATTCCGTTTAGAGGGTAGTGTCTAGCCTAGTTACAAGTGCTTGGGCATGCTTTGGATACGAAAACACTTTCCCCAGACAGCCATTAGACAAGCTGCGTCCACATACGTCAGAGCAAGGCACTTCAGGGCCGGAAGAATCAGACATGATTTTATTCATATCTACAACTGCATGAGGAAGACGGGTCCCATAGCAGCAAGGAAGAGAAAAAATGCGGAACAAAAAATTGGGGGGGGGGGGGGGGGTCAGTGTGCCACTCAGTTTTCTTTAAAGGAATTAGGAATAATTGGGTTCTTATTTTTATGTGTAAAAGCTGCCTTGAGGAGTACAGTGGTACCCCGCAAGACGAACGCCTCGCAAGACGGAAAACCCGCTAGACGAAAGGGTTTTCCGTTTTGGAGGCGCTTCGCAAAACAAATTTCCCTATGGGCTTGCTTCGCAAGACGAAAGCCCATAGGGAAATCTCCGGGACAGCGGGGAAGCGCTTCTTCCCCACTGTCCTCGGACCTCCTCCCGCCGCCAGGCTTCGGAAGGCTGCTCCGAAGCTAAAGAAGCTAAAGCAGCCTGCTGCGACCCTCTCCCAGGTGACGCGCGCCTATGTCAGGAGCCTCCATAGCCGAGCGTCACCTCTCCAACCGGGAGAGCGCGCGCGG